>CP139504.1:98584769-98991085 GCA_021014915.2 Artemisia tridentata subsp. tridentata
TGGGGAATCAAATGCAATATGCAGGGCAGTATACGGGAAATCAAATGGATCAGTTTGTGAATCAGAATGGGGTCAATCAAAATGAGGATTATTGTTTCATGACTTCATCTGAAATCCACAGGAGTGATATAGGTAGAATTGGTAATGTCCATGCAATGACAAAGATAGAAAAGCTTCAGTACATGTTGATGCTAGCCAACAAGAAATATTCGGGAATACCATTGACTACTGAGGAATACGACTTCATGGTTACAACAAGGGTTAATGATAATACAACAGAAGTCACTGGAGTCTCCGACCTTATGGCTAATAAGCAAGAATCAACATCATGCAGTGATCCTAACATTCCTCCTACATATGACACAGAACCACTCCATGAGGTACCAAATCCAAGTAATGAGGTTAATCTTTTTGCTCATGAAAAGCCACATTTTGTGCCTCTCGAACCTACTTATGATACATATATGGACACGCCAAGTTGTAGCAATACTAATTTGGAAACTCCAGATATGGATCCTAATGAAGTTCAAGTTGCACAAAATGATGCTAATGATGAGGAAACCCATGCTCTCTTTGAATCATTACTTCATAATTTTCAAATTGAAATTGAAAAGGTTAAAAAGATCAATCGCGATGTTAAGGCCGCGAATGTGAAATTGACCGCTGAGCTTGAGAGATATAAGGTGAATGAACAAGCTTTTGAATTTAATAACAAACGACAGTCAGAACTTAAAACTGGTTATAGAGATTCTATTTTAAGAGAAAAACAATTGCAAATCAAATTTGACACTCTTTGATGTCAATTTGAACATGAAAATTAAATCTTTAAACAAGGAAATTTCTGAATTAACCAACCAACTTTCTAAACAAAAATCAACTTGTTCTGATCTTGAAAAAGAAAAGAAAGAGTTGCATGCAAAGTTTTCAAAATGAGAAGATGAACTTCTTGATGAAATTCTTGACAAACAGGCAACAATTAAAAAGTTGGAAGAGTTGCTTGTAAAAATGGGTCATTCTACACTACAATTAATTTGTTAATTAACGATCCAAACCTGATTTTACATACAATGAAGAAGCTGGCTCTCAGTTGTGAAAACCCTGGTTATCTCAAGAAAGCTCAGAAAGAACAGAATGTGCTATATAATGGTAATATTATAAATGATGTACATGATCCACCTGCTAGTTATGATTCTTATGAAATGATCAAGCTTACCAAAGAGAGTAGAAACAAAATGCGACAATTGAACAGTGAAATCCAACCAATTGACTATAATGAGCTTAACAAACTTTCTGGCGTTCCTCTTGTTCAAAAAGTGTCACCATTGTTTTTCAAAAAACCAGTGGCTGTCGCAAAAAGAAAAGTTGTTTCAAAACATCTTTCTAACATCGAACAAATGTACTCTAACAACACTTGATACACAAGTGAAGCTAGAATACTTTTGGATGATCTTAAAAAGAGAGTTGAAATGCTTCAAACTGTTGTGGCAACCAAAACTAACTCAAAAATCAATGACTGGTTTTCAAGTTTTCAATCTGAACAGAAAAAGATGTTTGAAACAGAAATTACTCCCATTGTAAAAGCAATACATGCAAGAGTAATCCATGTTGAGAATGCAATTGTGAAAGAAGCAACCGAATTTGTCAAGGACCACAAATCCTTGGTGAAAGAAGCCAATGAAAACTTGGAACGCATAAAGGTTTTAGAACAACATAATGACATACTCTCTGAAGTAGCTCTATCAACTGAAATTATGTCCATTATTTATCAAACATATTCTCTAGAGGATGATGAAAGACTTCGAGCTGAGACTTCTGCAATTGTTTCAAAATATGAAAATGCGCTTGCTAAGCTTGAAAAAGAAAATGTAACATATTTTAAACAACTTGATCAGAAAAAGGAAGAATGCAAGTATGACAAATTCTCGTATGAGCGTTCTTACAAAAACATGAAAGAGAAAAATGATCTTTTGAAGTCTCAGCTTGAAAGTCAAAAAAGGAAGGGTGAGGAAACTAAGTTTGCAAAACCATCAACTTCGGATAAACCGTTTGCAAAACCAAAAAATGTCTATTTCTCAATCTATTCCAAAAGTTGATGTGAAAAATGATTTGACAAAACCAGTCACTCCAACACCCTTGCCCAAGTTTAATGCAAAAGAAAAAGGGAAAGCAGTTGTCGAAACACAAGAAGTGATAGCACCTGTTTCTAGGAATAGTGCACCAAATGTGATCACAAAAACAGTTAAGACTCTTGTACACTTTGTATCCTTTTTGGTGAACACAAGTGTATTATAATGTAAGTGTGTCTTAAGAGATTTTAGAGCCATGAATTATCATACGATTATCATACGATTCAAGAGAAGACAAACTTAGGTCTGGTAATATGTCAGAGTTAGGTCTGTCTTTGTAATTAGGTCTGGTAATACAAGTTAAGTCTGGTAGTCTGTATTAAGTCTGGTTGACTTATTATATTAAGCCTGGTCGTGATATAAGGAAAGTTTGTTAGAGATATGCTAGGAAAAGATACAAAACGTGTAAGTATCTTTATAGAAGATTCGTGAATATTTTCTTAGTCGGTTAGTATTAGGGTTTCCTTGGTGTTATAAAAGGATCCCTAAGATTGTTAGTTTAAAAAGAGAGTTGTACGAGTTTCACAATTGTGATTAATAGAGTTATACGAAGTTAGTGTTAATTCTGTTCTTCATTGTTCTTGTTAAGTTTCCGCATTAACATTAACAATTGTTAAGGGTTTCTCACTTAGACTGGTTTGGATTTATCCCAACCATCTACTAAGTATTCAAGGCTACTTAGAGATCCACATACAATTCGTGGACCAACAGTGGTATCAGAGCAAGGCGAGAGACTCTGAGTTTGAAGAACACTTAACCTCAAAAACCTATTCTCACTCAATTCACCCTACACAATGTCTGAGACCGATAAGCCTATAAACACTAAAACTTTTTCAATCCATAACAGTGAGGATGAGAATTCAAACCATGAAGATGAAGGAAAACCTGAATCCAGTAACTCCCAAACACAACAACAACCCATCCCCTCCACAACCACAATCTCAAACATAAAACTTCCATTACTGAAAAGAGAAGAATATGATATATGGGCTATGGAGATGGAACATTATCTGGAGTATATTGATAGTGATGTATGGAAGGTTATTCAAAGGGGAAATTCTAAGAAAAGAATTTCACAAGGGACTGATGGGCAGCTGAGAATAATGCCATCATTATCTGCTGAGGAGATTAGGGCTGTGGAGAAGGAAAAGAAGGCCAGAACCTTGCTTCTTATGGCTATTCCTAAGGAGCATCTGCAAAGGTTCCATGGCATGGTTGATGCTAAAGAGATGTGGGAGGCTATCAAGAAACGATTTGGAGGCAATGCAAACTCCAAGAAGATGCAAAAGGCTGTTCTTAAACAACAATTTGAGACATTCAGTGTTTCAAAGACTGAAGGATTGGAGAAGGGCTATGACATATTTCAACATCTGTTAACACAACTGGAAGTTCATGGTGCAGCAGTTTCGAATGAGGATGCAAACCACAAGTTCCTTAGATCTTTACCATCAGAATGGGGTAATGTATCTGTGGCGATGAGAATAAAGGAGGAAGTAGATTCAATGACACCTGATGACCTTTACAATAATCTTAGGATGTTTGAAAGGGACATCAGTAACAACACTCAGGCATCTACCAGTTCATCAAATGTTGCTTTTGTGTCACAAAACAAAAGCAGTACTTACAAGGTTAAACCTGGTAATGTTAGGTCTGGTATATATGAAACTCCTTCAAATGAAAGATCTGCTTCAAACTTTACTGATGAGGTGATCCATTCTTTCTTTGCCAACCAAACGGAAGATGAAAGCTTTATTAGTGAAGATTTATAACAGATCAATGATGCTGAAGTTGAGGAGATGGACATAAAGTGGCACATTGCCATGGTTGCTTTAAGGGTCAAACTATTTCAGAAGCAATATGGAAGGACCATCAACTTCAACAACAAATCACCAGTGGGATACACAAAGAGGACAGTTGAATGCTACAACTGTCACAAGCATGGACATTTTTCAAGAGATTGTCCAGAGAAGAAGCCTGCTGATGGGAAAAGAGATGAAGAAGGGAAGTTGGAAAAGAATCAGATGAGCTTACTGACAATGGAAGCTGGAGGTGTCAACTGGGGTGAGCATCCAAGAGTGAATGAGGAGTCTGATCATGCTCTCATGGCCATTGGTAATGAGGTATCATTATGCTCTAAATTATGCACTGATTCATATAGTCATATTAAGGCTTTGTGTGATGAGCAGTTAGGACAAATAGGTGACCTAGAAGTAAATCTGTTAGCACATAAAAATGCTGTAAAAACACTAGAGGCACAAAAGGTCACCCTTCAAAACCAACATGCTGCTTTAAATGAAAAACTATACTTTCAAGCTAATAAAATATATGAACAAGATGAGAAGCTTAAAAGGTATAGACAAATGGGACTTAGAATTCAAAAGGAGAGGGATGAGTTGAGAAAACGGGTAGATCAGTGGAACAATTCAAATAATAACCTGTTCAAATGTTGGGATTCTCAAATAAAATCCAATAAAAAATGTGGCTTAGGATATGAGGAAGATGAGAAAAAGGCAATCCTTAAGTCTAGAGAAGATGATTATGCGGGCAAACCATTGTATAATAGGTTTGTTAAGACTGGTGACTTTAAGGGAGTACCACCACCATTGAGTGATGACTATACTCCTCTTGAAAAAGAAGAGTTGGATGATTCACTTTTTGTGTATGCTAAGAAAGGTCCTCAAACACCTGATTCAATCACCTCAGAGGACAAAACCAGTAAGTATTCTTCTTGTCAATCCAATGACTCTGAAGGATCTATTAATGGTTCCTCTGATCACTCTAAGTCTGAGTCAAAAAGTGAGGTAAAAGAGAATCCTGAACCTAAGGTTGTTACGAAGTGTGAACCTGTTGTAACTGAACCTGTAGTGACTAAAACAAAGCCTGAGACAATCAAACCTAGTTGTTCCCAGCATATAAAAACTCCTAGGGAATCTGTTAATATTAATGAGTCACCTAGAAGCAATAGTGTTCACAGAGAAAGTAGGAGTAGCTATACTTATGCTCCTAAAAGATGTTTTGTATGTGGAAGTTTGAGTCATTTAATAAGAGATTGTGACTTCCATGAAAAGAGAATGAAGAGAGAGGTTGAGCAAAAGAGAATGAATGCTAATATTGGTCATGGTTCAAATAAACCAGTTTGGAATAATGCTAACATAATTAATCATGCCAACCAGTTTAATCCCAGACCAGCCCAACAGTTTTACTCTACCCGACCTAACTCTTATGTTAATACTGGTAGACAGAATTTTAGGTCTGGCTTTAGGAACTTTAATGTGAATAGGCAAAATGGTAATTTTATGAGGCCTAATGTGAATACTGGTTATGTTAATTCTGTGAGACCCAAACAACCATTTCAAAAGCCACAGGTGAATGCAAAGTTTCAAAGAAATAATTTTTATAAATCATCTTCACCTGTGAGAAGACCAGTTGTAAAGCAAACAGCAAAACCTTTAAAAACCAATGCTGTGAAAGGGAATGGGGGTTCTGCTGTTTAGACCTCAGCATGTTTGTCTTGGGATTCAAACAAATATAAATCCCAATACAACAGTGGATCAGGTTCAAATAAGAAATTTAAGTATGTTGATCCACAAGGCGGACCCAAGCCCACTCAGGCCTAGGTTCCTAAGAGAAACTAATTTCTTTTCTTTTTGTGCAGGATCATCCACTTTGCTATATGGGAGATAGAGGAATCTTTGACAGTGGATGCTCTGGACACATGTCTGGTAACAAGAACTATTTGAATGATTTTCAAGAATTCAATGGAGGTTCTGTTACTTTTGGAGGAAGCAAGGGACAGATAACTGGTAAAGGAAGAATAATAGTGGGCAACATAGAATTTGACAATGTATCCTTTGTGAAAGAACTTGGGCAGTTCAACCTTTTCTCAATATCACAAATTTGTGATACTCAGCATAAGGTGCTTTTTACTGAAACTGATTGTCTTGTGTTGACTCCGGACTTTAAGATGCCTGAAGAACATCAGATTCTTCTTAAAGTTCCCAGACAACACAAAATGTACAGTTTTGATTGCAAAAGCTACTTTGGATGAATCTAAGTTGTGGCACAGAAGGTTAGGCCATGTGAATTTCAAAAATATGAATAAACTTGTGAAGAATAACCTTGTGAGAGGTTTGCCTTCAAAATTGTTTAAAAATGATCATACATGTGTGGCTTGTAACAAGGGAAAACAACATAGGGCATCCTGTAAGGTTAAATTAGAAAGATTAATCACTGAGCCCTTACATACCTTACATATGGATCTTTTTGGCCCTACATCTGTCCATAGTATAAATTATGCATGCTATTGCCTTGTCATTACAGATGATTGTACTAGATATTGTTGGGTATTCTTTATGTCTAGGAAGGATGAAGTTACACCTATGATTCAAACTTTCATTAGGCAGATTGAAAACCTTCTTGATAAAAGAGTTAAAATCATTAGGAGTGACAATGACACTGAGTTTAAAAACAAGAGCATGCTAGACTTCTGTGGTAATAAAGGAATTAAGCAACAGTTCAGTAATGCAAGAACTCCTCAACAAAATGGAGTTGCTGAGAGAATGAACAGGACACTTATTGAGGCAGCTAGGAATATGTTAGCAGATTCACTTTTACCCACAACATTCTGGGCTGAAGCAGTCAGCAATGCCTGTTACATCTTTAATAGGGTTAGAGTGACTAAGCCTCAAAACAAAACCCCTTATGAGCTTATGTTTGGCCATAAACCAGTTGTTAGCCATATAAGGCCTTTTAGGTGTCATGTAACCATTCTTGATACTTTAAGTGTTCTTGGAAAGTTTGAAGGAAAGTCTGATGAAGGGTTTTTAGTTGGGTATGCATTAAATAGTAAGGCCTTTAGGGTTTACAACTTAGTGTCCAAGAAAGTTGAAGAAAATCTGCATGTAAACTTTCTTGAAGAAAAACCCAATGTCAAGGGAATTGGGCATAGATGGATGTTTGATATTGATTATTTAACTGATTCTATGAATTATATTCCTGTCTCCAAGGAGAATCAAGTTAACCCTATTGCAGGTACCAAAGAAGTTACTAACAATGCAGGTACCAAAGATCCTTCTAATACAGGGAACACTGATGATATGGATGAGCTTATTGTGATTCCATCTATAGAGAACAAGTCTGCTGCAGCTGAAGCAGAAATCAAGAATTCTTCTTCTCAAGAAAAGGATTCTGAATTCAAGTCTCAAGATACTGCCAAAGAAGCAACTCCTAACATTACCAGTACTTCCAATTTTAAGTCTGGTAGTGATGCTGTTTGAACTAATTCAGAGATGCCAGAACTTGAAGTTTTCTCAAATCCAAATGAAGGTATCTTTGAAGGAGCTTCCTATGATGAAGGAGGTGTCATAACTGACTTCAACAACTTACCCACAGAAGTGGAGGTAAGTCCAACTCCCACTCTCCGGATCCACACCATTCATCCCAAGAGCCAAATAATTGGTGATCCAAAGTCTGCTGTTCAAACCAGAAGTAGAGTGCAACATCAGTCTGACTCACTTGCACTCATCAGCCTGATCAAACAACAACAAAGGGTCAATCATAAGGACCAGCAACATTGTTTATTTGCTTGCTTCCTTTCTCAAAGTGAACCCACTACTGTTTCTGAAGCTTTGGGGGAGGAAAGTTGGATAGAAGCTATGCAAGAAGAGTTGCTGCAGTTCAAGCTACAGAAAGTATGGGTTCTTGTAGATCTACCTTATAGAGCTAAAGTTATTGGTACTAAGTGGGTCTTCAGGAATAAAAGGGATGAACGAGGGGTAGTTGTAAGGAACAAAGCAAGACTGGTAGCACAAGGATACAAACAGGAGGAAGGCATAGATTATGATGAAGTTTTTGCTCCTGTAGCAAGAATTGAGGCTATCAGGTTATTTTTGGCCTTTGCATCATACATGGGATTCAAGGTGTATCAGATGGATGTCAAAAGTGCTTTTCTTTATGGCACTATTGAAGAAGATGTGTATGTACATCAACCTCCTGGTTTTGAGGATCCTGCTAACCCCAATCAAGTGTACAAAGTTATTAAAGCTTTGTATGGTCTTCATCAAGCTCCTAGAGCTTGGTATGCAACTCTTTCAAAGTTTCTAGAAGAACATGGGTACATCAGGGGTGTAATTGACAAGACTTTATTCATTAAGAGTGACCAGAAGGATATCATTCTTATCCAAATTTATGTGGATGATATCATTTTTGGATCAACAAGAAAGTCTTGGTGTGATGAATTTGAAGGTTTAATGAAAAGCAGGTTTGAGATGAGCTCAATGGGAGAACTTACATTTTTCTTGGGACTGCAAGTAAAACAAAAGAATGATGGACTTTTTATTTCTCAAGACAAGTATGTTGCAGAAATTTTGAGGAAGTTTGAGTTCACAAATGTGAAGACTGCAGTCACTCCCATGGGAAACAAGGTGCCTTTGACAAAGGATGAAGATGTTGCTGATGTGGATGTGCATCTTTACAGATCCATGATAGGTTCCCTCATGTATCTTACTGCTTCTAGACCTCACATTATGTATGTAGTTTGTGTTTGTTCACGTTTACAGGTACAACCAAAGACTTCACATTTTCATGTTGTGAAGAGAATCTTTAGGTACTTAAAGGGCAAACCAAATTTGGGCCTTTGGTATCCTAAAGAGTTATCTTTTGACCTGACAGCTTATTCAGACAGTGACTATGCTGGTGCAAGCCTTGATAGGAAATCCACAACAGGAGGTTGTCAATTCCTTGGAAGGAGATTGATATCTTGGCAATGCAAGAAGCAGACAATTGTGGCCAATTCAACCACTGAAGCTGAGTATGTTGCAGCTGCTAACTGCTGTGGACAAGTCTTGTGGATTCAGAATCAGATGCTGGACTATGGTTTGAATTTTATGAATACTGTTATCCACATAGATAATGAGAGTACTATCTGTATTGTTAAGAACCCAGTATATCACTCTAAAACTAAGCATATAGAAATCAGGCATCACTTTATTAGAGATTGCTTTGAAAAGAAGTTGATTAGAGTGGAGAAAATACATACAGATTTTAATGTTGCTGACCTGTTAACTAAAGCATTTGATGGCCCTAGGTTCAATTATCTGGTAGTTAACATTGGTATGATGAACCCCTAGTTTGAGTTAAGGGGAGGTTTGGCTTAAGGGGAGGTCAAACTGTAAAGTATGAGTACTTACCAGCATTTAGGTTATCTTTAAGTCTTGTAGTTTTATTTTTAGTTCTGTTAGTGTTAAAAAAAAATAAAAAAAAAAATAAAAATAAAAATAAAATTTTGTCTTCTTTTTTTTTTAGACAATGCTGGATTAAGTATATTTTCACAAGTTGTTAAGTGAGACTATTGGAACTTCTCACTTGGTGGAGGTGCCTTGCACTAACACAACAAAAGGTAATCAGTCCACCTTGTCTCATCAACACAAGGACTGGCTAATCCTGAGCAAACGGCTACAGGTAAAGATAGCTCAAATCCGTTTATGGCTGACAATTTGCCAAAAATTGTATGGTATTCAACTCACCATATCTAAGATAAGTGAAGAGTTGGCTAGCCCACAAGGTTATGGCTTATGGTAAAGGCTGTGGAAAATCATAAATGGTAATCAATTCACCATGATGAGGTGCTTTTTCATCAAAGAATTGGCTAGTCCAGAAGCAAACGGCTTTTGGTAAAGACTTAACAAATCCGTTGATAAGCTGATGATTTGCTAAAAATCATATGGTTATTAATGTACCATGGTCTGACACACCAAAACATTGGCTACTCCAGTGGTAATGGCTATTGGTAAAGAGATTTCAAATCCATTACATTTTCAATGATTCACCTCTCACAGATGGTAACACATTTGGAAGTGATGAGAATAGTCTGAAACTTAAATGAATTTGATGTACATATAGTCAATGTTGCTTCAAAGACCATATCAGAAGAGCTTATCAAGATTCAAGCTACTAGAAAGGTTCAAGACCTAAAGACAATTCAAAGTGTTCAAGATTCAATACTCAGAAAGCTAAATCAGAAGAACTTGAAGTTCATGGAGCATGAAGATCAAGTTAGGGGAGGATTGTTGGGAATTATCATACGATTCAAGAGAAGACAAACTTAGGTCTGGTAATATGTCAGAGTTAGGTCTGTCTTTGTAATTAGGTCTGGTAATACAAGTTAAGTCTGGTAGTCTGTATTAAGTATGGTTGACTTATTATATTAAGCCTGGTCGTGATATAAGGAAAGTTTGTTAGAGATATGCTAGGAAAAGATACAAAACGTGTAAGTATCTTTATAGAAGATTCATGAATATCTTCTTAGTCGGTTAGTATTAGGGTTTCCTTGGTGTTATAAAAGGATCCCTAAGATTGTTAGTTTAAAAAGAGAGTTGTACAAGTTTCACAATTGTGATTAATAGAGTTATACGAAGTTAGTGTTAATTCTGTTCTTCATTGTTCTTGTTAAGTTTCCGCATTAACATTAACAATTGTTAAGGGTTTCTCACTTAGACTGGTTTGGATTTATCCCAACCATCTACTAAGTATTCAAGGCTACTTAGAGATCCACATACAATTCGTGGACCAACAGAAACTATCTTGAAACAATATTAAACACAATGCGGAATCTTATGTTTAATCTTAAGAAGAACAATTAATCAAAACAGTAGAATTCTAAACAAACACTTCAATATATATTAGATATATGAATACTCAAAAGTATTAGGGTTTACAACCTTGAAGTGAATCGACTCTAACAATGATACGTACAAAACTCTAACCCTAGAACCTCCTTTTATAGACTAAGGAGTTCTTTACAAGATAAGTATTACATCACATAAATCTAATTAAATAGGATATTCGCAAAATCCTTTATATACTTATCTAACCGACTATACATCATTATCACATAAGCAGTAGAAACTAACTCTAGCAGTAGAATCATTAAGCCTACCAGTAGTATCTACTTAGTGTATTCTCTTGATCTTTATTAGCAACTCCAGCAGTAGTATGAATACACTAGCAGTAGTATCATTCTCACCAGCAGTAGTATTATACTTAGACAATTTTCCATTTTGCACCATGAGCAGTTGTATCTATTCTGAGCAGCAGCATCTCTAAACCCAACAATGGTTTAGATTAATATATCGTTTGCACTGACAATGAGATGCATGATATATTTCAAAAGAGAAAAAAAAAGAAAATGTGCATGTGATCCTGACAGGATTGGGGGTCGATATCTCTAACGGGGTTGAGGTAACGAAGTTCTAGATTTCTAGTTTGGATGATCCTAGTTGTGTGTTAGAGATAATTAGGTGCATGAAGGCTTGCGTGTGATTGTGAGGATTGAAGGTTGTTGAACTAACTATCACTTATCCAAAGTGAGGAATAGTTGTAAGGTTTTAGTGTGATGATCGATGGGTTGAAGGTTCTTAGACTAACTATCACTGTCAAGAGTGAAGTGTAGCTAAAAGGTTTGAGTGGGATTGATATAAGGGTTGAAGGTTTTGAAACTAAATATCACTGTCAAGAGTGAAGTTTAGTTATAAGGGTTGAGTGTGAAGATGAGATGCAAGATAAGCTTGCAATGGTGAGGCCTTATATAAGCAAGAGTTGTGGGATTCGAATTAAAGTTGGTGGTAGTGTCCTATGTTGTAGTGAGGGAATCTTAGGGTGTAAGTGAGTTTGCAAAATTTTGCAGGTTTGAGGTTAGGGATGCAGGGATCTAGAGGAAGCAGTGAAAATTAGTCAAACAAAGGCACGGTACTGTTAAATTTAACGATACCGTGACCTAGAAGTCACGAATTTTCCTGTGCAGCCTAGTTCTGGGTAGCTAAAGGGAAGTTTACTAAGGAATAAGAACCACATTTGTGTGTTCTTGAGAGTGTTTGTTGAAAGGCTATATGAGTGTGTTTTCGCCCCCCCCCCCCTTAATCGATGACCATCCGGACAAGATGTGAAAAAAATAAAGAGGAAAACAAACGTTGACAGAAGCGATGACCTTAGTAACGTCATGAAGAGTGGTGGATAGCATACAATAAAGTTCACCTTTGAAGTCACGTAGCTCTTCTCAATCATTGTAAATATTCATAGAACATTCATATGATGAGGCATGTGATCACGTGGAGATATCCTAAGGGTTAAGAAGATAAAATCTTCAAGGTTGTGAGGTTAGTGATAAGGTTCTAGTGGGGTTATCTATATTGATGAAGAAGGGCTATCTCAACTTATTCTAGCGGTTCTTCGCTTGAAGTGTGTGTGGAAGATGAGTGGGATGCGGAAGCATTGGTAGTGTAGAACTAAGGTTGAAAAGTGTAGATAAGTTAAGAAGATAATGGATACGGAAGTAACCAAACATATGGTGTGTTCGGTACCATGTAGAAGTGAAAGGGGAAAAAGCTAAGGAATCAGAAGATAGACAGAATCTATTCTGATAGGAGACGGTTCTGGTTCAAGACTACATCGAGTGGGTTTCGATAGTGTTTTTAAAATAGTGAGAATTGAAAACAAAATAAACTGTCTCAGCAGACAACGGTCCGACGGTACCATTAAATTTAGCGGTACCGTCCCCTATTTAAGGGTACCGTGACCTGCTAAGGTCAGTTTTGACCCAAAATTAGATTTTTGACAAAGAAATTTCACATATGTTGTGATTTTTCTGGACCTTGGATTTAAAGGAATTTATACCAAATAAATTCTTTTATGAATGAATCCAACGGGATTCTGTTGGGAATTAAACCAGCAGTTAGTACTGCCAGGCATAAAGTTACAACTACTGAAGATTACACCAGCAGTAGTAACTGAGTTAGTACTGCTAGTACAGATGGTTAGTTTTGGTTATGTGATGAAGACAGACGTGTGAAGAGATAACTATAGAAAATATTTAGTGTATATTCTATATAGTTAGACTTATACGAATATTGTACTTGTTATAGTTATCTTGTACAGGACTCCTTGTGCTATAAAAGGAGGTCCTAGGTTAGGTTTTCAATATATATCATACGTATGATGGGCGTGCGTTGGAGTAAAGTTTTGGCAGTTTTAATGCCTACTCAAGTTTTAAATTTATATTTAGCCGACTTATCAATAACACACACACTTAACGAGCAGTGTACCCGGTCAGTATGAATATAATGGTAAGTAGAGTGTCGATCACTAAGAGTGGAACGTATTATCTCGTTATTCTAATCAGTATTTTAATATCCTAACGCAAGGGGGTTTCAGCCTGAGAGACTGGCACGATTTGTTTGCAATTAAATAATAAAATAAACCAATAGGCACGAATCAGCAAGTAGCACACATGTACACAGATAGATACTTGAGACAATAAGAGGGCTGTCCTTATGATTAAGTAGATTGTCACTTGTTTTATTGATAGCTTTATATGAAGTGTATGTAATTAACCCTTTCTCGTTGGTCCTATTCTTATCGGCGAGTAAACCCTTAATGATTACTTATGTCTAAAAGTTATTCCTAAGTGATCAATTTAGTAATAACCGTAGGAGCCACATTATGTCCCGCAGTCAAATGCCCGCAAGCCACTAATAGACACAGAGGTTATCAATGCACTAATAAGTAGTAACCAAAGACATCAACATATAAACTTTAATTGATGGGAAAGCAAGTATTAAAGGGAGTGCAATCTTTCGTTGTCACATTACACAAGCCACCAATCCTGATGAATTAAAGTTTGCTAACACAATAAAACAAAACTACTTAATGAATTAAACACATGCAGCACCTTCTTACAGCTCTTGTATCTTTGATTTGGGTGTGTCTTGTGCTGCCTCCTTGACTGAATTCGTCCTTTTGTTCCTCTGTTCGAACTTAGGTTATAATGTTCGGAACTTTTTAATTCGTCTGGTCTACGGGGTATTTATAGTTTCTGTCTGAGGGAAGATGCGGCGCATCTAAGGAGTAGATGCGGCGCATGTAATTAACTTCGCGTGGGGTCCAAGATTATAATATTCAGGAATATTCGTACACCGCCAGAAGATGCGGCGTAACTCCATGATTAGATGCGGCGCATGTCCTCTTGTATCTTGGATCGTATCTGGTGATATCTTGATAAAGATGCGGCGCATGTCATGAGTGAGATGCGGCGCATCTGGAGCAGATTAGTCTTGATCTTCTTCATTTCAGTAGACTCTTCACTTTATGCATGTTTTGCTCCATTATTAGTCCAAAATCGCTAAGTTTCACCAAATGCTTGTTTTTACCTGAGAATTACAAAAGTAAACGATTAAGTATCAATCCTCATACATAATATAGTAAAACAAGTCAATTTAATAGGATAAATGATAGTAATAAAATGTACTTATTTGAGTTCATCAAATATCCCCCCACTTGAACTTTACTTGTCCCCAAGTAAACCTTAGAATTTCTTTTATGAAAATGTATCCTAAAAGATGTTAGGATTTATTTTTATATTTAAGCATGTATTCGTTTATTTCATAATCACACAACTAAACACTTAACGAATTAGAAGTATAATAAAATAATTTGATAAAAGCAAATCTAATCGTTTAACTGTCCAGTCGTGATGAATATTCTATCATAAGCTTGGCAAGTATACACATCTCCACCACTAAAGCTAAGGAATAACAAGTCTAAAGCGGTAAAAAGGGTTTTTAGGCTTAAGGGTTAATTATTCTCTTTTCACTATCGATTTCAAATTCCAGAAAAGGCGACAAAATCACAAATACATGATCGAATCCACGAACACGATACTTGCAATTGCTCAAATCCTTAACTCGAATAGGCTAAAGATAGGTCCAAACTTCACCAATAATAATATATCAAAAAGGGCGACAAAATCATAAATACATAGCCGAATCCACGACTACGATACTTAAGATTGCTCAAATCCCTAATCTCAATAAATCAAAGGTTCGGTTGGATAAAGAATAATACAGGGCATGGATAACATTTGGGATATAAATTGGTGTAAAAATAAAAATAAACAAAACAAATAAATTAAAATCCTAAGTGTGGTTAATCACTATCCCAACCATCCCATGAATAAGACTCATATCATAGAATAACTCACGCTTTAACACTTGAAACACACGCTTTAGGTAGACACGAATTATACTCAACAAGATCTTAATCAAAGAATAAACCTTAATTGGCGTTCCCATAACTGCCAATTCCCATTCAATCCATAAATATAGTACAACAAATAGTGGTGACATCGACCACTTACATAACTTTACATAAGTTGGTTAAAACTAACTTCCAACTTTTCTTTCTTTCTTTTTCTTTTCTTATTTTTTTCGATTTTTTTTTTTTTTTTTTTTTTTTTTTTTTTTTTTTTTTTTTTTTTTTTTTTAAACTTTAAACATAAACATAGATGTGTAAAATTTCACCACATCACTACAACTTTCTTTCCGGATAATTTTTCTATACTTTTCATACTTTCAGAAATAACGGTAATAGTGAAAGTAGTAAACACACGAAAAATAAACTCAAAAATATATAATATTTACTTTCACTCCAATTGCATTGTGCAATTTCCCGACCTAACCATAGATAATGAATTACGCACGCGAACACAGGTAATGTAAGGAAACACACTATGCCTATAGCAATTAACCAACCACGGATTCTAATCTACAGGGTAGGCTAAGGTGTAAGGGTGTAACGAAACATTTTAAACATAGGTGTAAGAAACGAAAGGAATGGCTCTGAGTGTTTTTCTAGGGGTATCTTACTCTAAAAATGAGAGTAACAAAGGGGTTTATACGGGGGTTAACTAACCAGTGTAGTTAGTTAATAACACATAACATATAATAGGCTATTTTGGGTGTAATCCTAGAAATTTACCAATTTAGACAAGTCATTCCAATTATATAAAATAATACTCATTATGGTGGTCTCGAATAGTATACAAGCCAAGTTCTAAAGTTTACAAGTCACCGGCACACTCATAGATTTGTGAATTTTGGAAAATCACAATTTTTGAAAATAACGTCATGTGTGCAGTTATGCAACTTAGATCTTAAACAAAAACATGCTAAATTTTTTTTTTAAGTTTGATATATTAAGCACATTTTAAGCATAATTTTTGAAAAAGTTTAGGACAAGTAAGTGTTAAGTGTTCTAATTCTCCAATCCCCCCACTTAAGTTAAACAACGTCCTCGTTGTTTGTATAAAAGGTTAAAAACTGGAAAATAAAAGAATTAGAACAGAAAAACTCCCCTGAGATTTGCTCGGTATGATCCTCCATTAGTATAAGAGCAAAAATCATCTTTCTTGTGGATTAGAACGTTAAAGCTTCATACTTGATGTATCCACAGGAAATCCAGGAAACTATAATACCACCAACACTTTAAAACACACCTAAGATAAGAAAGGTTCAACTTGCATAATACATTAGTAGTTAGGAAAAATAAAACTTAAAAATTAAAACTGAAAATCATCAGGTCAGTCGATGCGCCGTATCTTATTGAAGAAGATACGCCGTATCGAGCCTGGAATAAATACGGATCAGAATAAAGATGCGCCGCATCCTTAACCAGGGATGCGCCGCATTAAAAATAAACTGATAAAGAGTTTTAAAGTCGAAAATAAAAATGCAGAAAAATAAAATAGGATATGACCATTGCAGGAGATGCGTCGCATCTCAGAATTGAGATGCGCCGTATCTTCATGCGGGCCTGACTGACTCGACGCAGAAAACAGAATAATAAAAAGATAAATCCGGGTTGTCTCCCGGTAAGCACTTGTCTTTATTCCAGAGTCTTCAAGTTAGACTCACGTTCAGCTCAGCAATAAGTCCTTGTCACGGTCCATCCTTCGTCCTTCATCCGAAAGATTTTCCCGTATATCTCTGCGACGTTTTCTTCCGTTCGACTTAATCTAGTATAACTCTTTGTCTTCACCGTAGTATATTCTTCATCAGGACCCAAAGAATATTTGATGATTTTAAATTTTTTAGAAATAATCATGGGTGGCTCATTGTAAGGAATCCCAAGTAGTTGACATTTTCTTTTGGTGAATTCTTCCTCGTCTTTATCAACAAACTTAAAGTAAGGATCCTTAATCATATAATCATCTAGTTCTTCAATCAATGACTTATTATTATAATCGTCTTGAATCGCCTCCCATTCTCTTTCCAAATCATATTGTAACCGTCGACTAAGCTTCGTGAAATCATCAAACTGTTTATGCACCCATTCCCAGAAAGTAGTATCCGATGTCCCCTTAAGTCTCTTCAAGCGTTCAATTCTGCCCTTTTCTTGTAAAGCCTCCGATTTTTGTGGGCAGTCTTCAACATTATCGTACCACTCATAATCTTCAAAGGTTACATCGTTTCCAACCCGTTTCATCCCAATTATACTTCCCCCATTACAGGTTCCGTCACTTTTATAATCACAGGTCGGCCAAACACTACTCCCGTCCTTGAAAACGAAGGGTGTACAAGTGTGATTAATGTGCGCAAATTCCCATGGTTTATCCCAAACCCATGGTACTTGGTCATTCCATTCATAGTACCAGGTTTTTTTGAAATCGTCATAAGTCTTAAATCCTGGTAGATCTCCAGTAAGCACATCATCGTCGACTTGAAGAAGGTAGTTAAATTCCTTGAACTGCTTGCACAAGGGTGTCTCATAATCGAACACATCAATGTCAATCCTGAAAAGTTCTTCAATGCCCTCATTGATTGTTGAATCATGAAGTGACGACCCGTAATCGCTTTCTACTTCTTCATCTTCTCCTCTCATCCAATATACCCATAATGCATCCTTAGTAGCATGATCCATGCTCTTATGGTTATTAAACTTACTAGCCAACCATTCTGAAAAATCAACATCGTGAGGATCGTGGTTAACGTCAAAGCAAACCTTTCCAATCATATTCTTTTTTATCTCCATGAACTCGTTAAATTGCTTCTTAAAACTCCGAGTCAACCATGAAGTCATAATCTCCTTGACTTCATTTGCAGGGGCAAATTCCGGACTACCATATTTGAGTTCTAGCCAATCATTAAGGGAGAGGTCTATCAATCTTACCAATCTCCCATGAAATAGTAACTCCGCCAAAGCATAATTCATGTAATTATCCTGATAGTTCTCATTCAATCCCCAGTACTGTTCGGAATAAGGCATGAAAGAGATTTGGGCATTGCCTCCACCACAGCTTTCGTTGCTTGAATCCATGTATGCAAGATAGAATTTCCCATCATCTTCTTCGATAGTAGTCCAGTTCAATCCTTCGGCTTCAATGATAGGCCATAAGAGCGACAATTCTTCTCCAGTGTACCTCACAAATACATCATAAGAGAATACCTCTTTGTCAATGTTGCATAAACGCATGAATTCCTTCAAAGCAGCTTCAAGAGGAGTCTCCCAAGAGAATAAATCTGCATCGATCATGAGTACATTGAATGAATCTGAAAACAAGCATTCCTTAGCAAGATATCCGTTAACTGACATGTCTTCCATAGCAAAATCTGTCATCCAAGGTAAAATCATCAGTAGGATTTGTTCGCTAGAAGAGAAATTAATGAATATAGAAACGGATATATGAATACAAATAGCTGATATCTGCAGACGATGCGCCGTATCCAAAAAATTGGATACGCCGTATCTTAATACGTTAAAATTTAATCAGACCTTATTCAGAAAATAGATACGCCACTTAGAATTTGAATGCGCCGTATCGAATTAATTAATCAAAAATCAGCTTATCTAATTAAAATTAAATGCGTCGTATTAACGAAAGTTAATGCGCCGTATTTTCGTTACGTTTAAAAATAAATATCGATTTTTGATTCAGAAAGATGCGCCGTATCGATAAAGATCGATGCGTCGTATCAGTTTAATAATTCGCAAACTGTTTTTAATTAAAATAATAGATACGCCGTATCTACGAAAGCAGATGCGTCGTATGGCGTTAACGTTTAGAAAATTTTTTTTTTATCAAAAACAGATACGCCGTATCTGCAAAAGCAGATGCGTCGTATTACTTTATCGCTTTTTTTTTTTTTTTTTTTTTTAAATTTTCGTATTAAAAACAGATACGCCGTATCTTGGGGAAAAGATGCGTCGTATCGAATTAATTAAACGCGTTGTATTTTTAAAATTAAACGCAATACGCCGTATCTGAGAGATCAGATGCGCCGTATCGTTTGATTTAGCACAGTACAA
The DNA here is from genome assembly GCA_021014915.2 of Artemisia tridentata subsp. tridentata. Lineage (NCBI taxonomy): Eukaryota > Viridiplantae > Streptophyta > Magnoliopsida > Asterales > Asteraceae > Artemisia > Artemisia tridentata. Next base: position 98,604,029 of record CP139504.1, read on the forward strand.
CGATAGCAGAACAGAAAAATACGAAAAAAAAAAAAAAAAAAAAAAAAAACACACAAACAAAAATAAACACACAAAAATAAAAGCAAACAAATAACACACAATACAACAAATATGCAAAATAGTACAATGATGCAATTAATCTAATAAAAAGAAAAACCTAATTAAAATACTAATCAAATTAACAGATAATAACAATTCACTCCCCGGCAACGGCGCCAAAAACTTGATGGGCGTGCGTTGGAGTAAAGTTTTGGCAGTTTTAATGCCTACTCAAGTTTTAAATTTATATTTAGCCGACTTATCAATAACACACACACTTAACGAGCAGTGTACCCGGTCAGTATGAATATAATGGTAAGTAGAGTGTCGATCACTAAGAGTGGAACGTATTATCTCGTTATTCTAATCAGTATTTTAATATCCTAACGCAAGGGGGTTTCAGCCTGAGAGACTGGCACGATTTGTTTGCAATTAAATAATAAAATAAACCAATAGGCACGAATCAGCAAGTAGCACACACGTACACAGATAGATACTTGAGACAATAAGAGGGCTGTCCTTATGATTAAGTAGATTGTCACTTGTTTTATTGATAGCTTTATATGAAGTGTATGTAATTAACCCTTTCTCGTTGGTCCTATTCTTATCGGCGAGTAAACCCTTAATGATTACTTATGTCTAAAAGTTATTCCTAAGTGATCAATTTAGTAATAACCGTGGGAGCCACATTATATCCCGCAGTCAAATGCCCGCAAGCCACTAATAGACACAGAGGTTATCAATGCACTAATAAGTAGTAACCAAAGACATCAACATATAAACTTTAATTGATGGGAAAGCAAGTATTAAAGGGAGTGCAATCTTTCGTTGTCACATTACACAAGCCACCAATCCTGATGAATTAAAGTTTGCTAACACAATAAAACAAAACTACTTAATGAATTAAACACATGCAGCACCTTCTTACAGCTCTTGTATCTTTGATTTGGGTGTGTCTTGTGCTGCCTCCTTGACTGAATTCGTCCTTTTGTTCCTCTGTTCGAACTTAGGTTATAATGTTCGGAACTTTTTAATTCGTCTGGTCTACGGGGTATTTATAGTTTCTGTCTGAGGGAAGATGCGGCGCATCTAAGGAGTAGATGCGGCGCATGTACTTAACTTCGCGTGGGGTCCAAGATTATAATATTCAGGAATATTCGTACACCGCCAGAAGATGCGGCGTAACTCCATGATTAGATGCGGCGCATGTCCTCTTGTATCTTGGATCGTATCTGGTGATATCTTGATAAAGATGCGGCGCATGTCATGAGTGAGATGCGGCGCATCTGGAGCAGATTAGTCTTGATCTTCTTCATTTCAGTAGACTCTTCACTTTATGCATGTTTTGCTCCATTATTAGTCCAAAATCGCTAAGTTTCACCAAATGCTTGTTTTTACCTGAGAATTACAAAAGTAAACGATTAAGTATCAATCCTCATACATAATATAGTAAAACAAGTCAATTTAATAGGATAAATGATAGTAATAAAATGTACTTATTTGAGTTCATCAGTCATACGTATCTTTGTGAAAGCTTCAAGGTTGTTAAACCCTAGTGATAGTCAAAAGATCACTCGTATTATTTATTTGGTTGTTTAATCATTGTGTTCATACTTTCACTGTTTCATACATACAATCATATACATCACAATACACATAATCTTCTAAGTGCTTTGTAGTAAATTCTGTGTACTACTTAGCATATACTCAAAGTATATCTAACATAAGGCGTGTGTTTAGATCCTCTCAAGTGGTATCAGAGACAGGTTCTGATATTTTGAATTAGAAGATCCAAAAGAACTTTTTCTCTTTCAACAAGGAAGATGGACATGGAAACCACACAAACCTCAATCCTCGCCAAACTACCAATGCTCAAACAAAACGAATTTGATCTCTGGAGGCTCAGAATTAAGCAGTACTTCATGGTGCAAGATTATGCACTATGGGATATCATTCTGCATGGTGATTCTTTTAAACCAACAACTTCTGAAGAAACACTTGCTGATGGTTCCAAAACTACTAAACTCAACACTGAACCAGTCACCAATGATGAAAGGATCAAGATGAAAAATGATCTCAAAGCCAAGAGTTTGTTACTCATGGCAATTCCCAATGATTAGGTGTTGAACTTCAGTCATTATGAGACTGCAAAGACCCTTTTTGCAGCAATTGTAGAAAGGTTTGGTGGTAATGAAGCCACTAAGAAGGCACAAAGAACACTGCTGAAACAAAGTTATGAGAATTTTAGTGCCACAAGCACTGAAACTCTTGATCATGTCTTTAAAAGGCTATAGAGGATTGTTAGCCAACTTGCTAGTCTGAAGATAGTGATTCCACAAAAAGACCTAAACATGAAGTTTCTCAATAGCTTGTCTGCTGAATGGAACACCCATGTTGTTGTTTGAAGCAACAAGCCTGAACTAGAGAAGATGACACTTAATGAGTTGTACAACAATCTTAAGATTATTGAACAAAACGTGAAAAAGACAAGAAGCACCAGTTCTATGTCTGGAAACATGGCATTCTTGTCATCCCCCAGCAATAGCAGTCCTGAGGATGATCAAGATGTTTATACCGCTAGCCCTAAAGTTAGTAATGGTAGTGTAAAAACTAGCACTACTAGCTTGAGTGATGATACTATCTATGCTTTTGTATCAGAGCAATCCAATGGGTCTCAAATCTACAATGAAGACATTCTTCAAATTAATGAAGATGACTTGGAAGCAATGGACTTGAAGTGCCAAATGACTTTGATAAGCATTAGGGCAAAGAAGTACTTTCAAAAGACTGGAAAGAAGCTTACTCACAATGGAGGAGATGTTGCTGGCTATGACAAATCCAAGGTAGAATGTTATAATTGTCACAAGATGGGACATTTTGCCAGAGAATGCAGAAGCCCTAGACAACAGGACAACAAGGGTAAAGGGTACAAAAGTTAGCAGGAAAACAGGAGAACAATGAATGTGGAGGAGACTTCTTCTAAGGCAATGGTAGCTATTGATGGAGCTGGCTTTGACTAGAGCTTCATGGAAGAAGAGGATGAACCAACCAACTTTGGATTGATGGCCTTCTCAGACTCCGAGGTACATGAGGTTAAAAAGTGTTCTAATTCTTGTTCAGCTTTGAAAGATTATGAGTCACTTAAGAAACAATATTATAATCTTAGAATAGAATTTAATGAAGTAAACTTTAGTCTTTCAATTCATAAAAGAGGAATAGCTGTTTTAGAAGAGCAACTTACTTTTTATAGACAGAATGAAGCAAATTTTTACAGATGATATAGCTGTCTTAAAAACGTAGAATTATCTCCAGATTGATTCCTTTCCCAATTTCTAAAGGTTTCATTCATGTGTGTGTACTCAATCGTTGCAAGAATAACCACATCCTTTCACCGAATCCACCCCGGAGACCAACATTAATTGAATTCAGGGACTGAATTCCTTTAACAGGTGGAGACTGTGACAACCCGTAATTTCAGGTCTTTTCCTAAACCTCGACAAGTAACTATTCACGGACTACTATTCATCATTACTATTCACCAATCACTATTCATCATTTACTATTCATCGTTATTGAAGTTAGTTTGAGACTTTGAGAAGTTTTCAAAAATTTTACTATTCACATGACACTATTCATTCTCGGAGGGAAATCACTATTCATGGGCATCATTCATCATTTCGTAAACTAGGTTTACTGGTATTCAAATTCGCGTAACCAGTATGGTTTAGCTGCGTATTCATGCATCATCAGTAAGGAAACGTCATATAGACTAGAGTAGTCTACATATCATTAGTAACATCATTATCACATTAGGTCATGCACGGGTTTGTCTGATTTTCATTAACGTGTGTTTAATTATTTAATTAAAGTTACCACTCAGTCATTACTACTAACATTATACCCGACACTCCTGACTATGATCCTAAAACATTTTCATACTAATTATAATGATATAAAGATTATATTATTATTTTACCCGGCGTTTTTAAAGCAATTACTACATTTACCGTTAGGAGCTTATAACTCCGTCGGTTTGCGATATTTCAACCCGATAATTATTCTAACACCCGATTCTTACAAGGAATATGATTTTTTAAATTTTACAACTTCGTCGTATTTTTTTACCTCGTCACGGGTTATTTTTAGTTAACTCGGTACCCGGTAACACCTAATGTATACTCAAACCAACTAACACATGCTTAATTGGGGGGACAAGATCATTAATTAGCCCCCTAATTCTTCCATTGCACTTGATTACTAAGTACCATTTCAATTAATGTCCTAGCTTATATGTTTCCTAATTAATTTCACAAACACATACATTCCACTATCAACTAGCTAAATAAGATCAAACTCTCTCCTTTTTCCTCTCTTGTGGATCGGCCAAACCAAGAACACCAAGGGAAATCCATAAATTTTTCAAGAACAAGTGATCATCTAGTCTCACTTATACTCCTTGTTAGGATTTTGAAATAAAAATCCCAATGTTTCTTACATAATCATCTCCAAAACTCTTCAAATCATCAAGTAAGCTTCAAGTAAAGTTTCAATCTTTTCATACTCTCATTTGATATATTTTGTTGTGCTAGCAACTAATTATGCAAATATATATATGTTAAACATACCACTTGATACTCATTTTCATTTTTAAACATAGATCTATGGATTTTCATTATAATCTCAAGAGATCCATCATTTTTGGTGATGATTAGGAACCCATGACACCCTAAGAAGGTGTATGGTAGGATTAGACTAGTTGTGGTGTTGATTGGAAGTGTTTTGAACAAGTCTTGAACTAGAAAAGTGATTATTTCAAACAATAGAAAAGGGTCTGTCCAAAAACGTGAAATCTGGAAAACTCAGTAACTCAGGGGATATTTTGGCCTTCATATTCAGAAAATACTTTCAAAAAAGAAACCGTGGCCGCAAGAATGAGTAAAAACTGACTTACGACGAAGGAGATATGATTTTTCTAAGTTAGACGACGAAAAACTATTTTCTGAAAATTGCTTGCTGTTTTTCCGAACTTCAAAGGACAAAAAGAGGCATTAGACGTGATCTAGGAGAGCCGACCTACTAAAATTATGTTAGTTCATGTTTATACGAAGACGTGGATATAAAAAACGTAGAAAACGAGCTTATAACGACCAAGATACACGCGTTTGAAACCCGACGAACTATATATATTTTTGACAGCACTTATATGAAAAATATTTCTAAGTGTAAGAACAATTATTTTTACAAGACAATATATTGAGAGCCATTTTTCTTATTGAACGAGACACGTATGATCAAAAGTTAAATGATACGACTTCTAGACATTGTTGCAAGGTTTTCAAAAATGTCGAGCTTATTTACCAACACTTAACGTACAATATTTCGCGACTAGTTTTGCGAGGCCATTTGCGCACATTTTCAAGTTGGGAAAAATAGTAAATTACGACGAAAACATTATATTTACCGATAAAACACCAAACGAGGATCATGGAGTATTGTTTCAACATTATTACACGAAAAGTGTTCATTAACTTAACGAGACGTCAAAAATGTATTTTTCGACGATGAACGTTATTTTCAAAATTAACGAGTGGTATCGTTAACATACGTATTTGCATGTGTAGCCTCATTTCATTGCTTACATTAGATCATATCATTCATATTAGGTTGCGGTTAGAGATCGTGCCTCATTTCAGTGTATCCACTTTTGTCATCTTAACTATCGCATCAGGTGAGTTCCATTGCCCCTACCTTTATACGTTTTGGATTACGTTTTGGGGGAGAATACATGCTCAATTATTTTCATTTACCTTCACAAGCATTTTAATCTTTTAAGGATTACCGTGAGTTCATGGCCCCTACTTTTACTTGTTTTGTAACTGTTTTGGGGGAGAATACATGCTCGTTTATATTTAAACTTTATGCTCGTTTTACATTTAAACTCACTGTTCGTTTTACAATTAAACACCATGCTTGTTTTACTTGTAATGTGACTTGTCTTTTAAACATTATTAATTGATTATATGGCGACATTGTCAGACTTATTTATATGGCGACATTGTCAGAATTGTTTATATGGCGACATTGTCAGCATTGATTAGATGGCGACATTTCCATACTTATCTTTATATAGCGACATTGTCACACTTATGTTTGAATCTTGGTCCATAAATTACTTTTGTTTACATAAACCAAAAATTATTTGGCAGTGGGTTGTAAACACACAGGTTGCAAGTCTTGTATGGGCGGCACTTGGGACTGAGTGGATTTACAATGCCTTTGCTGGGAAATCATTATTCAAATGCTTTACATTTTACAATAAACTCTATGAACTCACCAACCTTGTGTTGACACTTTAGCATGTATTTTCAGGTATTAAGCAATCGCACGCTACTGGAGGCTCTTGGCAGGGCATGACATGGTCATAGAAGACTCTGATATTCATTTGGGGACCGCTTAACTTATTTATGGGCTTATTTCCGCACTACTTTTGACAATGTAAATTTAACACTTTTGTTAATAAATTTATCCTAAATGAAAGAGGTAAAAACCGTTCTTTGTACTCGTGTTGTGATACCAATTGACTAGCACCCCAGCGACATGTATGCTTCCGCTCGACCCGATTTCTGGGGGTGTTACAGATAGGTATCAGAGCCTTGGCTATAGAGAACTGGGTGATTTTAAAACCTAGACTATAGCTACTTACACGAAAACTTAACCCTATGACCGCCACGTGCCTGCCTGCCAAGCTAATGCCTCAATTGTGGTTTGTTGCTGACATATTTGATGAGATTTATATCTTATTATCAGATAGATTATACTCACATATTCTCATTGATTACTATAATTGTCTTCCATATAAGCATGCTCACATATCGTACACATCTCAGCGTTACGCCTTTCCCTTGCGTATTTTCATCATTCGACCTCGAGTTTGGTCATTTGCCTTAGTCTTTTGAAACGTCATTTAAATGTGAAGGACATAGTATTAGTATAACTGAGCTGAGTATTTCAAAATTCATTGAACCTCGGTGGAATATAGACTGGTCACCTATATTCGACCCGGGACAGTGGGACATAGGCTGACCACCTAAGAAGGCGTATGATTAGGAACCCATGACACAGGTTGCAAGTCTTGTATGGGCTTATTTCTGCACTACTTTTGACAATGTAAATTTAACACTTTTGTTAATAAATTTTATCCTAAATGAAAGAGGTAAAAACCGTTCTTTGTACTCGTGTTGTGATACCAATTGAGTAGCACCCCAGGGACATGTATACTTCCGCTGGACCCGATTTTTGGGTGTGTTACAATGGTAAAGAAACAGAAGTTCCCTAAAGCAGTACAAATGGAGTTACCACTGCTGAGCCAAATAGAGTTAGTACTGCTGAGCCAAATGATCCTACTACTGGATCAATTCATACTACTTCTCCACAAATTGATTCTTTTGTTACATTTGGAGTTGGTTTGCACAACATGCCTATCACCTATGAAGTTCCTTCTACTCCCCAAACTACAGTTCACAAGAATCATCCACTTATTAATGTGATTGAAGATGTTCAGTCTGGAGTGAAGACTAGAAGACAGACACAAGATCCAGATCATCATGGTTTCCTCAGTGTTGTATATGAAGAAGATCACCATGAAGATGAGAATGAATGTCTATTTGTGTGCTTCCTATCACAAATAGAACCAAATTATGTGCTCAAGGCATTAGAAGACTCAAGCTGGTTTGAAGCAATGCAAGAAGAACTGCTCCAATTCAAGATTCAGAAGGTATGGATTTTAGTTGATTTGCCAAAGGGCATGAGGGTTATTGGTACCAAGTGGGTATTCAGTAATAAGAAAGATGAAAGAGGTATAGTGATAAAGAACAAAGCAAGGCTTGTGGCACAAGGCTATACTCAAGAAGAGGGAATTGATTATGAAGAGGTTTTTGCACTTGTTGCAAGGATTGAGGCAATAAGGTTTTTTCTAGCTTATGCTTCATTCATGGGTTTCATGGTCTACCAAATGGATGTGAAGAGTGCCTTCCTATATGGTACTATTGATGAGGAGGTATATGTTTCTCAACCTCCAGGTTTTATTGACCCTGATCATCCTAAAAAAGTATATAAGTTGGTGAAAGCTCTCTATGGCTTGCATCAAGCTCCAAGAGCTTGGTATGGAACTCTGGCTAATTATCTATTGAAGAATGGGTTCCATAGGGGCAAGATTGACCAGACTCTTTTTATCAAAAAGAACAAGGGTGATATCTTATTGGTTCAAGTATATGTGGATGATATCATCTTTGGTTCTACCAAGAAGGAAATGTGCAAAGAGTTTGAAAAGTTGATGAAGGATCAGTTCCAGATGAGTTCTATGGGTGAACTTACTTTCTTTTTGGGACTACAAGTGAATCAGAAACCAGAAGGAATATTTATCTCTCAAGATAAATATGTAGCTGAAATATTAAGGAAGTTTCAGTTTACATATGCTAAAGCTGCTAGCACACCTGCTGATAAGGAGACACATTTGCTTTTGAAAGATCAAAGTGGTGAAGCTGTGAATGTACACACATACAAGTCTATGATTGGATCTTTGATGTATCTCACATCATCCAGACCTGATATTATGTTTGCAGTATGTGCTTGTGCAAGATTTCAAGTCACTCCCAAGGTGTCTCATTTGACAGCAGTAAAGAGAATATTTAGATATCTTAAAGGTTAACCAAACTTAGGTCTGTGGTATCCTAAAGACTCTCCATTTGATTTGGTAAAATATTCAGACAGTGATTATGCTGGTGCTAGTATGGATAGGAAGTCAACAACTGGTGGTTGTCAGTTCCTAGGATGAAGACTTATCTCATGGCAGTGCAAAAAGAAAACTATGGTGGCCACTTCTACAACTGAAGCTGAATATGTGGCTGCTGCTAATTGTTGTGCTCAAGTTCTTTGGATTCAGAATCAGTTACTTGATTATGCTTATAATTTCTTGAACACAATCATTTTCATAGACAATAGCAGTACAATGTGTATAATTAAAAATCCAGATCAACATTCAAAAACTAAACACATTGAAATTAGACATCACTTTATAAGAGATTGTCATGAAAATAAGTTAGTTCAAGTTGTCAAAATTCATACAGATGACAACTTTGCTGACTTATTAACTAAAGGTTTTGATGTGGGGAGGTTTCAGTACTTGGTTACAGGTATTGGAATGCTTAACCCTTAAAAGTTCAATGTCTAAGTGTTTTTGTTAAAAAAAAGGATTTTGTACTACTAGTTGTGTATAGTTTGTACTGTTTGAACAAATTTGGTACTGCTTATATAAACATGTTAGTCATTATTGATAACTGTCAAATAGAAAATACTTTGTCTTGTGTTTTCTTTGGTTTTGGACTAACATTTACAGGTTGAGAAAGCATTTTGAGATGGATTGTGCTTTAACTGTGTTATGCTTTGGATACTATGGTGATTTGTAGTTTCAAGTGTGAGATCTTTGCATACAACAAATGGTAATTGGTTCACCATGTCTAACCCACATCAAGAACCAACTAGTCCAGAGCAAAAGGTTTCTGGTAAAGACTTCTCAAATCTGTTTATGGTTGATAGTTTACCAAAAACTATATGGTAATCAACTCACCATACTTCACTGCAAAGAGTTGGCTAGTCCAAAGCAAACGGCTCTTGGTAAAGATACATCAAATCCGTTGATAGCTAATAGTTTGCTAAAAACTATATGGTAATCAACTCACCATACTTCACTGCAAAGAGTTGGCTAGTCCAAAGCAAACGGCTCTTGGTAAAGACACATCAAATCCGTTGATAGCTGATAGTTTGCTAAAAACTATAAGTGGGCAGTAATGTTTTCAAATCCAAATTAAGTTTATACTGCTCTTTGAAATTCTTTGATAAACAGTTTGTACTGCTAGTTCAACTTGGTTTGACACTGAGTCTATGCTCAATGATTCACCTCTCTCAGGAGGTAACACACCTAGAAGTGATGAGGGCAGTTTGAAACTAAAAGCATTGATGGCAACTTGTACCAAATTGTCTGACCACATTAGAGGCTGAGTTCTAGTACTTTCCAAAGTTCAAGGTTCAAGTTCAAGTTCCAGTGATGGTGAGGAATCTTCCAAACATGGGAGGTATATTGCTTAGATCATGATTGTTTGAAGATGAGTATCAAACTCAGGGGAGGATAACATAGCTCATTATGAAGAAAATTTAAAAATGCTCATAAGTAGTTTGAAGAAGAGAAAAGGCCAGGATTCATGCAGAGAAAATTCAAAGAATGATTGATACTGATGAAGTTAAGTGCTGGAGTACTTGCTGTTATGATTTCTTCAAAGCTTAGATGTGAAGGAAATACTAAAATCAGAGATTATATGAGATAGTTTGAAAGAGAGACATAAGCTCTGAGGAAGAAAAGATAAGTGTTTGGAAGAATCCCCCCCCCCCATCATCAGAGTTGGAGTTTAATTCAAGAAACTTAGTGATTTGCAGAGAAATCATAAGTTTAGGGGAGGATTGTTGGGAATTAAACCAACAGTTAGTACTGCCAGGTATAAAGTTACAACTGCTGAAGATTACACCAGCAGTACTAACTGAGTTAGTACTGCTAGTACAGATGGTTAGTACTGATTATGTAATGAAGACAGACGTGTGAAGAGATAAATATAGAAAAGATTTAGTGTATATTCTATATTGTTAGAATTATACGAATATTGTGCTTGTTATAGTTATCTTGTCCAGGACTCCTTGTGCTATAAAAGGAGGTCCTAGGTTAGGTTTTCAATATATGTCATACGTATCTTTGTGAAAGCTTCAAGGTTGTTAAACCCTAGTGATAGTCAAAAGATCACTCGTATTATTTATTTGGTTGTTTAATCATTGTGTTCATACTTTCACTGTTTCATACATACAATCATATACATCACAATACACATAATCTTCTAAGTGCTTTGTAGTAAATTCCGCGTGCTACTTAGCATATACTCAAAGTATCTCTAACACAAGGCGTGTGTTTAGATCCTCACAGATTCGATGAACGTTGATCGAGAATGAGAGATGACATTTAATTGCATTTCGCAAATTAAATATACTTTAAATATTTTGGATGAAATATTTAAGTTGTCATTGGAATTTAAGAGGGTTTTATGAATAAATCTCGCAGATTTAGTGAGATATTTCGACACGAGGAGGGAAATTATACCTAATAAATTCTTTTTACGAGATGAACGGTACTAGACGAGAAGAGATGACTTTTATATTTCCGAGGAAATACATAGGTAGTCATTAGAGAGATGTAAAGGATGACTTAATATTTCCAGTGAAATATTTAAAAAGTCATGAAACGAGACACAAGATATGACTTCAATATTTCCAGTGAAATATTCAAGTAGTCATAAGAGCGATGTGAAGAATGACTTAATATTTGCAGTGAAATATTTAAAAAGTCATGAGACGAGGCACAAGATATGACTTTAATATTTCCAGTGAAATATTCAAGTAGTCATAAGAGGGATGTGAAGAATGACTTAATATTTCCTGTGAAATATTTAAAAAGTCATGAGACGAGACACAAGATATGACTTCAATATTTCCAGTGAAATATTCAAATAGTCATAAGAGGGATGTGAATGATGACTTAATATTTCCAGTGAAATATTTAAAAAGTCACGAGACGAGACGTAAGGTGTAAAACCCCAAATTTTATATAATCCGAAAAGACTAAAATACCCTCTAAATTTTAAACTTTTAAGAACTTATAAAATTATATGAGTAACGTCATTTGAGCTTAACCTAAAGTAATTAAAACCTTATGTTACCTAATAAGATTAATCAAATAAAACCTTACATCATAATTTGATAATAACAAAAACCAAGTTCCCTAATTTAAGCCTAAGTAGGCGTTGTTTTTTTGGACATCTACACGAATTTGGCCTAGATCAAATAAAGGGAGTTATGTGCATTAAAAATTAAATGAATATCAATCCCTAAAATCATGGTCCTTCTTTATTTTCTCCAATCCATTTACACGGTTTCCTTGATCTCCTCTAATACCGAAATTTATTTCAAACCCTAATCCTCTCTCTCTAAAAACATTCGGCTGCTACCTTGTCTCTCCTTCATCGATCAGTTACAAAACCACAAAGGAGGCTTTGGTCTTGTTCTTATTCATCCATAACAAATAAGGTAAACGTATTACACATCATTTAATCCATACGATTTGTTCTTGAATAAACCTAACCGATCCTTGTTCTATTTTTTTTTCTATTCGATTCATCTTGATCAAGAGGAGAGAAATTCGTGGTGATCGTTCTACTTGTGATCCTTGTATTCTCATTCTATTCGATCCTTTACAAGAGGTAACACCAAAATAAACCTTGTTCTTTTCTAATATTTTCGGATCTAATATGAAGAAAAGATATACGAATCTATGATATGGAGAAACTAAGAACATGTGATATGTAACGAACTGATACAACATATGTATAAAAACGACACATAAACTCGAGAATATTAAAACACATGAATGTCGATCTTGTTTTGTATTAAATCCTTTGAAACCATTCATATACATATATATACGTTTATGATCAGATTTCTTTTAATATATATACTATACAATATGAAGTCTGGTAATGAACCCAAAATAGTGAAGATGGGGCGTGCTTGATTGTTTACGTGGGTAAAGGATTGGTTTTGGTGTGATTTTATGTAATACATGTGGGGTGAGCATAAGGCTGTGAAACATGTGTATGTAGGATGTGTTAAACTTATAAAATTAGTACGTGTAAAACCAGATCTAAAAATGATTAGATTATTGAGTTGTGTTGCCTTGTCATCACACGTGTGTGTCTCAAGTGGTGTGTTTACGTGTGAAGTCTGGTACTCGAAACAATTGTATAATCTGTAGCATGCGGAATAAAAATAAATAATAAAGGTGAACATGCATGTTTGTATACGTATATAGGGGGACTGGAATATGGGTAAGCATGGATGTAAAAGTTGTGCATGTGCCTAAGTCAGGTCATAACACAAAATCTCAGTGATAAACCAAAAGTGTAGGAACGTAAGTTCATAGTGGAATCAAGTTATGCAACCGTATTATAAACTCCATCTAAAATAGCATACTCTTAGTTTGAATGGATATCTTAATATATGTTAAAATATATTTCATAATGTCAAGGATAGAAGTTAAACAGTTAAAGCATAGAGTGGTTGGTGATGTTTGTTGTGTAGTCAATTCATGTGTGTGTTTGTGTGTAGATGTAGTACAATGTTCTGCATTCATTTAGTCATAATGAAACTATTTATACATTTGATCCTAAACTTTGAATATTGTCTCATTTAAACCCTAGACTTTGAATAAATAACAGTCTAAACCCTAAACTATTAAAAGTCGTCATATCAACCCTAAACTGTAATATCGATCATATTAATTCTTAAAGTTTATTTAAATGACGTTTATAACCCTAAAAGTCACTAATTCGGAAAACCTGCTAAAAATAGAAAGCCGACTAAAATGAGAAATCTGATTCAAATAAGATATTAATTATAAGACGACTATGTATTCGTGTAGATGCGCTGAAGATGGAGTTCGTTTTCGATCTTTATAATTCTAGATGTGCTTCACTTGCGGTTTAAGGTACAGATATTCTGCTCTTCTTGTAAAGAGCCTTCGTCTCATTTCTGATTCCTGTTTCATTGTTATGTTTCCCCTTGTATTGTGAACCATAGATTCGGACCTTTGCTTTAACCCTTGTCTTGAACCTTTGCATGAACCTGAACTTGAACCTTGATACTCTTGATATGAACCATGTGACTTGAACCCTGCTATGACACTTGACATGACTTGTTCACCCCTGATAACCTGGATAATTAAGACCTTGGGTACTTGAAGGTTCATAGGATTTTATAACTACTTTTTAGTTAAATATGAAGAGGTTTTGAACATTTCCTTAAAAGACTTTTATTATGAAAACTGTTCTACCGATCATTTTATTAAAACCATGTAAAAAGGATTTCTTTTAACAAACTATTATGAACCTTCTAGTATTGACTTTCTAATATTTGACCTCCCTGATATGGACCTCCTGATAATGAACCCTTGCATTTATCTCCTATTTTGAACCCTGATATGAACTCTGATATGAACCCTGATATGATTCTTGACATTTGATACCTGAGACTTGACACCTGATACCCGAGACTTGATAGTTGACCTTGACCCACAGTTTGAGACTACGAGCCATCTACTAGGCATGAGGGTTTCATGTCCATGTCGGTGATGCACCGCCGGCATGACTAGTGTGTAGCCCTAGTGATTTGGTTACGCCGTCCCCGATCTTGGCTTGATTTATTACATAGAGGAAGAACCTTGTGGCCTACAGGGGCGTATGGATGCATCCTAGACTTGTCTTGATTTGTTCTTGTTACTTGTATTACTTGGTGACTGGCGAGTGTGTGCGATACACGCCTTTCACACCCCTGGGAGCTAGCTACTCCACCCTTGGAGGTATCCCCTCACCCTGTACTTGGTATGCTGAGGTCACCCCTCCATACACCCTGATATGTGACTTGATATGGTTTGACTTTGAGATTGATTTTGAGTTTTGGGCTCGTAGTGGATTACTGTTTTCCTGAAACCTTGTAACCCTATTGACCTGACACTTGACCTGACATTTGACGTGATTTGATTTGACTTGGGTTTGTGGTGGATTTCTGGTTATGTTACCCTGTGACTTGATACTGGACTTGACTTGATTTCGACTTGGGCTTGTGGTGGGTTCTGGTTTCATTTGCACCTACCTTTGTAACCATTCTTAGTTCCTGGTATGTCTGCATAACTCTTTTGTATTCCTTTTCCTGACTCTTGTTACTCCTGGTATTATTTCCTTTACTTTATATTTCCGTTACTACTGTTTTGTTTTCGTTATATCTGCTCACTGGGCTTTTTAAGCTCAGCCGCACGTTTTCTTTTCGTGTGCGGCAGGTTATAAGCAGGACGACGGGTTTGGGTATGAGTGAAGAGACTTTTGGACTTAGAAGACCTTGATAATTAATCTGAAGTAGAAGTCATTAGAAGGATTGCATTTGCAGACTTAGTATTTAGTTTTGTTTCATTCTTAACCTTATAATGTTAGTATTTCATTTGTAACCTTTGACATTTTATTGTATTACTATTGTAGTATGCTTTGTTTGATATGATATGAAACCATTAACGTGACATCTTTACCCTTGCCGGGTTGGGGTGTTACAATTATGGTATCAGAGAGACAGGCTGCGATTTCGTAATACATTTACCCTTGACCTGTGTAAGTTTGGACCACTAAGTTTCCACTGTAGGCGCTCATAAGATGACCTGTAAGAATTGCTCTAGGATTTCCCTATAGGAGTTTAAGTTCTGACCGGTGAGGAATGGGTAGACTATAAGGCATTTGTTTAAGTATCTTTGCTTCCGCAATACTCTGATTCGTACCTTGCTCTTGGTTAAAGCTTGTTGAGATCACTTTTGTAAATTGAAAGCTTATGCCTTACACCTAAGATTTGAAACCTAATTAAGCTTTGAAACATTGAATTTTGCATAGAAAGTACCTGACACTATTGAACCTTATCTTTAAATCCCAACTCTGATATCTGATCCTTTTGTTAATCATTTTGATGCCTCCTCGGACAATACTAAGAATCTCCATGGCGATGATGTACTCGATACATTCGGTTGTTTGTCTCTTGCTTTGAATAGCACCTATGAATCTTCTAACACTATTTGATTCCTTCTTACCCCTCTCTATCCCTATGAAAAGTCTTGTGGTGTTTAACTATGAGTATAAAAAAAAAAAAAAAAAAAAAAAAAAATGTTTCCCTCTCACTTTTGAACGATAAGATTTACCTTGTTGATCCGTCTTTCTTGGATAGTCAACTTCGATTTTTTTTTTTGATAAGGAATTGGTTGTTTGAGCATTCGAAATTTTGACAACAACGGCGGCTACCCTGAAGAGTGAAGACATCCCTTACAAGGCAGAAGTGTTGGCGATGCAGAAGAAGAAATCTACTCAAGACGGCGAACCTGGAGCTGATGAAGACATGCAGACTAACTTTCCTATTCACCTTGGTTGTACTAAGATGAATTGAGAGCGAAAGCAGACTGGATGATGAAGGATTGTGTCAAGAAATTCTCATTACTCCATCACATTCCAAGGAGAACTGCAGATACAAGTTCACGATTTTGTTTCGCTTCTTGATTGATGGACTCACTTAAACCTCGTTATATAGTAGTAAGACCCTCTAATGATTTAAGTTCCTGAGAAGCATTTCAGTTCCGTGTCTATTCGTACGTTCGATGATGGTTTTGTTCTGGGGAAATTTTGGCGAATTGTGGAAGATTTGACGCTTGTGGACGGTGTACCTTATTCTGCTAGGCAATCTGGGATTCCGATACTCTTGCAAGTAGTTTGTTTTCCCTCTTGATTATGACCTTTGTTTTTGTTGACCTCTGAGACTGTAGAAGTACTAGGTGGATGAGGATAGATTGTTTTGCTTACGACTCGAGATAAAGTATGATCATATTGAAGGCATATTTATGTGGTGCTGGTATTATTAACGTGATAATACTTACACCATATAACGTGCCCTCATTGTGGCCATAGGATATCTTGGGAAGTACCTAAGAAGTTTAGAACTTGATTCCCGATGGATTATCTGTGATTAGTGAGACCTTAGGTTCATTCTACCTATGCGTATACTCTACCTTCGTTCGTTAAATATCTGGATGAGTTTGGACTCTCGTGTTGCATTCTATTGACCTCAGTTATGAATCTTAAACTCCTTGAAGAGCTCTCTGCTGTAGATACAATTAAATC
The DNA here is from genome assembly GCA_021014915.2 of Artemisia tridentata subsp. tridentata. Lineage (NCBI taxonomy): Eukaryota > Viridiplantae > Streptophyta > Magnoliopsida > Asterales > Asteraceae > Artemisia > Artemisia tridentata. The sequence continues at coordinate 98,620,918 of CP139504.1, forward strand.
GTTATGAAATCTTGTTCGCATCCCATATGAGCTTTTCTTTTTGGAAGAACCTCCCCGGGCATGAGAATGTTCGTGACGATCTTTTGCGATTTGCTACGACTTCGTCTAACCTTCAATTTTCGAGGACGAAAATTTCTTTTTAAGAGGGGAAGAGTTGTAAAACCCCAAATTTTATATAATCCGAAAAGACTAAAATACCCTCTAAATTTTAAACTTTTAAGAACTTATAAAATTATATGAGTAACGTCATTTGAGCTTAACCTAAAGTAATTAAAACCTTATGTTACCTAATAAGATTAATCAAATAAAACCTTACATCATAATTTGATAATAACAAAAACCAAGTTCTCTAATTTAAGCCTAAGTAGGCGTTGTTTTTTTTTTTTTTGGACATCTACACGAATTTGGCCTAGATCAAATAAAGGGAGTTATGTGCATTAAAAATTAAATGAATATCAATCCCTAAAATCATGGTCCTTCTTTATTTTCTCCAATCCATTTACACGGTTTCCTTGATCTCCTTTAATACCAAAATTTATTTCAAACCCTAATCCTCTCTCTCTAAAAACATTCGGCTGCTACCTTGTCTCTCCTTCATCGATCAGTTACAAAACCACAAAGGAGGCTTTGGTCTTGTTCTTATTCATCCATAACAAATAAGGTAAACGTATTACACATCATTTAATCCATACGATTTGTTCTTGAATAAACCTAACCGATCCTTGTTCTATTTTTTTTTCTATTCGATTCATCTTGATCAAGAGGAGAGAAATTCGTGGTGATCGTTCTACTTGTGATCCTTGTATTCTCATTCTATTCGATCCTTTACAAGAGGTAACACCAAAATAAACCTTGTTCTTTTCTAATATTTTCGGATCTAATATGAAGAAAAGATATACGAATCTATGATATGGAGAAACTAAGAACATGTGATATGTAACGAACTGATACAACATATGTATAAAAACGACACATAAACTCGAGAATATTAAAACACATGAATGTCGATCTTGTTTTGTATTAAATCCTTTGAAACCATTCATATACATATATATACGTTTATGATCAGATTTCTTTTAATATATATACTATACAATATGAAGTTTGGTAATGAACCCAAAATAGTGAAGATGGGGTGTGCTTGATTGTTTACGTGGGTAAAGGATTGGTTTTGGTGTGATTTTATGTAATACATGTGGGGTGAGCATAAGGCTGTGAAACATGTGTATGTAGGATGTGTTAAACTTATAAAATTAGTACGTGTAAAACCAGATCTAAAAACGATTAGATTATTGAGTTGTGTTGCCTTGTCATCACACGTGTGTGTCTCAAGTGGTGTGTTTACGTGTGAAGTCTGGTACTCGAAACAATTGTATAATCTGTAGCATGCGGAATAAAAATAAATAATAAAGGTGAACATGCATGTTTGTATACGTATATAGGGGGACTGGAATATGGGTAAGCATGGATGTAAAAGTTGTGCATGTGCCTAAGTCAGGTCATAACACAAAATCTCAGTGATAAACCAAAAGTGTAGGAACGTAAGTTCATAGTGGAATCAAGTTATGCAACCGTATTATAAACTCCATCTAAAATAGCATACTCTTAGTTTGAATGGATATCTTAATATATGTTAAAATATATTTCATAATGTCAAGGATAGAAGTTAAACAGTTAAAGCATAGAGTGGTTGGTGATGTTTGTTGTGTAGTCAATTCATGTGTATGTTTGTGTGTAGATGTAGTACAATGTTCTGCATTCATTTAGTCATAATGAAACTATTTATAAATTTGATCCTAAACTTTGAATATTGTCTCATTTAAACCCTAGACTTTGAATAAATAACAGTCTAAACCCTAAACTATTAAAAGTCGTCATATCAACCCTAAACTGTAATATCGATCATATTAATTCTTAAAGTTTATTTAAATGACGTTTATAACCCTAAAAGTCACTAATTCGGAAAACCTGCTAAAAATAGAAAGCCGACTAAAATGAGAAATCTGATTCAAATAAGATATTAATTATAAGACGACTATGTATTCATGTAGATGCGCTGAAGATGGAGTTCGTTTTCGATCTTTATAATTCTAGATGTGCTTCACTTGCGGTTTAAGGTACAGATATTCTGCTCTTCTTGTAAAGAGCCTTCGTCTCATTTCTGATTCCTGTTTCATTGTTATGTTTCCCCTTGTATTGTGAACCATAGATTCGGACCTTTGCTTTAACCCTTGTCTTGAACCTTGTCATGAACCTGAACTTGAACCTTGATACTCTTGATATGAACCATGTGACTTGAACCCTGCTATGACACTTGACATGACTTGTTCACCCCTGATAACCTGGATAATTAAGACCTTGGGTACTTGAAGGTTCATAGGATTTTATAACTACTTTTTAGTTAAACATGAAGAGGTTTTGAACATTTCCTTAAAAGACTTTTATTATGAAAACTGTTCTACCGATCATTTTATTAAAACCATGTAAAAAGGATTTCTTTTAATAAACTATTATGAACCTTCTAGTATTGACTTTCTAATATTTGACCTCCCTGATATGGACCTCCTGATAATGAACCCTTGCATTTATCTCCTGTTTTAAACCCTGATATGAACTCTGATATGAACCCTGATATGATTCTTGACATTTGATACCTGAGACTTGACACCTGATACCCGAGACTTGATACTTGACCTTGACCCACAGTTTGAGACTACGAGCCATCTACTAGGCATGAGGGTTTCATGTCCATGTCGGTGATGCACCACCGGCATGACTAGTGTGTAGCCCTAGTGATTTGGTTACGCCGTCCCCGATCTTGACTTGATTTATTACGTAGAGGAAGAACCTTGTGGCCTACGGGGGCGTATGGATGCATCCTAGACTTGTCTTGATTTGTTCTTGTTACTTGTATTACTTGGTGACTGGCGAGTGTGTGCGATACACGCCTTTCACACCCCTGGGAGCTAGCTACTCCACCCTTGGAGGTATCCCCTCACCCTGTACTTGGTATGCTGAGGTCACCCCTCCATACACCCTGATATGTGACTTGATATGGTTTGACTTTGAGATTGATTTTGAGTTTTGGGCTCGTAGTGGATTACTGTTTTCCTGAAACCTTGTAACCCTATTGACCTGACACTTGACCTGACATTTGACCTGACTTGATTTGACTTGGGTTTGTGGTGGATTTCTGGTTATGTTACCCTGTGACTTGATACTGGACTTGACTTGATTTCGACTTGGGCTTGTGGTGGGTTCTGGTTTCATTTGCACCTACCTTTGTAACCATTCTTAGTTCCTGGTATGTCTGCATAACTCTTTTGTATTCCTTTTCCTGACTCTTGTTACTCCTGGTATTATTTCCTTTACTTTATATTTCCGTTACTACTGTTTTGTTTCCGTTATATCTGCTCACTGGGCTTTTTAAGCTCAGCCGCACGTTTTCTTTTCGTGTGCGGCAGGTTATAAGCAGGACGACGGGTTTGGGTATGAGTGAAGAGACTTTTGGACTTAGAAGACCTTGATAATTAATCTGAAGTAGAAGTCATTAGAAGGATTGCATTTGCAGACTTAGTATTTAGTTTTGTTTAATTCTTAACCTTATAATGTTAGTATTTCATTTGTAACCTTTGACATTTTATTGTATTACTATTGTAGTATGCTTTGTTTGATCTGATATGAAACCATTAACGTGACATCTTTACCCTTGCCGGGTTGGGGTGAGACATAAGGGATGACTTTAATATTTCCAATGAAATATTTAAGTGGTCATACGAGGGATGTGAAGAATGACTCAATATTTCTAGTGAAATATTTAAAGAGTCATGAGACGAGACGCACGAGATGACTACAATATTTCCAATGAAATATTCAAGTAGTCATAAGAGGGGTACGAGGGATGACTGTAATATTTCCAGTGAAATATTTAAAAAGTCAAGAGACGAGACGTAAGGAATGACTTCAATATTTCCAGTGAAATATTTAAGTAGTCATGAGAAGGATTTAAAGAATGACTCAATATTTTCAGTGAAATATTTAAAGAGTCATGAGACGAGACGCACGAGATGACTACAATATTTCCAGTGAAATATTCAAGTAGTCATAAGAGGGGTACGAGGGATGACTTTAATATTGCCAGTGAAATATTTAAATAGTCACATAAGATTTATGGAATATGTTCTATCATTCCTAGACCTAGAGGAAGATGGATAGAGGATTCTCGTTTGAGAGGTTTGGTTGATGTACGGATTTCGATGTGCTTAGCACGCGAGTGTTTTACGGGGTTTTGAAAGACGTAAAGCAAAGCCTATGGTGCTGATTTGCAGCAGGGTTTGGGATCTTAAGAAGTGTATATTCACACGAGGATGAAAGGAACCACTAATCACTTATATAGTAACTCGTGAGTCCTTTGTCATCCAAAGGTTGATGTTAGCTTTTAGCTTTTGGATGAGCGTTTTAACATATGTTGTTAAAAGGCTTGAATATAATGTTTCGGATATGACATTTAACAATTGCGATCGCAAGTTAAACTTACTTGAATATTTTGGATGAAATATTTAAGTTGTCAAACCTACTCCGAGTTCTACTAGGTTTGTATCTAACATTCCCGTGACAAAAGGGTGTATTACTTGGAAGAAGGCGAAGTGGTGACCAGGGAATTAGGACAACTTCGCGACTACTTTAACTTATAGGTTTTGACACTAGTGTATGACTATATGACTTCTAAGGGTTCATAGTGATAGGCATACCTAATTCCTAATGTGTTAAAAGAACATAGTGTGGGTGCAAAATTTACAATCAAATCATGTAAAATGCACATAAGGAATAAATGCAAACATCATGCAAAACATGATAATCATTTAGCATTTAAGATCATGAAGACATTTAATCATATCTTATGAGAACATGTTATCATTTTGAAACGCATATGTGGGATTTAAGCAATCTAGGTTTACTAAGAAAGATCCTAATTACTGCTTGTTCAAAATGAAATCCTAACGGGAGATAAAGTTCACCGATGTAAACTATCTCTAGTCAAATGTAGGAATGAAAAGTTTTCAATTTAGAGAATGAGTATGAGACTATCACTAGTGGTGCTCAATTCAGGCTAAACATGACCATTTTTACGGGTTATACCACGAACCCAACTTCTCTCCTGGAAGCAATTCAACCGTTAGGTCAAATTGAATTTCTAGTGCGATAGGTTCTCTATTAGTCATTCTCATGTTAGAAAAATTCAACTTCCTATATTTGTGTGAGAACCCTCACCAAATCAGGTTAGTCAACAATGACCATTGACCCGACATTTTAATTCTAATTGGAAATCATAACACTCTAAAAATTTTGGTGAACATTTTTAATTATTTATTTGATTTTACCCTAAGTTTTAAATAATAACTAAGAAATATTAAACTATAGGTTATGTATTATGTAGTTATTATTGATAAGAAACCTATAAATGAACTAACTAAATAAAGAATTGTTACATTTCCTAATTCACTAATACATATCACACGACTCACTCTTTCTTTATGTTAATCCAATATACGTTTTTCTTGCCATCCAAATCAATACAAATCACACGACCAACATATAACTTCCATAATCAAAATACAGGATTTCAAAACAAAGAGATAAGAACTAGTGACTAATGCATATATCCTAAACCAATTAGAAGATTTCATTACTCCCTTGACCTAGCCTAACATACACGACTTTCTGTCACAACTCGTAATTTTAGGTCCTTTTTCAAGCTTCAAATTTCACTATTCACCTCGAAAATTACTATTCACAGGTTACTATTCATCATTTCACTATTCATCATTTTTGAATTCAGTTTGAGACTTTGAGAAGTTTTCAAAAATTTTACTATTCACATGACACTATTTATTCCCGGAGGGAAATCACTATTCATGGACATCATTCATCATTTTGTAAACTAGGTTTACGGGTAATTAAATGCGCGTGACCAGTTAGGTTTAGCTGCGTATTCATGCATCATCAGTAAGGACACGTCATACAGACTAGAGTAGTCTGCATATCATCAGTAACATCATTATCATATCAGTTCATGCACGGGTTGTGTGATTTACATTAACGTATGCTTAATTGTTTAATTAACGTTACCACTCAGTCAGTTCTACTAACGTTATACCCAATACTCCCGACAATGATCCTAATACATTTTCAAACTAATTATAATGATATAGAGATTATATTATTACTTACCCGGTGATTTTAAACCAACCGCTATATTTTTCATTTGACGCTTATAACTCCGTCGGTTTAAGAAATTTCAATCCGATAATCATTCTAACACTCGATTCTTGCAAGGAACATGATTTTACAATTTTTACAACTTCGTCGTATTTCATTTCACCTCGTCATGATTCATTTCTAGTTAACTCGGTACCCGATAACGCCCAATGTATACCTTAAACTAGCTAAACTCTAATTAAATGGAGACACTTGCATTAATTAACATCAAATCCTTCCATATTTAGCAAATGTGCCGCCCCCCCTCATCACCCCTAATTCTCCAAACACTTGATTACTAAGTACAATGCATTTAATGAATTTTGGTGATTTAATTTCCATCCCACTAACTAAAACACATACAACACAGAATTAAACTAACAAAAGCTCTATACTTTCTCTCCTATCTCCTTCCCCATTCGGCCATATCAAGATCCACAAGAACAATCCATCAATTTTTCAAGTTAAAATCATAATCAAGCTCCATTTACCTCCAAATCTCATCAAATCATCAAGTAAGCTCAAAAACATCTCTTTGATCATCTCATACTTCCATTTTATTTATATATTGTTGTAATATCAAGTTTTATTTTAACTAATCATGCAAAGTTTATGTTATTCATACCACTTGTTTCAAACTTTCTTTATAAACACTAGATCTATAAGTTTCACTAGTGATCTCATGAAATCCACCAAGGTTGGTGATGTTTAGGACCCCATGACACCCTAAAAAGGTGTATGGTAGGATTTGCGAACTTGTGGAGTTGATTTGGAGTGGTATGATCAAGTTTAGAACCAAGAAAATGAGTTTTTAACAATCTAAATAACCTACTGTCCAAAAACGTGTAAACTGGAAAACTAAGAAAATTTTGAACTATTTTGGCCTTCTTATTCAGAAAGTTCTTTCAAAAACGAAACCGTGGCCGCTTGAATCACTAAAAACCGACTTATAACGAAGGAGATATGATTTTTCAAAGTTAGGCGACGAAAAACTATTTTCTGAAAATAGCTTGCTGTTTTTCCGAACTTCAAGGAACAAAACGAGACGTTAGACGTGATCTAGACGAGCCGACCTATTGAAAATGTGTTAGTTCATATTTGTACGAATCCGTGGATATAAAGAACGTAGAAAACGAGCTCATAACGACCGAGATATACGCGTTTAAAGCCCGACGAACATTAATCATTTTGACAGCCCACTAATAGAAAAATAATCCAAGTATAAAAACTAGTGTTTTTACAAGACATAACATTGATAGCCGATTTTCTAATTGATCGAGGCGCGTATGATCAAAAGTTAAATGAAACGACATTAAGACATGGTTACAAGGTTTTCAAAAATGTCGAGTTTGATCACTAACACTTAACGTACAATGTTTCACGACTAGCTTTACGAGGCCATTTTGGGCATATTTTCACAAGTTAAGGAAAATATTAAATTGCGACGAAAACATTATATTTTGCCGATAGAACACCAAACAAGGATCATGGAGTACCATTTCAACATATTTATATGAAAGGTAGTTTATAACTTAATGAGACGTCAAAAATGTATTTTTCGACGATAAACGTTATTTTCAAAATTAACAAATGGTATCGTTAACATACGTATTTGCATGTGTTGCGTTAATTCATTGCTTACATTAGATCATATCATCATAATAGGTCGCAGTTAGAGACCGAGCCTCATCTCATCATATCCATTGTTATCATTGTTGCTATCATAGCAGGTGAGTTTTCATAGCCTCGTTTTAAATTGTTTATTGATTTCTAAACTCTCGGGGGAGAATACATTGCACCATTTTTATATGCGGACCAAAGTATCCAAACTCATTTACATTGCTTAAGTTACATCATTGCCAATTTAAAGTCCCCTTTTATTTATCATGGACCGTTAATTGTGAGCAAGCGAAGGTGAGTGGATAGATCTATTGAGGGTGACGCCTCCGTTCGGGTTGGTAGCACCAACTGGTAAAGCGAACGCATTTCATTTCATACATTCAGAGTGTTTGGCAAAGCACTCCCTTTTGGGGCATTTATATCAGTCTAGCTTCGGGGTCATGAGCTTAAGAGCTAATGTGATATTTTTATGTGACATTTTGTCATACATTTTATACTTATGGTTTTCGTAGAAGCATTTCATTTACCTAAACCTATGAACTCACCAACATTTTTGTTGACCATTTTTAGTAATGTATTTTCAGGTAATTAAGGTATCGCACATTGGCTTGCATAAGGACATGCACGGAGTCGCGGAGTCGATGTGTCTCACTTTACATTTTTATGCACTTATCTATCGTTTGATTTGCATGAACTTGATTTTCCGCAAACATGTTTCACCTTTTGGGACCTAAACTTTGTAACTCTGAATGTTTCAAATAATCAAACGATGTATTTTCTAAACGAAACTTTAGGTCGTTCAATATAACTGTAACTGTGGTGCTATGACCAGTCATGCCCCCGGATGTTCCATTCCGCTGCAAGTCACGAAATTTGGGGGTGTGACAGATTGGTACCAGAGCAAAGGTTATAGCGAACTAGGTTGTATCATTGACCCTAGACTATCACTACATCATCACAGCATCACATCAATTAATCATAAGTGCATATTCACCATACATGCGGTTTCATACATACATCATTTCATCATAACTCGCATAATGTGAGGTGTTATTCACTTTCATTTTACGTCGATTGTCACATAGATGTCTTCACCCAACCACCCTATTATCATTTCAGCAGACTCGGATATCGAGGATGCTTTTTCACTCACTAATACATCGACATCACCACTCTCACCTTCTTACACCTCGACATTTCCATATCACTCACCATTATTGGATGATAATTTCCACCTATTGGAGGTATTAGCACTACCTGAGCCGGACTTAGGAGATACTACCAGATATAACACCAAAACTTCTGAGATTCAGGGAACTGCCTCTGCCTTCCCATCACCACCAATGTCATTACCCTTTTCTATCCCCACATATCAGGAATTAGATGACACCTTGTGGATAAACCAAGATCACAGATTCAATAGGAACATCAGCAGGTTCCTCAAGAATGGTTTGGAATCTACACTATCTCGGACATGATCGATGCACTACTCCAGACCCCACATCAGGACTCATCCCGACCCCAAGATGCCACAACCCTGGATTCACTCAGAGGAGCACTAGGGAATCCCTAGACTAGACTTATATCTTTACTAGCTTTTACTATTATCCTAGCCACGGGATGTGTGGTATGGTTCAAAGAAACTTGTAGTATTTTGATTGTTGTACAATGAAATCACCAAGTATTGACTCTACTATAAGGATATGGTTGTGCTATCTATGATATCGGTCCATGTAAGACCGAAATTTTCATTATTAGATATCCACGTGTGTTATGGTTACAAATATGACATTTCACGATTTCATCTTGTCGCGATTTCACCCCACTTATACATGTCATGGTTGCATATATGTGAGTATGATGATCTTTATCACCTATAAATTCTCATGGTCTCTTATGATGTTGAAGCAGTTAGGTTAAAGCAAGCCACTCCAGACATGACACAAGCCACATGTTTCGCCAAAAATCTTACCCATGAGGAATTTATGGATTGCAACCCCCACACCTTTAGCGGAACTGAAGGAGCGAAGGAAGTTTACAAATGGTTCGAAGAAGTAGAAATGATATTTCGGTGTGGCGACTGTCGCAAGGAAGACAAGGTCAAGTTCGCCACTTGCACTTTTCGAGATCATGCCCAGGAATGGTGGACTAAACATGTTTAGATAGTAGGGGTCGACGCTGCTTACTCAATCTCTTGGGAGAAATTAAGAAGGATGATGACTGATGAACTCAAATAAGTACATTTTATTACTATCATTTATCCTATTAATTTGACTTGTTTTACTATATTATATATGAGGATTGATACTTAATCGTTTACTTTTGTAATTCTCAAGTAAAAACAAGCATTTGGTGAAACTTGGCGATTTTGGACTAATTATGGAGCAAAACGTGCATAAAGTTGAAGGTCTACTGACATGGACAAGATCAAGTCAATTCTGCTCCAGATGCGCCGCATCTCACTCTCGACATGCGCCGCATCTCTATCAAGATATCACCAGATACGATCCAAGATACAAGAGGACATGCGCCGCATCTAATCATGGAGTTACGCCGCATCTTCTGGCGGTGTACGAATATTCCTGAATATTATAATCTTGGACCCCACGCGAAGTTAAGTACATGCGCCGCATCTACTTAGTAGATGCGCCGCATCTTCCCTCAGGCAGAAACTATAAATACCCCGTAGACCAGACGAATTACAAGTTCCGAAAAACCCTAAAACCGAAGTTCGAACAGGAGAAACAAAGGACGAATTCAGTCAAGGAGGCAGCACAAGACACACCCAAATCAAAGATACAAGAGCTGTAAGAAGGTGCTGCATGTGTTTAATTCATTAAGTAGTTTTGTTTTATTGTGTTAGCAAACTTTAATTCATCAGGATTGGTGGCTTGTGTAATGTGACAACGAAAGATTGCACTCCCTTTAATACTTGCTTTCCCATCAATTAAAGTTTATATGTTGATGTCTTTGGTTACTACTTATTAGTGCATTGATAACCTCTGTGTTTATTAGTGGCTTGCGGGCATTTGACTGCGGGACATAATGTGGCTCCCACGGTTATTACTAAATTGATCACTTAGGAATAACTTTTAGACATAAGTAATCATTAAGGGTTTACTCGCCGATAAGAATAGGACCAACGAGAAAGGGTTAACTACATACACTTCATATAAAGCTATCAATAAAACAAGTGACAATCTAATTAATCATAAGGACAGCCCTCTTATTGTCTCAAGTATTTATCTGTGTACGTGTGTGCTACTTGCTGATTCGTGCCTATTGGTTTATTTTATTATTTAATTGCAACAAACCGTGCCAGTCTCTCAGGCTGAAACCCCCTTGCGTTAGGATATTAAAATACTGATTAGAATAACGAGATAATACGTTCCACTCTTAGTGATCGACACTCTACTTACCATTATCTTCATACTGACCGGGTACACTGCTCGTTAAGTGTGTGTGTTATTGATAAGTCGGCTAAATATAAATTTAAAACTTGAGTAGGCATTAAAACTGCTAAACCGCAACGACACATCACGCGCATCAAGTTTTTGGCGTCGCTGCCGGGGAGTGAATTGTTATTATCTGTTAATTTAATTAGTATTTTAATTAGGTTTTTCTTTTTTTTATTAGATTAATTGCATCATTGTACTATTTTGCATATTTGTTGTATTGTGTGTTAATTGTTTTCTTTTATTTTTGTGTGTTTATTTTCGTTTGTGTGTTTAATTTTTTTGTTTTTATTTTTCGTGTTTTTGTGTGTTCTGCTATCGTTGTACTGTGCTAAATCAAACGATACGGCGCATCTGATCTCTCAGATACGGCGTATTGCGTTTAATTTTTTTTAAAAAATACAACGCGTTTAATTAATTCGATACGACGCATCTTTTCCCCAAGATACGGCGTATCTGTTTTTAATAAGAAAATTTTTCTAAGCGATAAAGTAATACGACGCATCTGCTTTTGCAGATACGGCGTATCTGTTTTTGATAAAAAAAAATTTCTAAACGTTAACGCCATACGACGCATCTGCTTTCGCAGATACGGCGTATCTATTATTTTAAAATTCTAAGCGGCGTATCTATTTTCTGAATAAAGTCTGATTTAATTTTAACGTATTAAGATACGGCGTATCCAACTTTTTGGATACGGCGCATCGTCTGCAGATATCAGCTATTTTTATTCTTATATCCGTTTCTATATTCATTAATTTCTCTTCTAGCGAACAAATCCTACTGATGATTTTACCTTGGATGACAGATTTTGCTATGGAAGACATGTCAGTTAACGGATATCTTGCTAAGGAATGCTTGTTTTCGGATTCATTCAATGTACTCATGATCGATGCAGATTTATTCTCTTGGGAGACTCCTCTTGAAGCTGCTTTTAAGGAATTCATGCGTTTATGCAACATTGACAAAGAGGTATTCTCTTATGATGTATTTGTGAGGTACACTGGAGAAGAATTGTCGCTCTTATGGCCTATCATTGAAGCCGAAGGATTGAACTGGACTACTATCGAAGAAGATGATGGGAAATTCTATCTTGCGTACATGGACTCAAGCAACAACAGCTGTGGTGGAGGCAATGCCCAAATCTCTTACATGCCTTATTCCGAACAGTACTGGGGATTGAATGAGAACTATTAGGATAATGACGTGAATTATGCTTTGGCGGAGTTACTATTTCATGGGAAATTGGTAAGATTGATAGACCTCTCCCTCAATGATTGGCTAGAACTCAAATATGGTAGTCCGGAATTTGCCCCTGCAAATGAAGTCAAGGAGATTATGACTTCATGGTTGACTCGGAGTTTTAAGAAGCAATTTAACGAGTTCATGGAGATAAAAAGAATATGATTGGAAAGGTTTGCTTCGACGTTAACCACGATCCTCACGATGTTGATTTTTCAGAATGGTTGGCTAGTAAGTTTAACAACCATAAGAGCATGGATCGTGCTACTAAGGATGCATTATGGGTATATTGGATGAGAGGAGAAGATGAAGAAGTAGAAAGCGATTATGGGTCGTCACTTCATGATTCAACAATCAATGAAGGCATTGAAGAGTTATTCAGAATAGACATTGATGTGTTCGATTATGAGACACCCTTGTGCAAGCAGTTCAAGGAATTTAACTACCTTCTTCAAGTCGACGATGATGTGCTTACTGGAGAACTACCAGGATTTAAGACTTATGACGATTTCAAAAACACCTGGTACTATGAATGGAATGATCAAGTACCATGGGTTTGGGATAAACCATGGGAATTTGAGCACATTAATCACACCTGTACACCCTTCGTTTTCAAGGACGGGAGTAGTGTTTGGCCGACCTGTGATTATAAAAGTGACGGAACCTGTAATGGGGGAAGTATAATTGGGATGAAACGGGTTGGAAACGATGTAACCTTTGAAGATTACGAGTGGTACGATAATGTTGAAGACTGCCCACAAAAATCGGAGGCTTTACAAGAAAAGGCCAGAATTGAACGCTTGAAAGGACTTAAGGGAACATCGGATACTACTTTCTGGGAATGGGTGCATAAACAGTTTGATGATTTCACAAAGCTTAGTCGACGGTTACAATATGATTTGGAAAGAGAATGGGAGGCGATTCAAGATGATAATAATAATGAGTCGTTGATTGAAGAACTAGATGATTATTTGATTAAGGATCCCTATTTTAAGTTTGTTGATAAAAACGAGGAAGAGTTCACCAAAAGAAAGTGTCAACTACTTGGGATTCCTTACAATGAGCCGCCCACGATTATTTCTGAAAAATTTAAAATCATCAAATACTCTTTGGGTCCTGATGAAGAATATACTGCGGTGAAGACAAAGAGTTATACTAGATTAAGTCGAACGGAAGAAAACGTCACAGAGATATACGGAAAAATCTTTCGGATGAAGGACGAAGGATGGACCGTGACAAGGACTTATTGCTGAGCTGAACGTGAGTCTAACTTGAAGACTCTGGAATAAAGACAAGTGCTTACCGGGAGACAACCCGGAATTATCTTTTATTCTGTTTTCTGTGTCGAGTCAGTCCAGGCCGCACGAGGATACGTCGCATCTCAATTCTGAGATGCGACGCATCTCCTGCAATGGTCATATCTTATTTTATTTTTCTGCATTTTTATTTTCGACTTTAAAACTATTTATCAGTTTATTTTAATGCGGCGCATCCCTGGTTAAGGATGCGGCGCATCTTTATTCTGATCCGTATTAATTCCAGGCTCGATACGGCGTATCTTCTTCCATAAGATACGGCGCATCGACTGACCTGATGATTTTCAGTTTTAATTTTTAAGTTTTATTATTTTCTAACTACTAATGTATTATGCAAAGCTTGAACCTTTCTTATCTTAGGTGTGTTTTAAAGTGTTGGTGGTATTATAGTTTCCTGGATTTCCTGTGGATACATCAAGTATGAAGCTTTAACGTTCTAATCCACAAGAAGTTGATTTTTGCTCTTATACTAATGGAGGATCATACCGAGCAAATCTCAGGGGAGTTTTTCTGTTCTAATTCTTTTAATTTCCAGTCTTTAATCTTTTATACAAACAACGAGGACGTTGTTTAACTTAAGTGGGGGGATTGGAGAATTAGAACACTTAACAATTACTTGTCCTAAACTTTTTCAAAAATTATGCTTAAAATGTGCTTAATATATCAAACTTAAAAATTTTTTAGCATGTTTTTGTTTAAGATCTAAGTTGCATAACTGCACACATGACGTTATTTTCAAAAATTGTGATTTTTCAAAATTCACAAATCTATGAGTGTGCCGGTGACTTGTAAACTTTAGAACTTGGCTTGTATACTATTCGAGACCACCATAATAAGTATTATTTATATAATTGGAGTGACTTGTCTAACTTGGTAAAATTCTAGGATTACACCCAAATAGCCTATTATATGTTATGTGTTATTAACTAACTACACTGGTTAGTTAACCCCCGTATAAACCCTTTTGTTACTCTCATTTTTAGAGTAAGATACCCCTAGAAAAACCCTCAGAGCCATTCCTTTCATTTCTTACACCTATGTTTAAAATGTTTCGTTACACCCTTACACCTTAGCCTACCCTGTAGATTAGAATCCGTGGTTGGTTGATTGCTATAGGCAAAGTGTGTTTCCTTACATTACCTGTGTTCGCGTGCGTAATTCATTATCTATGGTTAGGTCGGGAAATTGCACAATGCAATTGGAGTGAAAGTAAATATTGTATATTTTGGAGTTTATTTTTCGTGTGTTTACTACTTTCACTATTACCATTATTTCTGAAGTCATGAAAAGTATGGAAAAATTATCCGGAAAGAAAGTTATAGTGATGTGGTGAAATTTTACACATCTATGTTTATGTTTAATAAAAAAAAAAAAAAAAAAAAAAAAAAAAAAAAAAAAAAAAAATCTAAAAAATGAGAAAAGAAAAAGAAAGAAAGAAAAGTTGGATGTTTGTTTTAAAACCAACTTATGTAAAGTTATGTAAGTGGTCGATATCACCACTATTTGTTGTACTATATTTATGGATTGAATGGGAATTGGCAGTTATGGGAACGCCAATTAAGGTTTATTCTTTGATTAAGATCTTGTTGAGTATAATTCGTGTCTACCTAAAGCGTGTGTTTCAAGTGTTAAAGCGTGAGTTATTCGATGATATGAGTCTTATTCATGGGATGGTTGGGATAGTGATTAACCACACTTAGGATTTTAATTTATTTGTTTTGTTTATTTTTATTTTTGCACCAATTTATATCCCAAATGTTATCCATGCCCTTTATTATTCTTTATCCAACCAAACCTTTGATTTATTGAGATTAGGGATTTGAGCAATCTTAAGTATCGTAGTCGTGGATTCGGCTATGTATTTATGATTTTGTCGCCCTTTTTGATATATTATTATTGGTGAAGTTTGGACCTATCTTTAGCCTATTCGAGTTAAGGATTTGAGCAATTGCAAGTATCGTGTTCGTAGATTCGATCATGTATTTGTGATTTTGTCGCCTTTTCTGGAATTTGAGATCGATAGTGATTAAGAATAATTAACCCTTAAGCCTAAAAACCCTTTTTTACCGCTTTAGACTTGTTACTCCTTAGCTTTAGTGGTGGAGATGTGTATACTTGCCAAGCTTATGATAGAATATTCGTCGCGACTGGACAGTTAAACGATTAGATTTGCTTTTATCGACTTATTTTATTTTACTTCTGAATCGTTAAGTGTTTAGTTGTGTGATTATGAAATGAACGAATACATGCTTAAATATAAAAATAAATCCTAACATCTTTTAGGATACATTTTCATAAAAGAAATTCTAAGGTTTACTTGGGGACAAGTAAAGTTCAAGTGGGGGGATATTTGATGAACTCAAATAAGTACATTTTATTACTATCATTTATCCTATTAATTTGACTTGTTTTACTATATTATATATGAGGATTGATACTTAATCGTTTACTTTTGTAATTCTCAGGTAAAAACAAGCATTTGGTGAAACTTGGCGATTTTGGACTAATTATGGAGCAAAACGTGCATAAAGTTGAAGGTCTACTGACATGGACAAGATCAAGTCAATTCTGCTCTAGATACGCCGCATCTCACTCTCGACATGCGCCGCATCTCTATCAAGATATCACCAGATACGATCCAAGATACAAGAGGACATGCGCCGCATCTAATCATGGAGTTACGCCGCATCTTCTGGCGGTGTACGAATATTCCTGAATATTATAATCTTGGACCCCACGCGAAGTTAAGTACATGCGCCGCATCTACTTAGTAGATGCGCCGCATCTTCCCTCAGACAGAAACTATAAATACCCCGTAGACCAGACGAATTACAAGTTCCGAAAAACCCTAAAACCGAAGTTCGAACAGGAGAAACAAAGGACGAATTCAGTCAAGGAGGCAGCACAAGACACACCCAAATCAAAGATACAAGAGCTGTAAGAAGGTGCTGCATGTGTTTAATTCATTAAGTAGTTTTGTTTTATTGTGTTAGCAAACTTTAATTCATCAGGATTGGTGGCTTGTGTAATGTGACAACGAAAGATTGCACTCCCTTTAATACTTGCTTTCCCATCAATTAAAGTTTATATGTTGATGTCTTTGGTTACTACTTATTAGTGCATTGATAACCTCTGTGTTTATTAGTGGCTTGCGGGCATTTGACTGCGGGACATAATGTGGCTCCCACGGTTATTACTAAATTGATCACTTAGGAATAACTTTTAGACATAAGTAATCATTAAGGGTTTACTCGCCGATAAGAATAGGACCAACGAGAAAGGGTTAACTACATACACTTCATATAAAGCTATCAATAAAACAAGTGACAATCTAATTAATCATAAGGACAGCCCTCTTATTGTCTCAAGTATTTATCTGTGTACGTGTGTGCTACTTGCTGATTCGTGCCTATTGGTTTATTTTATTATTTAATTGCAACAAACCGTGCCAGTCTCTCAGGCTGAAACCCCCTTGCGTTAGGATATTAAAATACTGATTAGAATAACGAGATAATACGTTCCACTCTTAGTGATCGACACTCTACTTACCATTATCTTCATATTGACCGGGTACACTGCTCGTTAAGTGTGTGTGTTATTGATAAGTCGGCTAAATATAAATTTAAAACTTGAGTAGGCATTAAAACTGCTAAACCGCAACGACACATCACGCGCATCAAGAAGGATGATGACTTTAGAATATTGTTCAAGAAGCGAACTACAAGCACTAAAACAGGAAATCCTCAACTTTACCATGGTAGGAGATGATGTTGTCAAGTACACTACTCAGGTTTACGAACTAGCACGACTAGGCCCAACAATGGATGAATCGGAAAGCAAGAAACTTGAGAGATATATCGGGGGACTCTCCCCTGAAATTCTCATGTTGGTTGCCTCGTTAGAACCCGATACCATGTTTAAAGCTAACCATATGGTGTTGGGCTACAAAGTACTGCTACAAGAAGAAAGTCAAAGTACTGCTCGATAAGAAGTCAAAGTACTGCTCATGTTCGATAGAAGTCAAAGTACTGCTAAAGATAAAGGACTGATATGCAAATACGTTTAAGGATTAATGTGTAATTCTAGAATGTTCTTAGAGTTATTATTAGATTATAATTAGAATTACTTGTCGTTCAAGTATTGTAAACCGACTAGGGTTTTCCTTGTGCCTATAAAAGGATCCCTAGGTTGGCATTAGACGCACAAGTTCATACGAAGTTTTAGAGAAAAGTATTAGTCGATTATTAGAGTATTAGTGTTTAGAGTTTGTTAGTGAATCTGTATAAAGTAAGCAGGTTCAAGGTTTAATATAATCAAAGTTTTGTGTTAATTCTTCTTAGCTTTGTTGAAGTAAATTCCGCATACTTAACAAAGTATATCAGCGTTTCAATATTAGTAGTTTTGGATTTATCCAAGGTTGCTAAACCCTTAGACAAGCTACAAGTTAGTTTGGTCAGAGTATATCGATCCAACATATGGCGATCGAGGCAAAGGAACACATAGCTCACACCCAGGCCGTAGGAAACAATATGGACAACAGACAAAAATGGAACAACAACAACAAGAGAAAATGGGACAACAACCAGGGTGACAATGCTACCCCGCAACCACCTAAGATACAAGAAGTAGTGGAAGCATGTGCTGTTGGGCCAAATAAAAAGAAAGGATATGCAGGGACACTACCCAAGTGCATTAAGTGCCGGTTTCACCATAATGGACCTTGCCCCACTCAGTGTGGAAACTGCCAAAAGGTCGGGCACAAAGCCAAGAATTGCAAGGCCCCCACCCGCGTAATGAGCCAGAAAGTCACGGTGACCTGCCATGAGTGTGGAATAATTGGACACTTCAAGATTGAATGCCCAGAGCTGAGAAACCAGAATGAGGGAAGAGCTCGTTGAAATGTGAAGCTCATCAAGGCAACAACGACAATGACAATGGATAAGAACAAGGAACTTCTGCCTTAATAATAAACCATGGATGGAGCCCGCTAGGGTTGTATTTCTTTAAGTAGTCTATCTTAAGTACTTTCTTGTAACCTCGTTGTATCATGTACCCTTCTATCTAATGTAATCCCTATCTTTTAGCATCGCCACCGTGATCACAATCTTCGTTTATTTCATTTCCTATTTCGGTTATGTGATTTTCAACCATTTCACAACAACACACCACTATACTAGAAGGTGTTAAGTAAGGATTCGTCTCCAACTATAGGCTATTACCATTCCGTAAGGTGTTCCACACGTCCCATAACCCATTCAACAGATTTTGTTGCAAGATATTTTAGTACCGCTTATTAAAAACTGTCTCACCTAACCCTACTTTAAGCTATTTTACTATCATCTCAGGGAGTTATTTCACAACATTTCCAAAACAAGTTATGTTACTATAGCCTTATAAATTGGCTTTCTGCCATCCTACCAACTATTTACTACCATTTTACCAAACAACACGTTGAGCACCATCTAAAACTTTTGAGAAACACAAGGTTATTTTGACCAAACCAAGCATCGCATTATTTTCCCACAATTATACATAGCCTGATCACCTATGTCTAATTCAGGGAAGATTATGCCATGAAGGAAACAATTATCTTTTCAAGATTTCTAACAACAATTTTCATTCAAAACATCCCAAGAAAGAAAAGCTTTGTAAACAAGTAAACTCTTCATAAACATCCTTATCGGCCAACTCTCTCTGAGTACCTATACGACATGTCACTCACTTATCAGTTAAGTTGGAATTTTCCATTGACTTTTCTAGGAAAGATTTTCTATTTTCGAGGAGAATTTCACGACATAAGAAAACAACGAAAGGGGTTTTGGAACCACAAACAAGGACTAGAAATATACAGCCAGTTGATTCGTATCGCAACGGAAAACATAAGATCTCATGAGGCAATCCAAATCACTATCTCTGGCATAGTCACCAAATTCTATCATTTCAGAAATACTAGTTAGACCAAGTAGGACAACGGACCTAAGTCATGATCCAGTTTAGAAAGGATCAGGTAAGTTGGATATGCATACCCACAAGTCTTACCCAAGATTAACCTATAGGCATTATTCAACCCCAGAAACGAAATGCTAGACATTTAAACATTTAGGCAGACCTACCTACCCGACTACTTTATCCTGTTTAATGCTTCCAATTCAAAGGAATTTTCTTTAAAGAGCGTTTATACAACTCATATACCTTGTAGGAAAGTAATTATCTGATATGTCTGTCTTGACAAATAAATCCTTTATGGTCAGCCTTTAACAAAACTACTGAGCACTAAGAAAAGTATAACACCAAACTTTGCTAAAACATTCCTATCCATATTATGTCAAAAACCTATCCATAAAATCTTGGTTCGTATTTGAAAACCAACCACCATACTACGACACTTCATACAATTAGGATCTTGTGATTGACAAACAATAGCATGGGAAATTTTTGACAAGGAGATCTAGGGAAAAACTATTATACAGCACAAATTTTGGCAATAAAGACCAAGCATCTTAGGTGAAGAGAGGCTCATATCTTGACATCAGTTATAGCAAGACACAAGGAATCAGAAACCGTTACCGTAGCTTTGTTCTTCGATAACCCATTTCCGACAAACCTACCGTTGTAGGAGTAGCCACGAGACACGTTGTGCAAATTTCAAAGGCTCCTAATAAAGGATAGACTATGCACCTTAAACTTCTGACAATCCCCTTAAGATATTTTCTTTCCAATCAGATATACACACGCTCTACCATCTTTTAGACCAATGGACAATTAAGAAAGCTAATGTTGTGGCAGATGCCCTTAGCCGGAAGGAAAGACTCAAGCCTTTGAGAGTCAGACCATTGAGAATGACAATCATATCACCTTTACCATCACAAATCCTCGAGGCTCAAGTTGAGGCACTCAAGGAGGAAAACCGACAAAATGAAAAACCCCATGGTATGCCGAAGGATGCAAATGATTTAGTAAAGAGGTCAGACGGAGTATTGTGCTTCGAGGATAGAAGCGGGATACCTCTTTATGGCGGAATAAGAGAGTTGATCATGCACGGATTGCACAAGTCGAAGTACTCCATTTACCCAGGTTCTGATATGATATATCAGGATCTCAAAAGACTTTATTGGTGGCCGAATATGAAAGCAGAAATAGCTGTGTATGTTAGCAAGTGTCTTACTTGTGCTAAAGTAAAAGCCGAATACCAGAAACCATCAGGATTGTTTCAACAACCAGAAATTCCCTAGTAGAAGTGGGAACGCATTACAATGGACTTTGTCACCAAACTACCCAGAACATCAGGAGGTTTCAATGCTACTTAGGTAATCGTTGATTGACTCACTCAATCAGCCTGTTTCATCCCAATTAGAGAAACTTATTCTATAGACCAACTAATCAGATTTTATGTCAAGGAAATAGCCTCAAAGCACGGTGCACCAATTTCTATCATTCCGACCGAGATAGTTACTTTACTTCAAACTTTTGAGAGTTATTACAAGATTCATTTGGAAGCAAATTAGACATGAGTACTGCCTATCATCCTCGGACCGATGGTCAGAGCGAGAGAACGATTCAGACATTGGAAGACACGCTCAGAGCATGTGTGATTGACTTTGGAAATGGTCGGGCTAACCATTTGCCATTAATCGAGCTCTCTTACCACAATAGCTATCACGCGAACACTTAGACTGCACCTTTTAAGGCACCCTATGGTCGAAGTACCAATTACATAGTGACAGACCGAAATCGGAAGGTCAAGTTCACTGGTCTAGAACGCAATTGTGAAACAACAAAGGAAATGGTACAAGTCAAGAATCAGTTACAAGTAACAAGAGAACAATAGAAAAGTTAGCTCAGTTCAGGATGCAAAATCATGGGGACTCGGGAAACAAGCTATGCTGAAAGCCTTGCCTTGGAAAGGCATGATACAATTTTGGATACTCGGGAAACCGAACCCTAGGTATATTGGACCATTTAAGATTCTAGCTAGAATCGGCCGACTGGCATACAAACTTGAGCTTCCGTCAGAGCTCAGCAACATACCCTACCCATTTCATATTTCAAACCTCAGGAAGTGCCTTCCAAACGAATCACTCGTAGCGTATTTCATTTCATTCCATTAGAAGGAACTCAACTCGACGGTAAGCTCGATTTCGTTAAAAGAACCAGCAGAAATCAAGGACCGTGAGGTCAAACGGGTGAAATAGAGTCAAAATTCCTATCGCGAAGGTTCATTGGAATTCTCGAGGAAGTCTCGAGTTTACTTGGGAACGGGAAGACCAGGTGCGACTCAAATACCCGCATCCTTTTCACCAAGTCCACTTGAGAGACCAACATCGATTGAATTCAGGGACTGAATTCCTTTTAGGGTGGAAGACTATCACAACTCGTAATTTCAGGTCCTTTTTCAAGCTTCAAATTTTACTATTCACCTCGGAAATTACTATTCATGGGTTACTATTCATCATTTCACTATTCATAATTTTTAAAGTCAGTTTGAGACTTTGAGAAGTTTTCAAAAATTTTACTATTCACATGACACTATTCATTCCCGGAAGGAAATCACTATTCATGGGCATCATTCATCATTTCGTAAACAAGGTTTACGGGTAATTAAATGCGCGTGACCAGTTAGGTTTAGCTGCGTATTCATGCATCATCAGTAAGGACACGTCATACAGACTAGAGCAGTCTGCATATCATCAGTAACATCATTATCATATCAGTTCATGCACGGGTTGTGTGATTTACATTAACGTATGCTTAATTATTTAATTAACGTTACCACTCAGTCATTTCTACTAACGTTATACCCAATACTCCCGACAATGATCCTAATACATTTTCAAACTAATTATAATGATATAGAGATTATATTATTACTTACCCGGTGGTTTTAAACCACTCGCTATATTTTTCGTTTGACGCTTATAACTCCGTCGGTTTACGAAATTTCAATCCGATAATCATTCTAACACCCGATTCTTGCAAGGAACATGATTTTACAATTTTTACAACTTCATCGTATTTCATTTCATCTAGTCATGATTCATTTCTAGTTAACTCGGTACCCGATAACGCCCAATGTATACCTTAAACTAGCTAAACTCTAATTAAATGGAGACACTTGCATTAATTAACATCAAATCCTTCCATATTTAGCAAATGTGTCGCCCCCCCCCTCATCACCCCTAATTCTCCAAACACTTGATTACTAAGTACAATGCATTTAATGAATTTTGGTGATTTAATTTCCATCCACCTAACTAAAACACATACAACACAAAATTAAACTAACAAAAGCTCCATATTTTCTCTCCTATCTCCTTCCCCATTCGGCCATATCAAGATCCACAAGAACAATCCATCAATTTTTCAAGTTAAAGTCATAATCAAGCTCCATTTACCTTCATTGTTGGGGTTTTGTGATAAAAGCCCCAAGGTTTTAAGCATTTTCATCCAAATCTCATCAAATCATCAAGTAAGCTCAAGAACATCTCTTTGATCATCTCATACTTTCATTTTATTTATATATTGTTGTAATATCAAGTTTTATTTTAACTAATCATGCAAAGTTTATGTTATTCATACCACTTGTTTCATACTTTCTTTATAAACACTAGATCTATAAGTTTCACTAGTGATCTCATGAAATCCACCAAGGTTGGTGATGTTTAGGACCCCATGACACCCTAAGAAGGTGTATGGTAGGATTTGCGAACTTGTGGAGTTGATTTGGAGTGGTATGATCAAGTTTAGAACCAAGGAAATGAGTTTTTAACAATCTAAATAACCTACTGTCCAAAATCGTGTAAACTGGAAAACTCAGAAAATGTTGAACTATTTTGGCCTTCATATTCAGAAAGTTCTTTCAAAAACGAAACCGTGGCCGCTTGAATCACTAAAAACCGACTTATAACGAAGGAGATATGATTTTTCAAAGTTAGGCGACGAAAAACTATTTTCTGAAAATAGCTTGCTGTTTTTCCGAACTTCAAGGGACAAAACGAGACGTTAGACGTGATCTAGACGAGCCGACCTATTGAAAATGTGTTAGTTCATATTTGTACGAATCCGTGGATATAAAGAACGTAGAAAACGAGCTCATAACGACCGAGATATACGCGTTTAAAGCCCGACGAACATTAATCATTTTGACAGCCCACTAATAGAAAAATAATCCAAGTATAAAAACTAGTGTTTTTACAAGACATAACATTGATAGCCGATTTTCTAATTGATCGAGGCGCGTATGATCAAAAGTTAAATGAAACGACATTAAGACATGGTTACAAGGTTTTCAAAAATGTCGAGTTTGATCACTAACACTTAACGTACAATGTTTCACGACTAGCTTTACGAGGCCATTTTGGGCATATTTTCACAAGTTAAGGAAAATATTAAATTGCGACGAAAACATTATATTTTGCCGATAGAACACCAAACAAGGATCATGGAGTACTGTTTCAACATATTTATACGAAAGGTAGTTTATAACTTAACGAGACGTCAAAAATGTATTTTTCGACGATAAACGTTAATTTCAAAATTAACAAATGGTATCGTTAACATACGTATTTGCGTGTGTTGCGTTAATTCATTGCTTACTGTTAGGACCCTAGATACACTATAAGGTGGTTAAACCTTGTCAACTTTGTGTATATGATATGTTGTGTTAATATGATTAAGTGCGCGGAATTCACTCAATCACACTTAGAAGGTTGTGTATGTTATGAAAATGGAATTGTTATGTTTGTTAGTTAGCAATGAACACATAAAGATTATCACCAAACGATTCAATATTATTAATGATAATAATACGAGTGATCTTGAAATATCACTAGGGTTACAACCTTGAATCTTATGTTTTTATCACTTGTGATGTTTTGTGTTTATTCTAAGTCTTAACAGTTATGAGAGTTCTAAAATAATAACACACTTAGACACACACATATCACTTGACTAAGATCTTCTTTTATAGTCCAAGAAGATCTTTACATATTGCTTAAAGTCTAGCCGACTTACTTGTTAACTTATTTTGAGTGTGTCAGTACATAAGATACAACATGTATCTGTGTACACAACTTGTTAACTAAGCACATGGGGTAAGATATTATCTACCGTATATTGTTGACCAAAATACAAATAATATCTTTTCAATCTTATCCACTCAGCAACAGAAAGCTTATAGCAGCAGCAATGAGTTAATGCTATCAGCAGGAATGAGATAATGCTAGCAGCAGTAACAGATGTACTAGCAGCAGCATCAACCAGCAGCATTATCATCAGTAGAAACAATATACTATCAGTAGGAACGATACACTACCAGCATCAACAGAAATGTACTACCAGTAGAAACACACTTGTAGTATTTCCCGATTCTTGTACTTCAGAATATTTAATTCCCAACAATCCTCCCCTAAACATGTGAATCCATTTCAACATGTTTCTGAATTAAATGAGGACTTGTGAAGATCTTTCAAACACTTCATAGTGAGACCCTTGATCTGAACTTTCTTCAATTCTGAACTCATCTGCTTTCTTTTGACTTTAACAATATCAACACATTGCTCCAATCTTGGACTAAAAGATTGTGCAATTTCCTTGGATGGAGGAATTATAAGAGGCAATGATGTTGTGTATCTTGGATGCTTGTTTCAACAAGTGAAATCATCTATCAGCATGCCTTTTATAGTGAAATTGAAACTTTTCTCCGGTTGACCTAGATAGAACTTTCTCCTTTGGAATGCTTCATCCCTTCTGAATATATATAATACTCCAGAATAAGCTCTATTCTTGTCATTTTCAACCTCCATGTCATCATCTTGTATGCTCTTGTCTTCTCCTTCCATACATTGGGTTTTCTTCCTTTTCTGGGCTATTATTTCCTCCCCTGAGATTGCTACCTCCCCTGAGATACAAATAACTTTTGTTTCCTCCCCTTGTTTGGAAGATCTCACTATGTACCAAAAAAAAATATCTTCTTTTATCATCTGATCCAGCATTTAGAACTTTTTGTCAGACAATGTTGTACATGAAGCCATCAATTCCTTAAGAGTTTAAGTTACTGCCCTCATCACTTCTAGGTGTGTTAACTCCTATGAGAGGTGATTCATTGGACATTTGATTCATGGTACATCAATGGATGGTTTTTGTGAATCCTTTGAAAATCCTTGTTTAAGAAATTATTTGACTTAGCAGTATTTTCATGATTTTAGAATTGAAAAATCATACTGCTTCCAACCATTTTGAAGGGATTAAGTGTATAACAGACACTTTAATCAAAATTTTGGTTTAAAGCAACCTCTGGTTGTGTGAGAACCAATGTTTTTCAGTTATAAATAACTGCCTGTGTGCAGATAAATCATTCAAAGAGCTTTCCTGACAGGGTTTCCAGCTCATAGTAATTGTTACCTGTAACACAAGTGTTAGATTCACTTTTACTAGCTGTTCTTTCTATCAGATGTCCTTAGACTTGCACATTATACTTAAAAGTATAAAATGATAGAAAGTGAGTTGCATCAGTTACTATCTGATCAACTAAGTCATCAATTCAATGTGAAATATGATAACCAGGTTTCAAGAAAGAAGTTTTAAGGAGTTTTTAAATTCCCAAACTTAGTCCATCATAAACCTAATATGTAGCAACTAATATTCTCATTTTGCTGCTTCCATTTCACTTGAAATTTCCTTTTGTGTTCACATGATCATACCTGAAATTGTTAGTCTAAAACCAAAAGAACAATGTACAAAGTACTTGTCTTGCATTAGAATAAACATAAGACCAACTGTATGAATAACACATTTTAAATTTATACTAGCAGCACAAACTTTTGTAATAACAGCAGTATTAGATAAATCCAGCAGCAAAAACAAAAATTTATTTACACAAACACATTAGATTGAAAATTCAAAGATTAAGCATTACAATACTTGCTACCAAGTACTGAAACCTTGAAACATCAAAAGCTTTTGTTAGCAGATTTGCAAAGTTGTGTTCTGAAGCAACCTTAAGAACTTGAATTAACTTTTTCTCATTGCAGTCTCTTATAAAGTGATGTCTAATTTCAATGTGTTTTGTTTTAGAATGTTGCACTGGATTTTTAATAATACAAATTGTACTGCTATTATCAATATGAATAACAGTGTTTAAGAAATTGTACCCATAATCAAGAAGTTGGTTTTGAAGCCATAGAACTTGACTAGAGCAACTTGCAGCAGCTATATATTCAGCTTCAGTTGTTGAATTTGCCACACTTGTTTGTTTCTTACACTGCCATGAGACAAGTCTACACCCAAGGAATTGACATCCTCCAGTTGTTGACTTTCTGTCCAAGCTAGCACCAGCATAATCACTATCCGAATATGCTACCAAGTCAAAAGGAGATTCCCTAGAATACCATAGACCCAACCTTGGTTGACCTTTGAGATATCTAAAAATTCTCTTGACTGCAGTTAAATGAGAAACCTTTGGAGTAACTTGAAATCTTGCACAAACATAAACAGGGAACATGATATCAGGTCTAGATGATGTAAGGTACATCAAAGAGCCTATCATAGATCTGTAAGTGTGTACATCCACACTCTCTCCATCTTCATCTTTCAGAAGGTGCTTCTCAGAGTCCATTGGTGTGCTTGCCACTTTTGAATCAGCAAATTGAAATTTTCTAAGTATCTCTGCAACATATTTGTCTTGACTAATAAATATGCCTTCAGATGATTGCTTAACTTGCAAACCCAAAAAGAATGTAAGTTCCCCCATGGAACTCATCTGAAACTTATCTTTCATAAGCTTCTCAAATTCTAAACACATATCTTTCCTAGTAGATCCAAAGATAATGTCATCCACATACACCTGCACTAACAGAAGATCCTTCTTGTGCTATTTGATGAAAAGTGTCTGATCAATCTTTCCTCTTTGAAATCCATTTTCTAATAAGTAGGAAGCTAGTGTTGCATACCAAGCTCTTGGTGCCTGATGAAGGCCATATAGAGCTTTCACTACTCTGTACACTTTGTTTGGATGTAATGGATCAATGAAACCTGGAGGTTGTGAAACATACACCTCTTCTTCAATTGTTCCATATAAAAATGCACTCGTGACATCCATTTGATAGACTGTGAAGCCTAAAAATGAAGCATAAGCTAAGAAAAGCCTAATTGCCTCAATCCTTGCTACTGGAGCATAAACCTCATCATAGTATATTCCTTCTTCTTGTGTGTACCCTTGGGCTACTAATCTAGCCTTATTCTTGATCACTATTCCCCTTTCATCCCTTTTGTTCTTAAAAACCCATCTAGTGCCAATTACCTTCACACCTGTAGGTAAATCAACTAGCACCCATACCTTCTGAATCTTGAACTGAAGAAGCTCTTCTTGCATAGCCTCTAACCAGCTTGAATCATCTAGGGCTTTCAGAATGGTCTTTGGTTCAGCTTGTGAGAGAAAACATACAAACAAGCAAGAGTTTGAAAGCTCATGCTGTTTTGAAGCATAAAGGGCATCAAGAAGCCCTTGTTGGTCTGAAGTCATCAATTGATGTCTTGTCTTCACACCAGATTGTACATCTCCAATCACATGTTCCAGGGAGTGGACTTTGTGAATTCTTGTTTGTGGGGTAGAATGAACTTGATAATTTGATGGAAGATTGTTGAAATCCACCTCATTATCTGAGAATTCTGCTTCTTTTGTTTCTGAAGGGCCAACAGCAGAATCAGTTGGCCGAACAGAAGAATCAGTAAGCTTAGCAGCAGAATCACCAGCAGAAACAGAGACACTACCAGCAGCAACAGAAATGCTACCAGCAGAAACATTTTGTTGTTCCTGAGTTCCATCTTCTTTGCTTTCATCTTCAACACCTTCTTTAGCTTTGCTAGAAGAAGATTCATCAGTTGTTGAAGTTGATTCCACAATTGTACTTGACCCTATTGGCATTATCACATCATTTTGATCTTTCTCTAACACTGCCTCATTTGTTGTATTAGAACCTGCAAAATCATTAGTTTCTGCAACAAAAGGCACATAATTCATTGAATTGGTTAGATACTCTAGATCAAATAGCCATTTTGGTCCTTGACCTTCTACATTGGATTTTTCCTCTAAAAACTCCACATGTAGGTTTTCTTCTACTATTTATGTTCTTGTGTTGTAAACTCTAAATGCTTTGCTATTAAGAGAATATCCAACAAAGAATCCTTCATCTGCTTTACCATCGAATTTTCCTAAATGGTCTAAGGTATTGAGAATGGTCACATGACATCCAAAAGGTCTAAGAAATCCTATTGCTGGAGTTCTACCATTAAAAAGTTCATATGATGTCTTATTGTGAGGCTGCACAACTAAAACTCTATTTTGGACATAACAAGCAGTGTTGACTGCTTCAGCCCAAAAAGTGATAGGTAGCTTAGAATCAGCTAACATTGTTCTAGCAGCTTCAATTAGTGTTCTATTCTTTCTTTCAGATACTCCATTCTGTTGTGGAGTTCTAGCAACACTAAATTCTCTTCTAATACCTTTTTGTTTGCAGAAGACATCCATAACTCTATTCTTAAACTCTGTTCCATTATCACATCTAATGACTTTTACTTTCTTGCTTACTTGGTTTTCTATCTGTGTAATGAAGTCCTTAAGGATGCTTGATGTCTCATCCTTAGTGGCTAAAAAGAAAACCCATGTAAATCTGGTATAGTCATCAGTAATAACTAGACAATATCTCTTATGCATTATGCTCATTACTGAAACAGGTCCAAATAAGTCCATATGCAGCATAAACAAAGATTGATTGATAGAGTTAAAAATCTTGGGCTTACAAGTGGCTTTGTGTTGTTTGCCTTTTAGACAAGCAATGCATGTTTGATCATTTTCAAATCTTTTGTGAGGTAAACCTCTTACCAAACCATTCTTAACAATTTTATTTATAGTTTTGAAATTAATATGACCAAGCCTTCTATGCCATTTCATTGATTCATCCAATGTGGCCTTTGCAACAAGACAAGTTAAATTCTTTTTAGGAACAATGTTCTTCATGTCTACACTGTACATATTGCCCTTTCTAGGAATTCTAAGAAGTACTTGACTTTCAACAGGCATCTTAAAATTAAGAGAAAGTACAAGACATTCAGTCTCACAGAAAAGAACATTGTTCTTTTTGTCACACATTTGTGAGACACTAAAAAGATTATAATTTAGCTCTTTTACATAGAACACATCTTCAAAATCTAAATTTCCGGTTTTGATTGTACCTTTACCAGAAATTTCGCCACCAACACCTCCTCCAAAGGTAACATAGCCTCCATCTATTGATTGGAAATCTGAAAGATAAGACTTGTTTCCTGTCATGTGCCTTGAACATCCACTATCTGAGTATCCTTGATCCTCTTCCTGATCATTTGAATGTTCCTGCACATAAATAAGAGTGTTAGTTTCTTTTGGGGACCCAAGCCATTACTGACTTGGATCTGCCTCTTGCATCAATGTAATTCAATCTTTTAAGGATAGTTGATGCAACATTGGATTTTAGAATCCAACATGCTTAGGCCTTAACAGCATTTGCCCTGTTTCCCTTAGCAGCAGGAACTGATTTCTTAGCAGCAGGAACTGCTAACTTTTCAGTTCTACCCTTTGGTTTCCAAACTTGTTTTTGGACCACTGCTTTTGTTTGAATGGGCCTTAGAACAGTTGTTGGTGCGTGTTTGAAAGTTTTTTTTGCACCTTTAGCTGTTGATCTTGGGTTAATAGTCATAAATGGTCGAGCAGCAGGAACAATTTGTCTAGCAGCAGGAACCATTAGTCTAGCAGCAGGATCTGAGTTTGAGCCAGACTTATTTTTGACTACTCTGGGGTTTGTTTTCTTAGAACTAGAGTAAAAGTGAGATTTAGATGTTTGCTTTTTGTGGTTCACTCTATGGTTTTCATACCCAGTTACCCATTGGTTCCAGAAAGCTGCAAGATGGTCAAAACTACCACATGTGTAACAAGCTTTGTTATAAAAAGCAAAGTCATCACCTAATTGGTTAGACTTGAGGTTGTTCCAATTTCTTTGGTTACCTCTGGGCTTGTTGGTGGTTCTATATTGCTCACAATATCTAACTGGTTGCCTAACATGCTTAATGTTTGATTTAGGCCTATCAGTATTGTGCTTGACTATCTTAGGAACCTTTGTTCCTTCTTTCTTAACCAAGATAGGTTTAGACATAACCTGTTCTTCATCATCATCACTATCAGTTGTACAATCTTCAACAACTATAGCATCTCCTTTCTTAACAAAGGACACCTTGTCCTGATAAAGTAAAGTTTTATCTAAACTTTTACTTATCTTTTCTACCTTAAGACTCTTACTAGCCTTAGAACCATATTCCATGATTGGTTCTTGAAACTCAGCTAAACCTGTGTGTGCTAGGTCAACACCTATAGTTATCTTAACAAAGCTTGTTACACATGTGGTAGTTTATTCATTCCTTCTGAGGCATGAGCTAAAGCATCTATAGTTATCTTAACATTTTCAGTTTTATTATTTGCTTCAGCTAACTATTTACTTTGACCAGTAAGTAATTCATCTCTAAATGCTATTCCTATTTTTAAAGCATTTAAGTCATCAGTAAACGTAGATTCATTCTTTTGAAAATGTTGGATTTGTTTTTCTAGAACTCCTACACACCTCTTATGATTAGCTAAATTATGAAGGGCATCAATTAACTCTTCTCTAAAAGCATCAAATCTCTTTTAATGTCTTCATAATTTTTAAGATTAGGACATGAATTAGTACAAGTAGAAATGGCATCTACCTCTGAATCAGAAAAGGCCATTAGAGCAAATTCATTGGCCATAAGAGCAGCATTTGGTGGTGCTTCCTCTTCAACAGCCATAGAGCTCCAATCATATCCAATACCATCAATAGCCAGCATAGCCTTTGGCTCTTCCACCAGTACTTCCTTCTTCCTCTCTTGCTTATACCATGTGTTCCTATTATCCTACTTCCTTGGGCTTCTACATTCTTTAGCAAAGTGTCCTAACCTATGACAGTTGAAACACTCCACTTTCTTCTTATCAAACCCAGCAGTTTCATTACCATTTATGGTAATTTGCTTTCCAGTTTTTTGCCAAAACTTCTTAGCCCTCATGCTAAGTAAAGTAACTTGCCACTTAATATCCATCTCTTCCAAATCATCACCATCTACCTGCTCAAGGTCTTCATGATTTAGAGGAGAACCACTAGATTGACTGGTTATAAAGGCATAAAATGTTGGATCTCCAAGTCCAGCAATATCCTTTTGTAAACTAGTAGAAGGACCACCATAAGTAACATTAGAAACACCTTCAATTTCATCTACCTCTTCTATATGACTAACACTGGGAGTTGACAAAAGTGCCACATTCCCAGAACTAGTACCATAGTTTCCACTCCTTTTTAGACTTTGTTCAACAATTTTAAAGTTGTTGAACAAATCATTAAGTTTCATTGTTTCAATTTCTGGTTTGTTCATCCAGACAATAACATGAGTATGGAATTCATCAGGTAGACTTTTCAAGAACTTCATGTTGAGATCTTCCTTCTCTGTCTCAACACCCAACACAGCTAACTGACTGACAAGCTTGTGTAATCTTGAAAACAGCTTATCAAGAGAATCATTACTAAAAGCAGTAAAGTTTTCAAATTGTTGCTTTAGCAATGTCTTTTGTGTCTTTTTGGTAGTTTCATTACCACCAAACCATGCACAAATCTCTTGAAAAAGAGTTTTTGCATCAAGATACATGCTAAAAGATAGCATCTGCTCACCAGGAATGGTCATAAGCAACAAGTTTCTTGCTTTCTGATCATTTCTCTTTTGTATCTTTTCTTCATTTGAAACTGATCCAGTATTTCTTTTTCTAACTGTTTTTCCTTCAATAAGAACATCTGAATAGCCTAGAGTGAAGGAATCACCATACTGAATTATATCCCAAAGAGCATAATCTTGAACCATAAAATATTGCTCAACTCTCATCCTCCATAACTCAAACTCATTTGGTTTGATCATGGGCAATTTTGCAGCAACATTGGTTTGAACATCTTGTACATCCATTTCTGTTTCTTCTAAAAACAACTATATCAGCCTTGCTCTGATACCACTTGTTAGGACCCTAGATATACTATAAGGTGGTTAACCTTGTCAACTTTGTGTATATGATATGTTGTGTTAATATGATTAAGTGTGCGGAATTCACTCAATCACACTTAGAAGGTTGTGTATGTTATGGAAATGGAATTGTTATGTTTGTTAGTTACCAATGAACACGTAAAGATTATCACCAAACGATTCAATATTATTAATGATAATAATACGAGTGATCTTGAAATATCACTAGGGTTACAACCTTGAATCTTATGTTTTTATCACTTGTGATGTTTTGTGTTTATTCTAAGTCTTAACAGTTATGAGAGTTCTAAAATAATAACACACTTAGACACACACATATCACTTAATTAAGATCTTCTTTTATAGTCCAAGAAGATCTTTACATATTGCTTAAAGTCTAGCCGACTTACTTGTTAACTTATCTTGAGTGTGTCAGTACATAAGATACAACATGTATCTGAGTACACAACTTGTTAACTAAGCACATGGGGTAAGATATTATCTACCGTATATTGTTGACCAAAATACAAATAATATCTTTTCAATCTTATCCACTCAGCAGCAGAAAGCTTATAGCAGCAGCAATGAGTTAATGCTATCAGCAGGAATGAGATAATGCTAGCAGCAGTAACAGATGTACTAGCAGCGGCATCAACCAGCAGCATTATCATCAGTAGAAACAATATACTATCAATAGGAACGATACACTACCAGCAGCAACAGAAATGTACTACCAGTAGAAACACACTTGTAGTATTTCCCGATTCTTGTACTTCAGAATATTTAATTCCCAACACTTACATTAGATCATATCATCATAATAGGTCGTGGTTAGAGACCGAGCCTCATCTCATCATATCCATTGTTATCATTGTTGCTATCATAGCAGGTGAGTTTTCATAGCCCCGTTTTAAATTGTTTATTGATTTCTAAACTCTCGGGGGAGAATACATTGCACCATTTTTATATGCGGACCAAAGTATCCAAACTCATTTACATTGCTTAAGTTACATCATTGCCAATTTAAAGTCCCCTTTTATTTATCATGGACCGTTAATTATGAGCAAGCGAAGGTGAGTGGATAGATCTATTGAGGGTGACGCCTCCGTTCGGGTTGGTAGCACCAACTGGTCAAACGAACGCATTTCATTTCATACATTCAGAGTGTTTGGCAAAGAACTCCCTTTTGGGGCATTTATATCAGTCTAGCTTCGGGGTCATGAGCTTAAGAGCTAATGTGATATTTTTTGGTGACATTTTGTCATACATTTTATACTTATGGTTTTTGTATAAGCATTTCATTTACCTAAACCTATGAACTCACCAACATTTTTGTTGACCATTTTTAGCAATGTATTTTCAGGTAATTTAGGCATCGCACATTGGCTTGCATAAGGACATGCATGGAGTCGCGGAGTCGACGTGTCTCACTTTACATTTTTATGTACTTATTTATCGTTTGATTTGCATGAACTTGATTTTCCGCAAACATGTTTCACCTTTTGGGACCTAAACTTTGTAACTCTGAATGTTTCAAATAATCAAACGATGTATTTTCTAAATGACACTTTAGGTCGTTCAATATAACTGTAACTGTGGTGCTATGACCAGTCATGCCCCCGGATGTTCCATTCCGCTGCAAGTCACGAAATTTGGGGGTGTGACACTTTCATTCATTAAGATAATATAATTTTATTTCCAAAACTAAATCACACGCTTTCCTCTCCTATATCACATATACGATTTGTTTTTCTTTTTTTTTCTCATATCGATTCTAAAACACACAAGAGGCTCCTGGTGATCTAATTTTCTCTCAAGTTCAAGACCAGTGGATTCTAATTCTCTCAAGAACCAAGAGGTACGAAGGGTATACAAGCAAAGTGGTGATCATGTGGATATTGGCTCGTAGGGTTGTTTTCGTTAGTCTCTCGATCCGTCTTGAATCCGATCTAGAGGTATCCTCTACATTTGCCCTTGTGTTTTCTTGTTCGACTTATGAAATATGTACACGTTTTGACATGAAAACCTAATCGGTATCACATTTACATGCAAGTAATTGTATTGCACGTGACCTATGCTTTACTAAGACCGATCTTAACCCCATTTGTTTCTCAAGTAGTCTTGTTATGCTACTGCTAATCTGTCTCGTTAACGCCACGTGTGTCATGTATGAAATTTTGTATCACATTAAAAATCTATGCGTACACAGCTATATGAAAACTGGATCATGCCTCGGCAAGAAGCTGGGGTCGAAACTAGTCATCTTTTGCATGTCGCATATTCTAATTTTCCAGCCTAAGTACTATAGTAAAACCCTAATGACGCATTATTTGTGGCTACAAAAACCTGAAACTCTAATAGTCGAGTATGAATTAACCATGTCGGGTGTGATGTGTGTATACTAAATTTGTAAATAATCATGTCGTGTGTATGCTATGTTGGTGTGTTGGGTGTCGACAGCCGTATGGCCTGTTGGTGTCGCTGCACAGGTTAAATAGGGTTTGTAAGTTGTGACTGCATATGTGATTCTCTAGTTGTATGACGTGAGTGAGGTTCTTGCATGCATGCATCTTTAAAAGGTGGTTTGAGTGGGTTATTTCTTGGGTATACTTGCATGAGTCCATGACCTGTAGTTCGTATGTAATCAGTTCTAAGGCGTGTCTCACTAATATCAGTGTGTGTCGTAAACCTTTTAGTGTGATTATGATTGTGTGCTTTTGTGACGATGTCAAGGTCGAGTCCTGATTTTCCTCCTCTTCGAGCAGCCTGTAATTCAATCTATAATAACATATATAACCATTAACGAGGAACCATGAAATTGAAGGTGTAAAACTTGTCATCTATAAAAGTTATGAATATACGTAAGATTATGGTTTGTGATTTTATGGGTGCATGGAACAAGAGTCGATCATGTATCGTTCATTTTAACTTTGTGTGAGTTTGGTTTTGTTTCGTCCAGGTTTTGAGTCGCTTAAATCAGATGCGTATGAATTGTTTTAGAACAGTTTGGTTTAATTGATTTAAGAAGGTGTGAAAGACAAGTTGCAACATGAGATTATTTAACTTTCTCGTGGGTGTTTTGTTTGTCAAAGTGAATATACAAAACCTGTAATTGTAAACATACTTAAATATGATATTTTTATGCATGAAACATGGGTCTTGGTGTCGATCAAGGTTGGGTTCAAAGTACATGTTTAACTTGCGTACTTAATACAATAATAAGTTATACGATTAAGTCATTTTAAATTATACAATTCATTTTTAAATTATACAAGTCATGGGTCGAATGAATAAGTCACGTGATACATAAAACATACATGTAAGAAATCTGGTTTTTTAAAGAATATGTTGTGGTCTCGTTAACCTTGTTGTCGTCTCGTTTGTTCCTTTCATGCGTATAATGATAAGCGTGCCTCGTTGGTATTTAAATTTGAGAAGAGGTCTTGTGTTGGATACCGAGCATGGTTTTGTATTTTGTCCGAGATTGGAGTCTATGGTTTCGAGGAAAGGTTGTGTAATAAAATTTCGAGAATTGTCATTTCCTAAATCGATTTATCTCTACTTTTAATTTTGGTGTTTTCCTATATTCTAATTCGGTTTAAAACATTAATTCTAATTAGGTTAAATATTAAAATGAAGATACATTTAAAATCTATACTTATACTACATATGATTTAGGCCTAAAACAATGATGACATTAAATAACATTTAAGACAATAATCAGTTATGACATTAAATAGTAAATGGACTTATAAATAATAAATGATTCTTAATTCAGGTAGATCATTCGAAGGAGATGTAGTTGTGTTTCCGAGTGTTCTTTCATTTGCATTGATATCTAAGATTAATGCTTGGACTTGTCACCTTGTCTCGTCCGCTTCAAGGTGAGTATTCGTGGCCCCATTTTTACTTTTACTTTTCTTTGGGGGAAAATGATACTCAAAGCTTTTTAAGTTTTATGCCGTGCTTAAATGTTTGCTTTATTACTTTTGGAAAATGTTGTGTGTATATAATTGCGTTAGGTGCACTAGTGGTTTTGCTGTGTGGTACATTCTGTGTGGGACTTTCTGTGATATATATTTCGGATATGAAGATTTGTAGATGAAGAGTATGGTGATTTGAATGGGTGGTTACCTGACTAGCCAATGGGTGGTTACCTGATTAGCCCGATGGGTGGCTACCTGATTAGCCCGTTGATTACGATATAACTACTTGCCCTAAGCTTTATTATTATTATTATTTGCACACGTGTCCTATTTATATATCATGCACAGTAAATCTGGTTTTTATTTACTTTAAACCTACGAACTCACCAACTTTATGTTGACATTTTAGAGTATCTTTTTCAGGTGATCGATGGTTGTATTTTGAAGGAACATGCATATTGAAGTCATACATTGTTCTCATATTAAAGACCAAGTGATTTGGCCAAGACATTTTCTAAAGACTTAAATTGGATAAGATTAAGACTTGTGTTTTCATTATCCAGTTTTGTATTAAGAAGCTTATTGTAACATTGTAAATTATTTCCTAAATAAATTATGGTGTTGTTCTACTATCTTATGCGATGATAAATTTTCGTTGCACCTTGTGTTTTCGCTCTTAGCGGGGTGTGACAATTTGCCTATCAAAGTATAGCAAAGATGATATTAACTTATTTCGCTAATACATGGCCTAATATGACTCAACTAATCATACTTTGAAAGTCGGTTAAGAAAATGACATGTCTTATACAACTCCTAACAAAGGCAAGCAAAATGTTTTAATTTCGTGTTTGAGATTTAGAGGTTATTTGATGGAGATGGTGCATTTTATTATCTCTTGGATAACACCTTTGTTTATTAAGTTGTTGCAAGTTATTTTAACATGATTTAGTTTCCTAGAACCAAGAGATGCTCTAATGTGCTACAATGTAGAATCTACTACATCGAGAGTGTTTCAAGAATGCTCCTTTGTATATCTTGAGAAAAGAATCTAGTAGAGGTTATTTACCTCAGTAGATCTTGTGAGTATTATATTTGAAATGCGACATATTGTATATTTCAACAAATATGCTTTTCTAAGAGGAAACTTATCATTCTTACGAATGCTTAGTGAAACAAGTATTTTAGTGTATGACCAATTTTACTTGTTTATGCAATGACACATGTTGTATTAGGTTATTATTCAACTCTATTATCCTATATATGTTAACAGGATGCAATGTATTCTCTTGTAACATAACCATTCATGTTTCAAAGAAAATAAGATGCATAAGATATAAGTTATCTTTTGTCAATCTTTTGATAAGAGAAATACATGTAATATTCTCGAAGATTGATGACGTACATAATAGTTAGTAACATATTATGTATGACACTTTTACTAGACATGTGATTTTTAGTGTTGAGTGTTGAGTCGTTCATGAGCAAAGTTTACATATGTTGTTTGTTTGCTCGTGTTTGTTTTTTTTCGGAAATGACACATTTACTAATTGCATTGCAATGTAAATTACTTGTATATTTCGGATGAAATATCCAAGTTGTCAATCCTACTTAGTTGTGTACTTTATGCATCTTTTAAACATATTAGTTTAAAGTTTGGAACACAACCATTGGACAAGAAGACTCAATATGGCATCTTCAACACAAGTGTGAGTTATGATCAGATGCATATTATTTTCGTCTTGAGAGGATGTCGTTATTTTCATAACAATCGAGTGTGATTGAGTATGTAGATTCAAGATAATATATTTCATCATATTTTGATGTTATCTTGAAGCTAGATAAATAATGACTCCAATTTCATGTCCATACTCGAAAACTTGTCAATTAGATTCGATAATGATATCAATCATAATTTGAATAATGAATTGATATGCAGTCGAAATCTTACTTGACCCTCACGATCACTCCTTTTAAAAAGAAAATAAAAATTAAGTGAATGTGTTCCATTTATTCTAATGCTAGTTGTATGTGTGAGGTTAATGACATATTAAGTTACTACTTCGATATTGTCATTTATTTTTATTTGCGAAAAACTATTTATATTATTAAGTATAATATTCTTAGTTTTTCGACACCTCATTAGTATAAAAATAATTATCTTAACTATTTTTATACAACATACTTAAAATACTAAATGTTTAAAACATTTTGAATGTGTGTTAGATCAATGCAAGTTTAATACATTTTCTTTTACTTAAATTCTAATGTATTAATATGATCTTTTATCTTGTTTAGACAACCCATGGTCAAACAAGATAAAATGATGTAATGTTTTAGAGATCATGTTACTGATTTTATAAAAATGTTAAGTATATTGGGGTGATATACTTTTTACACTTAAACCTTTGGAAAAATAATTGTGTAAGAAAATATCTTTCGACACACATGATCAACCAACTTAGTTTCTATTCCTAAGAAAGTTATTAAACCATTTTAAAAACTTGTAACATATGCAAGAAAAATGGTCTATGCCTATATGCAATGCAAACTAATTACTCAATATAGTGTAAGTGATTTAGCATGAGCCTTATAAACACATAAACCGGAAAACTATAATAAACAAATAGCAAAAAGGCATGAAAGACACTTATGCTTATAGATAAAATTAGCTCAACTAAAGATAACAATAAGCATAAAAAAATATTAACTAATAATACTAAGACACAATGAAAAACAAATAGTCATTTAGCATAACACACAAAAATACTTATCGTCATTTGACAAAGAATTATTTTCCACCCCATTTCAAAATTTGATCAAGTTCATCATTTTGAAAATATGAATACATCAATGTGATGTTCTCTTTGTAACTTGACAAAAAATTTGTGCAATCGGCATGACCGAAAAAGACTCTCTGTTACGAATCAAAGACTCTCGTAAATTTTACTTTACAATCATTTTCTAAAAGTATTTTTAAATGAAAGTAGACTCAATTACGTTTAAAACGATAGGTGGCACGACTCCTACGGACTGATGCGCGTGATGTGTCGTTGCGGTTTAGCAGTTTTAATGCCTACTCAAGTTTTAAATTTATATTTAGCCGACTTATCAATAACACACACACTTAACGAGCAGTGTACCCGGTCAGTATGAAGATAATGGTAAGTAGAGTGTCGATCACTAAGAGTGGAACGTATAATCTCGTTAATCTAATCAGTATTTTAATATCCTAACGCAAGGGGGTTTCAGCCTGAGAGACTGGCACAGTTTTGTTTGCAATTAAATAATAAAATAAACAAATAGGCACGAATCAGCAAGTAGCACACACGTACACAGATAGATACTAGAGACAATAAGAGGGCTGTCCTTATGATTAAGTAGATTGTCACTTGTTTTATTGATAGCTTTATATGAAGTGTATGTAATTAACCCTTTCTCGTTGGTCCTATTCTTATCGGCGAGTAAACCCTTAATGACGACTTATGTCTAAAAGTTATTCCTAAGTGATCAATTTAGAAACAACCGTGGGAGCCACACCTTGTCCCGCAGTCGGGTGCCCGCAAGCCACTAATAAACACAGAGGTGGTCAATGCACTAATAAGTAGTAACCAAAGACATCAACATATAAACTTTAATTGATGGGAAAGCAAGTATTAAAGGGAGTGCAATCTTTCCGTTGTCACATTACACAAGCCACCAATCCTGATGAATTAAAGTTTGCTAAAACAATAAAACAAAACTACTTAATGAATTAAATACATGCAGCACCTTCTTACAGCTCTTGTATCTTCGATTTGGGTGTGTCTTGTGCTGCCTTCTTGACTGAATTCGTCCTTCTCTTCTGTTCGGTCTTTAGGTTTTCGAACTTCCGAATCTCCGAATCTCTAATCTTCTTAATGCGTCTGGTCTACGGGGTATTTATAGTTTGTGTCTGAGGGAAGATGCGGCGCATCTACTTAAGTAGATGCGGCGCATGTACTTAACTTCGCGTGGGGTCCAAGATTATAATATTCAGGAATATTCGTACACCGCCAGAAGATGCGGCGTAACTCTTTATTAGATGCGGCGCATGTCCTCTTGTATCTTGGATCGTATCTGGTGACATCTTGATAGAGATGCGGCGCATGTTGATAGTGAGATGCGGCGCATCTGGAGCAGAATTGACTTGATCTTGTCCATGTCAGTAGACTCTTCACTTTATGCACGTTTTGCTCCATTATTAGTCCAAAATCGCCAAGTTTCACCAAATGCTTGTTTTTACCTGAGAATTACAAAAGTAAACGATTAAGTATCAATCCTCATACATAACATAGTAAAACAAGTCAAATTAATAGGATAAATGATAGTAATAAAATGTACTTATTTGAGTTCATCAAATATCCCCCCACTTGAACTTTACTTGTCCCCAAGTAAACCTTAGATTAAATCTCATGAAAATGTATCCTAAAAGATGTTAGGATTTATTTTTATATTTAAGCATGTATTCGTTCATTTCGTAATCACACAACTAAACACTTAACGAATTAGAAGTAAAATAAAATAAGTCGATAAAAGCAAATCTAATCGTTTAACTGTCCAGTCGCGACGAATATTCTATCATAAGCTTGGCAAGTATACACATCTCCACCACTAAAGCTAAGGAATAACAAGTCTAAAGCGGTAAAAAGGGTTTTTAGGCTTAAGGGTTAATTATTCTCTTTTCTATCGATCTCAAATTCCAGAAAAGGCGACAAAATCACAAATACATGATCGAATCCACGAACACGATACTTGCAATTGCTCAAATCCTTAACTCGAATAGGCTAAAGATAGGTCCAAACTTCACCAATAATAATATATCAAAAAGGGCGACAAAATCATAAATACATAGCCGAATCCACGACTACGATACTTAAGATTGCTCAAATCCCTAATCTCAATAAATCAAAGGTTCGGTTGGATAAAGAATAATAAAGGGTATGGATAACATTTGGGATATAAATTGGTGTAAAAATAAAAATAAAAATAAACAAAACAAATAAATTAAAATCCTAAGTGTGGTTAATCACTATCCCAACCATCCCATGAATAAGACTCATATCATTGAATAACTCACGCTTTAACACTTGAAACACACGCTTTAGGTAGACACGAATTATACTCAACAAAATCTTAATCAAAGAATAAACCTTAATTGGCGTTCCCATAACTGCCAATTCCCATTCAATCCATAGATATAATACAACAAATAGTGGTGATATCGACCACTTACATAACTTTACATCGTTGGCTTAAAATAAACATCCAACTCTTTTTTCTTTCTTTTTCTTTTCTTCTTTTTTTTTTTTTTTTTTTTTTTTTTTTTTTTTTTTTTTTTTTTTTTTTTTTTTTACTTGAAACATAAACATAGATGTGTAAAATTTCACCACATCACTACAACTTTCTTTCCGGATAATTTTTATTCATACTTTTCATACTTCAGAAATAATGGTAATAGTGAAAGTAGTAAACACACGAAAAATAAACTCAAAAATATACAATATTTACTTTCACTCCAATTTGCATTGTGCAATTTCCCGACCTAACCATATATAATGAATTACGCACGCGAACACAGGCAATGTAAGGAAACACACTCTGCCTATAGCAATTAACCAACCACGGATTCTAATCTACAGGGTAGGCTAAGGTTTAAGGGTGTAACGAAACATTTTAAACATAGGTGTAAGAAACGAAAGGAATGGCTCTGAGGGTTTTTCTAGGGGTATCTTACTCTAAAAATGAGAGTAACAAAAGGGTTTATACGGGGGTTAACTAACCAGTGTAGTTAGTTAATAACACATAATATATAAAGGCTATTTGGTGTAATCCTAGAATTTTACCAAGTTAGACAAGTCATTCCAATTAAATAAATAATACTCATTATGGTGGTCTCGAATAGTATACAAGCCAAGTTCTAAAGTCTACAAGTCACCGGCACACTCATAGATTTGTGAATTTTGGAAAAATCACAATTTTTGAAAATAACGTCATGTGTGCAGTTATGCAACTTAGATCTTAAACAAAAACATGCTAAAAAAATTTTTTAAGTTTGATATATTAAGCACATTTTAAGCATAATTTTTGAAAAAGTTTAGGACAAGTAAGTGTTAAGTGTTCTAATTCTCCTATCCCCCCACTTAAGTTAAACAACGTCCTCGTTGTTTGTATAAAAGGTTAAAAACTGGAAAATAAAAAGAATTAGAACAGAAAAACTCCCCTGAGATTTGCTCGGTATGATCCTCCATTAGTGTAAGAGCAAAAATCATCTTTCTTGTGGATTAGAACGTTAAAGCTTCATACTTGATTTATCCACAGGAAATCCAGGAAACTATAATACCACCAACACTTTAAAACACACCTAAGATAAGAAAGGTTCAACTTGCATAATACATTAGTAGTTAGGAAAAATAAAACTTAAAAATTAAAACTGAGAATCATCAGGTCAGTCGATGCGCCGTATCTTATTGAAGAAGATGCGCCGTATCGAGCCTGGAATAAATACGGATCAGAATAAAGATGCGCCGCATCCTTAACCAGGGATGCGCCGCATTAAAATAAACTGATAAATAGTTTTAAAGTCGAAAAATAAAAATGCAGAAAAATAAAATAAGATATGACCATTGCAGAGGATGCGTCGCATCTCAGGACTGAGATGCGCCGTATCTTCGTGCGGCCTGGACTGACTCGACACAGAAAACAGAATGATAAATGATAAATCCGGGTTGTCTCCCGGTCAGCACTTGTCTTTATTCCAGAGTCTTCAAGTTAGACTCACGTTCAGCTCCTTAATATCGATCATTGACTCCTACATTGCCGCGTAGGATCCACTTAGCAACTAATTCGTCACGTATATATTCAGGTCCCAAGTTCAAAACTCCTTTATAGAATCCTTCCATCATCTGGTACGGGTATTCAATCCCTCTCTTCATGTCATCATTACTAATAAAAAGGAATGGAGAGAATTTGTGGCAGACCCTATTAGTAGCATGTTTAAATCCAGGGTGAGTTCGGGGCATCATATAAGTGATAACGTCGCTTCCACATTGAAAGGTGATCTTTCCTTCAAATCGCTTTGCATTAATAGTAATCTCCCTACAGAATGGTTTTCCAACAATCACGTCGCCCATACTGCTGTCACGATAGGCATTCATGTCTTCAACAACGGCGAACTCAGTTACAATAGTAAAGCGTCCAACGAAGATCGGGACATTAATGAAGGCTCCAACTACATTCTTTCCCCTACACTCCACTTTATTTCTCATAATAGAATTGTAAAAGCTTCTTGACATAACATTGATCGGCAAAATAGGAAAGAAATTGGCGTCAATACATTTGTATCCAATCATGCATGGGAATTGCAAATTGTAAGCACAATTGGCGTGGATCCTTCTACCATAATCCCAAGAACCATCATATCCCTCAAATTCATCGTAATTCCTAGTATTAATAACGTTGATTCTTGGACTATCCACAATTTCTCCTTCTTCTAACTCAGA
The DNA here is from genome assembly GCA_021014915.2 of Artemisia tridentata subsp. tridentata. NCBI lineage: Eukaryota > Viridiplantae > Streptophyta > Magnoliopsida > Asterales > Asteraceae > Artemisia > Artemisia tridentata. The sequence continues at coordinate 98,665,353 of CP139504.1, forward strand.
TTCAGCATCAACCATGAACAGGTCATTGGATTCCATTGGTCCATTAAGGTCATTAAGTTCAATGTAATCCCCATCGTAACGTTCGAGTGATTTATCATGCACTAATACTTCATTCATAAAATTGGCTTCGAAGTCGAAGTCAATCAGTTCTCCGTATCCTTCCATTACCCTTCTGAAACAATCACGAAAAGCATCAGTAGGATTTGTTCGCTAGAAGAGAAATTAATGAATATAGAAACGGATATAAGAATAAAAATAGCTGATATCTGCAGACGATGCGCCGTATCCAAAAAGTTGGATACGCCGTATCTTAATACGTTAAAATTTAATCAGACTTTTATTCAGAAAATAGATACGCCGCTTAGAATTTATGAATGCGCCGTATCGAATTAATCAATCAAAAATCAATTTATCTAATTAAAATTAAATGCGTCGTATTAACGAAAGTTAATGCGCCGTATTTTCGTTACGTTTAAAAATAAAAGATTTTTGATTCAGTAAGATGCGCCGTATCGACGGAAATCGATACGCCGTATTTGTTTAATAATTCGCAAACTGTTTTTAATTAAAATAATAGATACGCCGTATCTGCGAAAGCAGATGCGTCGTATGGCGTTAACGTTTAGAAAAATTTTTATCAAAACAGATACGCCGTATCTACAAAAGCAGATGCGTCGTATTACTTTATCGCTTAGAAAAATTTTCTTGTTAAAAACAGATACGCCGTATCTTGGGGAAAAGATGCGTCGTATCGAATTAATTAAACGCGTTGTATTAAAAAAAATTAAACGCAATACGCCGTATCTGAGAGATCAGATGCGCCGTATCGTTTGATTTAGCACAGTACAACGATAGCAGAACAGAAAAATACGAAAAATAAAAACAAAAAATAAAACACACGAAACAAAAATAAAACACACAAAAATAAAAACAAAAGCAAACAAATAACACACAATACAACAAATATGCAAAATAGTACAATGATGCAATTAATCTAATAAAAAGAAAAACAACCTAATTAAAATACTAATCAAATTAACAGATAATAACAATTCACTCCCCGGCAGCGGCGCCAAAAACTTGATGCGCGTGATGTGTCGTTGCGGTTTAGCAGTTTTAATGCCTACTCAAGTTTTAAATTTATATTTAGCCGACTTATCAATAACACACACACTTAACGAGCAGTGTACCCGGTCAGTATGAAGATAATGGTAAGTAGAGTGTCGATCACTAAGAGTGGAACGTATAATCTCGTTAATCTAATCAGTATTTTAATATCCTAACGCAAGGGGGTTTCAGCCTGAGAGACTGGCACAGTTTTGTTTGCAATTAAATAATAAAATAAACAAATAGGCACGAATCAGCAAGTAGCACACACGTACACAGATAGATACTAGAGACAATAAGAGGGCTGTCCTTATGATTAAGTAGATTGTCACTTGTTTTATTGATAGCTTTATATGAAGTGTATGTAATTAACCCTTTCTCGTTGGTCCTATTCTTATCGGCGAGTAAACCCTTAATGACGACTTATGTCTAAAAGTTATTCCTAAGTGATCAATTTAGAAACAACCGTGGGAGCCACACCTTGTCCCGCAGTCGGGTGCCCGCAAGCCACTAATAAACACAGAGGTGGTCAATGCACTAATAAGTAGTAACCAAAGACATCAACATATAAACTTTAATTGATGGGAAAGCAAGTATTAAAGGGAGTGCAATCTTTCCGTTGTCACATTACACAAGCCACCAATCCTGATGAATTAAAGTTTGCTAAAACAATAAAACAAAACTACTTAATGAATTAAATACATGCAGCACCTTCTTACAGCTCTTGTATCTTCGATTTGGGTGTGTCTTGTGCTGCCTTCTTGACTGAATTCGTCCTTCTCTTCTGTTCGGTCTTTAGGTTTTCGAACTTCCGAATCTCCGAATCTCTAATCTTCTTAATGCGTCTGGTCTACGGGGTATTTATAGTTTGTGTCTGAGGGAAGATGCGGCGCATCTACTTAAGTAGATGCGGCGCATGTACTTAACTTCGCGTGGGGTCCAAGATTATAATATTCAGGAATATTCGTACACCGCCAGAAGATGCGGCGTAACTCTTTATTAGATGCGGCGCATGTCCTCTTGTATCTTGGATCGTATCTGGTGACATCTTGATAGAGATGCGGCGCATGTTGATAGTGAGATGCGGCGCATCTGGAGCAGAATTGACTTGATCTTGTCCATGTCAGTAGACTCTTCACTTTATGCACGTTTTGCTCCATTATTAGTCCAAAATCGCCAAGTTTCACCAAATGCTTGTTTTTACCTGAGAATTACAAAAGTAAACGATTAAGTATCAATCCTCATACATAACATAGTAAAACAAGTCAAATTAATAGGATAAATGATAGTAATAAAATGTACTTATTTGAGTTCATCACTCCTACGGACTTACGGTTGATTTTATACGAATTTTTGAAAATTACCCAATTCTGAAAAACAGACAAAGGTACCGTTAAATTTAGCGGCACCGTCCATATTTAATGGTACCGTCCGTTATATTTAACGGTACCGTGACCTGTTACTACAGTTTTGAACAAAACCAACTGCATCACTTAACAACTCGTTCTATAGACATGACCGGACACTTACAAACTCTATTCTTTTAGTGGTTTAAGAAAACCTTCAAGCAAGTATGACAAAGTATACTTAACAACAAAACTTGTAAGTATTAAGCAAGTAAATACTTTTCATACTTTATCACCTTCATGTGTAATTTGATACATGGATCGTACTCAATTTTGAAAACCATTTGTTTTAAAATTTTGAGCGACGTAGCTCTGATACCAATTGTGGAAACCGTAGGGGGGTGAATACGTTTCCATTAAAAACTTAAAAACTTTTTGTATCAAACACCCGATCAAGTGTGACGTAATATGAAAAGTGTCAACAAAGATCATACAATATCTATAGATGGTATAAAGTAAACTACAACACAAACTCAATCAAACCATGACACAAGTATAATCAACATATTATAAGCAACAAACCACATAAACATAAATGAAATGCAAATATAAATATAAAGCGATAAATAATAAAATAAAAGTAAAGAGATAAGTAAGAAGGCGCAAACCGGACACGATGATTTATAGTGGTTTGGTCACGAAGCTCCTCTTTGCCCTACTCCACTCCCCGAGTACCCAACTTAAGAGTTACTTCACTAATCAACAAGCTCCCTTCAGGCGGAAAAAACCGTACAACGTCGCTTATCCTTATTTCCGACACTAAGCTAAATGTTGAGTACTAATCTTAGCTAGTACCAATCTACTACGATCCACACGATCTAATCACGATCTACCCTTGATCCACTTGATCAATACACAAGCCCACAAGCTACAAGAGATCTCCAAGATCTCAACAAGATCACAATGATCTACTCCCACTTGACTCGATCTACTCGATCTACCCATGATCTACTTGATCAATCACACAAGCCCACAAGCTTCAAGGGATCTCCAAGATCTCAACAAGATCACAATGATCTACTCCCACTTGACTCAATCTATCCTATCTACCCTTGATCAACTTGATCAACACACTAGCTCACAAGCTACAAGAGATATTCACTATCTCTATAAGATCACAATGATCTTTCCTCACAAACTCTCAAAAGAAGAATGATCTTGATGTATACAAAGATACAATCAAGAGTGTAACAAATGTTACAAGTGCTCTAACTACAACTACAACACTTTGTATCTTCTTGGATACCTTGTGTTCTTCTCTTGCACTAGAAGAGGAATGAAGAGGATCACTTGGTGGGATGAAAGAATCACTCTTAAACAAACTAAGACTCTCTAAATGATCAAAGAAAATGATCTAAGTGAGGAGGGATTAGACCAGAGAAAACTGACTGAAAATCAAGTTGGAAGTGTAAAATGGTCCACTATTTATAGGCAAGGAGAAAACTAGCCATTACAGAGGGACGGCACCACTAAATTTAGTGGTACCGTCGGTACTTTAGTGGTACCGTAGACGCTCCTCCGTTTATTTTTAGTGGGTAATGTTTATTTGGGAATGTTTGGAGCTGTTTTGGGAGGAAAAATGGCTGTTGGGATTTTTAAACTTATTTTTCAAAATAAAACATTTCTTTTTAATTAAAAAATAATTTGTAAAATGTATTTTTGAAAAATATTTTGTCACATTAAAAATGTGAAGTTTAGAGAAAAATATAATCCTTTGATCATTTGTCAAGTAGTAGATTTGTTTGTCCATACCTTAAGTGATTTACGTCGGGATGGAAATCTACGACATTGTTGAAGCATACTTGAAACGTCAAAAGGTGTTGATGTAAGTATGCATTGATGATTTGTGTTTACAAGTAACTTGCACATTTTACGTTATGCATTACAAGTTACATGTTTGTCATTATTAAAACCGAAGAAACCGTTTAGTTTAAATATCGTAATATTTGCACTAACATAGTTGAACCTCTTAATGAATTTGAGAAAATCAAATTTTAACATTTGATCACTATCAAAGATTACAAATTGAATCCCATGAACACATATTAATCCCTAAGTTTATGCCTACAGAATCTGTAATTTTCAAATTCAAATTGACTAAAATTAAATTTTATACCTTTTAAAGGCAGAGATACGAAGTATATATATGGCAGCTGACCAACAGCTGATGTTGATGTGAGTTGAAGCATAATGCACTGAGGTAGTTGAGCGCGAAAACTTGAGGGATACAAAAATATTGACAAAGTATCAAAGATGGATGCACAGACCACGTGAATATAGTAATAAGCAGGTTTTGTCTCCGTACATCCATCACTGATAATTTAGCTTGTCTCCATAGTATGCAGTGAGGTCGTTGAATATAAAAAACCTGTTGCAAGGAAATATATATATATATATATATATATATATATATATATATATATATATATATATATATATATATATATATATATATATATATATATATATATATATATATAGGGGTGCGTTATTGTGGTATACACTTTAAAGTGGAAAACAATAGGTACAGTTGTGGACCGTCGGATCAATATTGTTAGATCAAGATGAAATATATTTGATGAGTGGCTCATTTGTAATTAAATAGAACAATAAGGTTATTATGCATCAACATAATTAAATAATATAGCGGGAGTTATATACATAGTATCATTTTATCACAACATCAAAATTCCCATTCCCTCTCATTTATCCGATAATAAAATCACAATCCCTGATCTGGTGCATATTCAAAAACACACTCCTATCCCTAAATTAATGCTATTCCCGTGATTCATTCTCCAAATTTTTATCCCCAAATTGTGTGTAAAACTGGGGTTTGTTTGCTGCATATAAATTAACAACTCAAGGTGATTTTTTTTTCAAAACCTATAACAAGTAACTGATCTCCAGATATGTTGAATGATATGTGAAACATTGTTGTTATTTTTGAATTTACTAAATGCATTGTTGTTATTGTGCATTTTTATGTAGTCCGAGGAAGTGGATGCTTGTCTAACAAAAGAAGGGGGAATCAGGAGAATGAAGATCATGAAGTTATCGATCTAACAACACCGGAATGGGATAACGCAGGAGAAGGTATACAATCTAAATTTGGGTTTTTTATTTTGTTGATACAGTTGATAAATTGGTGGTTTTGGTATGGGCGTGTTACAACAAGAAAAAAAGTTCGGGGTTTTGATTTTGTTGATACAGTTGATAAATTAGGGCTTTTGTTATTTTTGTGATACAATAGAAACATTAGGGCTTTTGTTAAGTGTGTGATACAGTTAAAAGTATAGGGCTTGTTTCTTAGTTGTTTGAAACAGTCCTAAAATTAGGGTTCTTGGTTTTTGCATGATACAATAGATAGATTAGGGCTTTTGTTATATGTGTTATACAATAGTTAGATTAGGGCTTTTGTTATGTGTGTGATACAATAGAAAATATTAGGGCTTTTGTTAATTGTGTGATACAGTTAAAAGGTGAGGGCTTGTTTTTTAATTATGTGATACATTAATAAAATTAGGGTTATTGTTATTTCTGTGATACAATAGACAGGTTAGGGCTTTTGTTATGTTTGTGATACAGATAAAAAGTTATGCCGTGTTTGTAATTTGTGTGATACAGTAATAAATTTAGGGGTTTTTGTATCAACATATGATACGGTAATAAGAATTAGGACTTTTTTTTGTTGATAAAATCAATGGGTAATGTAATTTGTGTGATACAGTGATAGAGTGATAAAATCAAAGGATGTTGTAATTGTTATGGTATTCATGTTTTGTAAAATGTAAATGTTTGTTTTATTCTATGTGTGCTGCCAGAATTTATTATTGATGAACCAACTGGACATGTCAATGTTGGACAAGACTCAGAATGGGAAGATATGGATGTGAGTTATGCATATAACTGATAAGGGAGTCATGTATCAGATGGTCAACGTATGGTACGTATGGGGAAATTGGCAGCAATAGTTAAGGAAACAAAATAGAAACACAATGAAAAAGGTAAATGATGTCTGAATTGTGATATAAGTTAGTGTTATTACGCGTAACATGAAAGTGGATTTATGAAAACAAAATATCTGCAGCATCGGGTAAACGTGTGGCTGTCAAAAGGAAGAAAGTGCTACATGCTGGAAACGCTAATAAAACACAGGCGGATGAAAATGCAAAAAATAGAGGTAACAAAGTTTGTTATTTCATAATTTTAGAACTATAACAGTTAGTTCATGTGTTAGTGTGGAGTTCAATTGGTATTTATACACATTTTCGTTTGTGTGTGAACATCTTAAAATGTAGCGGATGAAGTAGGCGAGTCAACAGATGATGACTTTGTCTCTAATGTGGGGGAGAAACATAGACGGGGAATGGATGAGAAGAAGGAAGAAAGAAGGGGAAAAAATAGATGAGCATATTACGGGATCTATAGACGGTATGAAACATATTTACTAGATTAATATTGTAATAAAGGTTCGTTATTTATTCATATGAAAAAATTTTAGTAAGTTAATTGATATGATACGTATGTTGGTAGTTATTACCCTAATGGGTTGACCACACGATCTAACTGCTATCAATGTGGGTCTAAATGTCTCAGAAAATAGTCAATATGCTGAAAACATATCAGCAAATAATACATTTAGTCAAAATGTGCTACGCCAAACACCCCCTAATAAACACCTTGTTTAGCATGTGAACATAAATTGGTACGTTTAATGGTATTTAACATTTATTCAATATGTAGCAACTAATATATATAAGTAAGGATTCTAATGAATGGGTACTCTATATGTGTCAGCTGAACGTGAGTGCGAAAGGGGAAATTGGCGGCATTAGTTGAAAAAGTAAAGAAGAAACAAGATAAATAAGGTACAAGTCTATTCTAGTTACGTTCTAAATATGCTTACTACTTATAACATGAGATTCTTTTTGTGTGTAAAATATGGGTCAAGGTTTAATTCTGGAATGTGTTACATGTTTTGTTTTAACATGTATCAAGTTAAATTTTGTTATATGCTGTGTCATTTTATGTTACTGTAAACCATAATCCAAACACACTATATTTATATTTGAATTAAGAAATCATATGAACATCTTGATACATGTTTGGAAAATTGTTTAAATTATAAGAAATTTGTCGTTCACAATGTATTTTTTTTTTATCATATAATGATATCAAAGTGATTGAGTTTCATTTTCACAAATACGGTTGTCAGGAAAATGGGTGTCAAATGGTTGCCATGTGGGTTGGCTGCTATTACCGCTAGGGGTGTCAAATGGTTGCTATTGCAGCGGGTTGGTTGTTGTTGCCTGTAATTTTAGCTGGTTGGCTGCTATTGCAGCTATGGGTGTCAATTAGGTATCAAATGGGCGTCAAATGGGTTGACTGCTATTGCAGGTAGTGGTGTCAAATGGGGTGTCAAATGGGTTGGCTGCTATTGCAGCTAGGCGTGTAAAATGGCTGCTATTGCAGCTAGGGCTGTACCATGAAAAATTTATTATAATTTAAACTATTTTCCAAACAGCCAATTTTCCAAATTTCTTATAATTTAAACAATGTTTATGACTTTATGTTACTGTAACCCATCATCCAAACAGCCCTTATTTTATTCGGTTGTCATTTTATCTTACTCTATAATACGAATTGACGCATTCCTAAGTATGTATTATTGTTGTTGTTATGTAGGGTATGAAACAATATGTAGCGGCATATCTAAAAAAGGCGGATAAACTTGTTGAACTGGCGAACGAAGTTCTAGATGAAGGTCTGGAAAGTAACCCGACTGATTCTGGATTTGTAGAGTTGAAGACATTGAGGGATCAAATGTTTGTAGTTCATAGTTACTCTCAGAAGCCGAAGGACATACCAGAATAAGATGATGCAACAAACCTTAGCTTCCATACACAGAAAATGGTGAAAACAATTTCCATTCACTCAAGTGTATGGAACGCCTACGGAATTTGAAGCCTTATCAGATAGAGTGTGGGAAGAATGGCATTGGACAAGTGAACAAATTACAATGAGGCTATATACTGATGAGACTGACGAGATTGATCTGAATGTGACTCAACCACCTGCTGCACAAGGGATGCTTTTGTTTTTTGAGATAGTTAATATGGACAAGGCTCTGTACTTACCGTGCTACTTTTCATTTTAATGTTGGGTGTGTTTATGTTCAAACATACAATATATTTATGGTTTGAATGTTTCTAAATTGGTATATCAATAAATTGTGAAGTTCATATGAGTCGAACCATTTGTTATCAAGTTTGAGCAATTGTATAAAAATGTTTAATGGCTTGTAGTGTTTTTCATATGATTTTTTGGGGCATTGTATAAATTTTTTTAATGATACATGGATATTCACTTGAACTGTAAAAAAAATGTTTAGTAAACTGGAATACTAATTGTTCATTTGCAGGAGTTTTTCATATGATTTTTCAGGGGAATTGTATAAACTTGTTTAATGAGACATGGATATTCAAACATTGCAAATCAAATGATAATGGGATAACATCAAACAATCATAATGAACACATTATAGTGTGCAGGTAAAAAAGGAACTTGATAATATGCAAGTTACTAATGAAAACAGATTATGTGTTGCAGTAAATAGATAAGAATTTATTCAACAACCAACTGGCACACATCATGTCCAAAATAAAAAAGACACCGTCAAAAATAACTAGAACATCTTAAATAGTTCAAAGTAAGTTCGAGATGAGTAACAAACTAAAATAACTACTAAATGTCGTACACATCTATGTCCTTGTACAGTACACGTCATTTTCTTCCAATCTCTTTTTATTTTCTGGGCAGTTCCTTGCATCATGGTACGCGTACTTGCCACAATATCTGCACATCACCATTGGTTTGTTAGCTAGCTTCATAAGAATATACCTCTTTGATTGATGCCACGTGCGACAGTCACCACCTTTAGTGTTAATATACAAAAAATAGAAGGAGAACAAGTTTCATTTAATGAACATAAAAATCATACTATTTACCTTGGATGGAAGAAGTTTGAACTGTAATACACATATTGATATGAATTGGGTTGGCTGTGATTTGTGTGTGGTGAACAACTGGTATAAATATAGGTTGTTTCAAATGAAGATTATCATGAACATTCAAAACTTTAAAGGTAAATTATATGTTGCGATACGTATTACGAATTGCAATTTGAATAATCAGTCTCAAACACTCACTTTCAAAATACAATAAGCAAGAAACTGACAGCATATAATCCAAAACATTCCTTTTGAAAAAAAAAATTGACAACATATAAAAAAAATGACAGCATATACTCAATCCCAAACACTCCCTTCCGAATTAAAATGAAAGCATATAATCCCAAACACTCCTTTTAAAAAAGATGACATCACAAATGATCTAATGCATTATAGTATATAATCTCAAACACTATGTTTCCAACAAAAATGACAGAACATAAGAAATATAAACTATACATGTTTACCCAAAACATCTAAGACCATTAGGTATCATGAGTTGCCTCAACCTCTTCATTCGGGCCCCACGGGTGCCACGTCACCACAACAAACCACAACTAACAACCCCCTTATCATAGCATACCATAACTTACTTATTTAGGCCCCACCACTATCTATTTTTATTTCCTTTATTCAAATACCCAAATAAACTAAATTCATTTCATTAAAATAAGAGTAAACTCTAAAATACATCCCTGTGGTTTGCCGAATTTCGCACCATACATCCATTTTTTTTTATTTTTTTTTTTTGAGTTTTATACATCCTCCGTTAGTAAAAGTCAAACACAATACATCCACGAGGATGAACGGTGCAAAGATTGTGTCGTTAAATTGGACACGTGGCAGTTATCTCTTTTTAAGCAAGGGTATTTTAATCCTTTTAACACCCACACCTACTCACTTGCTCTTCTTTTAATACTCTTAAACACAAACACAAACTTAAACACAAACACAAATCCAGAAAAACACAAATTCATTGAAATCCAGAATCAAACACAAATCCAGAAAAACAAAAACTTAAATACAAACACAAACCCAAACCCAACTGTCTCATCCTTTCTTATCATTCATTCAATCCATAACCCTTGATTGGCACTTGATGAACTCAAATAAGTACATTTTATTATCATCATTTATCCTATTTATTTGACTTGTTTTATTATATTATATATGAGAATCGATACATTAATGGTTACTTTAGTAATTCTCAGGTAAAAACAAGCATTATGTGAAACGTGGCGATTTTGGATTGATTATGGAGTAAAACAAGCAAGATGTCAAAAGCCTACTGAAATCCAGAAGATCAAGCTCGTTCTACTCCAGATACGCCGCATTATACTTCTTACATACGGCGTATCACTATCAAGATTTCACAAGTTACAATCCGAGTACATGCGCGGCATACAAAGATCAAGATACGCCGCATCTGAAGACGGTGTACGAATATTCCTGAATATATTAATCTTGGACCCCACGCGAAGTTAAGTCAATGCGCCGCATCTAACAACTCTATGCGCCGCATCTATCCCTGAGAAAGAAACTATAAATACCCCAAGGACAGACGAATTCAGACGACCAAGCAGCACAAGACACACCTAAACGAAGATACAAGAGCTGTAAGAAGGTCCTGCATGTATTTAATTCATTAAGTAGTTTTGTTTTATTGTATTATGTTGGGTCTAAAGATACTGCTGTTTGAGAAATACACTAAGTGACTCTGCTGATCAGTTATGGAACTCTGCTGATTAGAGTTTAACTCTGCTGTTTTGATAACTCTGCTGGTTTGGGATAATAGGCATAGTGTAACTCTGCTGCTAGCTCACGAAGACTCTGCTGCTAGAAGAATTACTCTGCTGCTTATTAGATATGTATAGTATGTTAAGGATAAGTATAGAAAAGATACGTATGAATATTTTTCTTGTATAGGAAGTCTTGTAAACCGACTAGGACTTCTTACGCTATAAAAGGAGGTTCTAGGGTTAGGGTTAGATATCGATTATCTTAGCATACGTATTATTGTTTACACTTCAAGGTTTCTTGTAACCCTATTGCTATTGAGCAATCGTTATTAATATAATTGAAGTGTTGTTTGATAATTCGTTTGTGTTAATTCTTCTTAAGATCAAATATTAAGTTCCGCATAATATTTGATATACAAATCAAGATCAGTTTCTATACCGATTACTTTAGATTTACCTAAGGTAATTAATAAGATCGTGAAGTTCAACTGGGATCAACAAGTGGTATCAGAGCCTGTGATCTAGAAACTGGTACCAAGAAGAATTACTTATTACAAGATCTGTTATTCACCAAGTAAGCAATGGATTCCGATTCTACTCACATGGTTACTGCATCAAGGGTCCCCATGCTCAGGACTGGAGAGTATGAGATCTGGAAGATGAGGATTCAACAATACATGAGAATGGTTGATTACTCACTTTGGGAAGTTGTTCTAAATGGCGACAGTGTGCAAACCAAGACTGCTACTGGATCAGTCTTGACTCTCAAGACAAGTGAGGAGAAAGCACAGAGAAGATTGGAGGTTAAGGCTCACAGTATTCTCATGATGGGAATACCTAATGATTATCAATTGAGCTTTAATCATATTGAGTCTGCTAAGGAGTTATGGGAAGCAATCGAACTTCGATTTGGTGGGAATGAAGCTACCAAGAAATCAAGAAAGAATCTACTGAAGCATCAGTTTGAAACTTTCACTGCTTTAAGTTCTGAGAACATTGAGGGAACTTATGATCGACTTCATAAGCTATCCAGTCAGATGGCTCTTTTGAAGATTGAGCCATCTCAAGAAGATATCAATCTTAAGTTTCTGAGAAGTTTATCTTCTGAATGGAACACTCATACAGTGGTTTGGAGGCACAAGGAAGATTTTGATACTATGACATTGGATGATCTGTATAACAACTTGAAGGTGTATGAATCAGAAGTTAAAGGATTGTCAAGCTCATCTTCTACCACAAATAATCTTGCTTTTGTTTCCTCAAGCAACAAGAATTCTGGCAGTCATCAAGAACAGCACTCTGTTGTTGGTACTTTTGCTCCTGCTGTTGGTTCACATGTCTCTGCTGCTGACTCCACCAACACCAACACCATCAGTGATGCTGCAATTTGTGCTTATTTGGCTGAACTTACTACAAGTACTTCAGTCATGCCTCAAGATCTGGATGAACTTGATCCTGATGATGTTGAAGAGATTGATATGCAATGGCAGTTTGCAATGTTAACTATGAGGGCAAGAAGGTTTCTTAAAAGAACTGGTAAAGAGATGAAGTTCAGAAGGAACAAGAATGTGGGATTTGACAAATCAAAGGCTGAATGTTTTAACTGTAGAAAGAAGGGACACTTTGCAAGAGAATGCAGAGCACCAAAAAGAAGCAATGAGAATTTCAAGAAGTCTGCTGATGAAGAGCCAAATCCTACTACTGCTATGGTATCATGTGATGGGTTAGGAGATTATGACTGGAGTGATCATGCTGAAGATGGTCCAAATTGTGCATTGATAGCTGAAGAAGAATCTCAAGTACAACATTTTGCTCTCATGGCCTATTCTTCTTCTGGATCAGACTCTGAGGTATCCAATGAATCATCTTGTTCTTTTAAATCATGTTCTGATACAATTGAGATACTTAAGTCTAGTAATGGAAACCTTAAAAAGGAAAATGAAACACTTAAGCTAGATAATCTTAGTTATGAATATGGTTTAAAGAATTTAGAAAAGAAGCTTGAATTTTATAAAAAGACTGAAATTGAATATCTTGATAAGATCACTATTCTAGAAAATGAACTTGTTAAGAAAGATTGTGAGATTCAGGTTCTAATGGGAAAAGTAGAAGAGGCTGAAAAGGCTAAAGATTCAGCAATTAGTGAGACTGAAAAACATATTGTTAGGGTGGAAAAAACAACAATTTGCCACTGACATTCTCAGTAAACCATTAGGAAGACACTTTAATGGTATAGGATATAATGCTGTTGCTCACCCTAAGAAACTTAGTGCCAATGCCCCTCCTACTAGGACATTGACTTTCATATCTGAGTCTGGGGCCAAACCTGTAGGTGAAACTAGTAAACCTGTAGTTGAAACTAGTGAAAAAGAAATAGAGTCACCTAAGGTTGAGGTAAAGAAGTATGAACAAGCACCCCTAATTGAAGATTGGGAGTCTGACAGTGATGATGATGTAGTGGAATCTGATTCAACCCCTAAGAACAAAAAGGAAGAAATTCCTACTGTTGTTGAATCAAAAGTACCTAAGGCTAAAAAGGTTGAGTTTGTTAAGCCTAGGTTTGGTAAAGGTATCTCTAGGAAGATGGCTGAGCATGAAAACACACCTAGAGTATATCCTAAGAAAACCAATAACTTGCCTAGAGGAAACAAGAGAAATTGGAACAACCTAGTTTCACAAAGATTAGGTACTGATTTTCAATTACTTAAGAAGGCATGTTACAGTTGTGGTAGTTTTGATCATCTGCAAGATGAGTGCTATAAGAAACCAGTTTGGAACCAGTACACAAGGGTGAACCATAGAAACTTTGTTAGAAAGACTCACCCTCACCCCAAAAGAAACATGGTTCCTAAGGAAGTTTTGATGAGAGATGGTACTTCTAGAGTTATCTCTCCTATTGCACCAACAGGGCCCATAAAGAAGGATATAGTTGATTCTGCTGAAAAGGCAAACTCTGCTGTTAAGGCAGACTCTGCTGTTTTGCCTAAAGTTGTTACTGATACTATTGTGGGCAATCATTTTTATGCTGTAAAGGCCTCAGCTTGTTGGGTCTGGAAACCTAAGGTTAAAATTATAGATCATGTTCTCAGACACAGCAGTGCACCAATGCAGTTAAAGAAATTTGACTACTTTGATGCACAAGGCAGATCCAAGTCAGTAATGGCTTGGGTCCCAAAGAGAAACTAATTCTCTTACTTTTTGTGCAGGGCAATCTACAAAAGGAGCTAAAGGATAAATGCATTTTTGATAGTGGATGCTCTTCACACATGACTGGAGACCAAAGCAATTTAGAGAACTTTGAAGCTTTGGATGGTGGATATGTTGCCTTTGGGAATGATCCCAAAGGAGGTAAAATTGTTGGAAAAGGCATGATCAGAACTGGAAAATTGGATTTTGAGAAAGTGTATTTGGTGAATGGTTTAAAGTTCAATCTTTTTAGTGTCTCACAAATGTGTGACAGAAAGAATTTTGTTCTTTTTACAGAAACTGAATGTCTTGTCTTATCTCCCGACTATAAGATACCTGATGATAAATTAGTACTTCTTAAAGTCCCTAGAAATGACAACACATACAGTGTGGACATAAAGAACATCATTCCCAAAAGAGATTTAACTTGTCTGTTTGCCAAAGCCACTATTGATGAATCCAAACTCTGGCACAGAAGGCTTGGACATCTGAACTACAAGGCTATCAACAAGTTGGTGAAAGGGAACTTGGTCAGAGGATTACCTTCAAAGGTTTTTGAGAATCCTGAAGTATGTGTTGCTTGCCAAATGGGAAAGCAACATAGAGCATCTTGTAAGTCCAAATTGGTGAATTCTATAACTGAACCCTTGTTTATGTTACACATGGACCTATTTGGACCCACTTATGTGAATAGTTTGAACAAAAAGATGTATGGCTTAGTGGTCACTGATGATTTTAGTAGATTTACTTGGGTATTCTTTTTAGCTACTAAGAATGAGACACCTGGCATTCTTAAGGCTTTTATTACAAGGATAGAAAACCTATTTAATCACAAGGTTAAAATCATCAGATGTGACAATGGAACTGAATTTAAGAATCAAGTGATGAATCAGTTCTGTGAGGAAAAAGGGATAACTAGACAATTTAGTGTGGCTAGAACTCCTCAGCAAAATGGTGTGGCTGAGAGGAGAAATAGAACATTAATTGAGGCTGCTAGGACTATGTTGTCAGAGTCTAAGTTACCCACTATCTTTTGGGCTGAAGCAGTCAACACTGCTTGTTATGTGCAAAATAGAACTAAGATAGTTAAACCTCACAATAACACCCCTTATGAGTTATTGCATGGTAGGAAACCACTGATAGATTTCTTTAGACCATTTGGATGCCCTGTCACTATCTTAAACACCATTGACCACTTAGGCAAGTTTAGTGAGAAAGCAGACATAGGTTACTTTGTTGGATACTCTACTGAAAGTAAGGCTTTTAGGGTTTTCAATCAAAGGACTGGGCATGTGGTGGAAAATTTGCATGTTAGAATTAGAGAAACCACACCTAATGTTGATGGAAAAGGTCCTGAATGGATGTTTGATATTGATTCTTTAACCAAGAGTATGAATTATCAACCAGTCATTGCAGGTACTACTAACATGTCTGCAGGTACACAAACTAACCCTAATGCAGGTACACAAGCAAAGAAGGATGGATCTGCAGAGGAGTTTGTTTTGATTGAAAAGTGGAAGTTTGATCAGTACTTCTCTCCAACAGATAAAGAGAGAAAGAGTTCAGATGGTGATGCTGTTCATAAGGAAGTTCCAAAGGTTAATGTAGAAGGTGTTGATGAACCTTCTCATGATGACAAGAATGATGATAAGGAAAGGAATAAAGAGTCAGAAGTTGATGGGCAACAAGGGAATATACATAGCAGCAGTTCTCTCAACTCTGCTGCCAGGCCAAAATACTCTGCTGTTAAGCCAAAACACTCTGCTGTTAGGCCCAAACACTCTGTTGTTAGGTTTGGTAACTCTGCTGCTATGCCAAAGGACTCTACTGATAAAGATGGTGATTCTAATGATGATTCTTCTGATGAGATGCCTGAATTAGAAGAAGTTTATGTGGATACTGATGATGAAATTGTTGATGTTTTTGGTGCTGAAGCTGATTTATCAAATTTGGAGACTGATATACCTGTTAGTCCCACACCTACAACCAGAATCCACAGGAATCATCCAAAGGAGCAGATCATTGGTGATGTTCACTCTGCTGTTCAGACTAGAAGTAAATCAAAAGGGTTGAGTGATTTGCTTGATCAGGGATTGTTTGCTCAAACACTTAAGAAGAGAAATAGCCACAAGGATTTACAGAATTGCATGTTTGCCTGTTTCTTATCTCAAGAAGAACCCAAAACCATTCACAAGGCTATGAAAGATGAAAGTTGGGTTGAAGCTATGCAAGAGGAGTTGCTGCAGTTCAAGCTTCAAGAGGTATGGACATTAGTTGATTTGCCTAATGGAAAAAGGGCAATTGGTACAAAATGGGTGTTCAGATGTAAAAGAGATAAAAGAGGTATTGTAATCAGAAATAAGGCTAGATTGGTGGCTCAGGGATACACTCAGGAAGAAGGAATAGACTATGATGAGGTATTTGCCCCAGTTGCAAGACTGGAGGCTATCAGACTTTTCTTGGCATATGCATCATACAAGAATTTTCCTGTGTATCAAATGGATGTGAAAAGTGCTTTCTTGTATGGAAAGATACCTGAAGAGGTTTATGTGATGCAACCACCTGGGTTTGAAGATCCTAAGTATCCTGATAGGGTCTACAAGGTAAAGAAAGCATTGTATGGACTACATCAAGCTCATAGAGCTTGGTATGACACCTTATCCCAGTATTTGTTGAACAATGGTTTTTGCAGAGGAACCATTGATAAAACATTGTTCATTAAGAAAGACAAAAAGGATATCCTACTTGTTCAGGTTTATGTAGATGATATCATTTTTGGGTCTACAAATAAGGTGTTATGTGAAGGATTTGAGAAGCTTATGCACAGCAGGTTTGAGATGAGTTCTATGGGAGAACTGACTTTCTTTTTAGGGCTTCAAGTTAAGCAGAAGTCAGATGGGATTTTTATTAGCCAAGACAAGTATGTGGCTGATATGTTAAAGAAATTTGGTTTCAAAGATGTGAAGGCAGCCAAGACACCAATGGATAAAAATAAACCTTTGCTCAAGGATGAAGATGGGGTAGAGGTTGATGTACATCTTTATAGATCAATGATTGGTTCATTGATGTATCTGACTGCTTCAAGGCCAGATATCATGTTTTCTGTGTGTGCTTGTGCTAGATTTCAAGTATCCCCAAAAGTTTCACACTTGGAAGTAGTCAAAAGAATTTTTAGGTACCTAAAGGGTCAACCAAAATTGGGTCTTTGGTATCCTAATAATTCACCATTTGACTTGATAGCATACTCAGATAGTAACTATGCTGGAGCTACTATGGATAGAAAGTCAACCACTGGAGGCTGTCAGTACCTTGGACATAGGCTGATCTCTTGGCAATGTAAGAAACAAACAGTAGTGGCTAATTCGACAACTGAAGCAGAATATGTTGCTGCTTCTAGCTGCTGTGGACAAGTGCTATGGATTCAGAACCAATTGCGGGATTATGGGTACAATTTCATGAACACAAAAATTTTCATTGACAACAACAGCACAATGTGTATTATCAAAAATCCTGTTTTTCATTCTAAAACAAAACACATAGAGATAAGACATCATTTTATTAGAGATTGTTATGAGAAAAAGCTAATTCAAGTGGTTAAAATACATACTGACAACAATGTTGCTGATTTACTTACAAAAAGTTTTGATATAAGTAGATTTCAATTTCTAGTTGCTAGTATTGGCATGATAAATCTTTAATCTTTAACCATCTTATCTCTGTATGTTCTTGTAAACTTTTGTAAGGATTTGTGCTGTTTGTTAAGTCAAAATTTGCTGTTTGTTAAATTGTTTGCTGTTTAGTTGTCTGTTGCTATGCTACTCTGCTATTATTTTTGGATATTCTTGCTTGTGTTTGTGGTTTTCTACTAACCTTTTGCAGATTTACATGAACACACATTCAAGTAAAGCAAGGAAATTTAAACGTTCATTGATAACTAAAGCAAAGTACAAGATGAAGTTTTCTTACAACCATTGATCAAAAGAGTTCAAAAGACAACAAGAACCATGGATTCACAACCTAAAACACCTATTCTACATCAAGCTTTATCCTTCCCTTTCCCAACAAAGTCTGGCATAACTTTGCTGCGTGGTCCCCTAGTACCCATTGCTGCTGACACTCTTGGACAAGGAAGAGCAAGTATGACTGGTCGTGGTGGTGGACTCTGCTGATGGCTTGTAGAAGGAGCTTGTTTCTTCATTGGCTTTTTCTTAGGAACAGGGACTTTCCTCTCCTCTGTTTGTGGTTGTGGTTGCGGCAGATTGAAACTCTTTGCAAAAGCGGCCGCAGCGTTCTCCATTTGCTTTTGAAGCTCAGCGGTCAAAGGATGTTGCGGAGGAATGATTTCCAAGGCACCTTGGTAGTATGTCATTGATCTTGGCCATTTTGCTATTTCATCATCATCAGAATCTTCAAAGGAGGATGATGTTGATGGAAGTGGGTCAGAATATTCGTCTTCTACAATCGACTTACCTTTGTGTGCTGAGGATGAAGTTGGTGGAAAATAGTTTGACCATCCTTGTGAGCTATCTGACGAGGAATCTGAGGATATGTCGATGATTGGTGCTTTGGAAGAGCTCATGGTTGGTTATTATTGGAGTTAGGGTTTGTGAATTGGGGATTTGCTAAAGAGATTAAGGGATTTAAGGACTTCAATGCGGGGTTGGTATTGTATTTAAGGGAGTGATTTTGAAGATATTGGGAAAGTTGACTTTTGGTCAACAATTTTATAACTCTGCTGATGAGTTTGAAAGTAGAAGGGTCAAATTGAAACTTTTGGTGCGTTCTTAAACCTAATTAGATCAAAACGGTCTCATACACCAATTCGATCTCATTACCTTTTAATTGCTCAAAACTACATTTGATTCTCACCCAAGAACACTAATTTATTTCATTACACTCAAAACCCCCAAATTATAATGGCTCGACGACAGTTTCCTGATGAGCATAATCAAATTGCATTTCTTAGTAAGGTTACTGCTGCTGACGGATTTCATGAGGTTATGGATTTTCTGAGTGCGTCTCGATTAAGGTATGCTTTAACAGTTGATCCTACCATTTATAAATCTCATATGCACCAATTTTGGTCAACTGTTAAGCTGGATATACTTGACGGGGAGGAACGGTTGATAGGTAGTGTGGATGGTGAAAGTATTGTAGTTAGTGAAACAACCATTAAGAGAAGTCTTCGTTTATCAGGCGTACCTACACCTCCTACCCTTACCCCAGAAATTGTTTTGACTGAGCTTGAGAACATTGGATATGAGAGACCTGAGGCTGGTGGAACATTTTTGAAAGGTCATCTTTGTCCCCATTGGAAGTTCTTATTGCATACTCTACAACACTTCTTTTTTCCCAAAGTAGGTGGATGGAGTGAGTTTAGTGCTTCTCAAGCTATGGCTTTAGTTTGTTTGGCAATAGGGCAACCATTTGATTTTTCTTCTATGATTTTTGAGGGTATGAAGAAGTTTATTAAGAAGAAGTTCTATTTGTATCCAAGGTTTCTACAACTTGTTATCAACTCTCAGCTAAGAGAACCATTGAGGCATACAAATGTTGAGCCCTGTAGTAGAATGGCAATCAAGATGTTTGCTTTTCTAAAGAAGAATGGAAAAGGTTTTTCTGGTGATATAACTCCCCTGACTGAACACATCTTGAATATTGTGGCTGCAGTTAATGAGGATGAAGAAGCTGGAACACCCACAGCTTCCCATCACACATCCTCATCTACAAGTTTGAATGTATCAGTATCACATGAACCCCAACATACCCTATCACCTAGGACTTCACAACAAGAGGACATTGTGCAACCTCAGGCCAATGTCAGTATGGATGCAGATGAGGTTGGTACAGGTGATGGAGGTACCATGATGGAAGAGGCTGGCACTACTGTTTCCAACTTAGTAGTTGAGCAGGACAGTGCTAACATAACTAAGACCTCAACCATGGCAACATCTTTTGTAGAAGGTTCTCAAGAACCTAATACAACTGATGGTAACCCCAGCCAAATGGCTACCTTGGGGGGCTCAGCTGTTCAATCTAGGATTGAGACTGAGTTTGTGTCCAAAGATTCATCTCTCGGAGAAGGTAACATATCTCGAAATGATGAGGACAGAGATGACACACATGAATTGATGGATACTAATGTACATATTGACAATGCCAATGATACACCTCTCGGACCAGGTCACACAGGTCGAAGTGTTGAGGCTAACATTGAACTTGAAAAAGATGATTTGACGGTTAAAACCCCTGTACAAAATGCCAATTCCAGTGATCAACCTCTCGGGTCAGGTAACACAGACCGAAGTTGTGAGGATATCATGAAACAATTTAAGGAATTGACGGATAAATGTACAAAATTGTCACAGGAGGTTCTTGGTTTAAGAAAAGAGTTATCAACAGTCAAAGCTTCTCAAGGTGCTGAGATAAGAAGGCTTAAGATCAGGGTTACTCATCTTGAGGGGAGGTTGAAGAAGGTTTCCAAACCATGTTTGGAAGAGGATGCTTCCAAACAGGGGAGGAATAATCAGAAGGATGCAGCAGGTTCAGGGGAGGTTGTAATGGAAACAAATGAAAAGGTTGACTCTGCTGTTAATGCAGAACTTTCTGCTGATGGGGAAAACAATGCTGCTAATGGGTTACATCACTCTGCTGGTGATTTAGATGAAGACACAATGCCCTTAGCTCATGTATTGCTTAACCTTGGAAACAAAATACCTGCACCAAAAGAATCTTCAACTACACCTAAACAAACAAAACCAATACAAGTGAATGTCTCAAGACCTAAAGCCAAAGGAGTTGTCATACAAGAACCTGTGCAAACAAGAAAACTTGTTCAAACACCTACCTACAAGGGTAAAGGCAAGATGAAAATGGTGGAAGAACTTGAACCTTATCCTGATCCTAATGAAGTTCCAATTGAGGTATGGCCTAGACATTTGCAAGAAAGGTGGGATGCAGAAGAAGCTCAGAGAGTTGCTGATGAAGAAAAAGCTGAGTATGATAAAGCAATGGAGATACAAAAGCAACAATCTGAGAAACAATCAGAAGTTGAAGCCAAAGTGGCTGCATGGGAAAATGAGCAGGCAAGATGTAAAGCTGCTATGGACTGGGAGAAAGTGAAAGTAGAGATGGATGATGTTTTTACAGATGAAGGTATTAATGACTAGATTCATCAAGCAATTGTGCAGAATAAGAAAAGGCTTCTGGTTGCAAGAAAGAATAAAAAGGTGAATAGACCACCAACTGCAAGACAAGAGAGAACTCTTCATGAGCAATATCTGAGGAATATGAAAGGTTGGAAATTGAAGGAGTTGAAGCCATACTCTAATGAAGAAGTCAAGCAGAAGTTTGAGGCTGCTAAGAAAGAGATGGACAGGAATTTTAAACCCTTAACTGATGATGAGATCAAAGAGTTGACAAGAATCAAAGTAGCATCAAATGCTTATATGAATCCTGAGTCTACTGTTAAAATGGTCAAAGTATCAGATGCTGAGAAAGAGAAAGAGAATGTAGTTGCAGAGAAAAAGCCTGAACCTACTGTTGGTGTAAAAAGATATAGGAGGAAAGTAAAACAGGTGGGTAGGAAGAAGAGAAGAACTCAGTCAGTATTGATGAGTGATTCAGAGAAAGAGGATAGTGATTCAGAGAAAGAAGAAGTGACTGATGAGCATAATTTTGAAGAAGTGACTGCAGATGATATGAAAGGGATTATGGATTTCACAGTTCATAAACCTCAAGAAGAACCTAAGTTACTTAATGAAGTTCCTTTGTCAACAAAATATCCAATTATTTCATACTCACATGATGTTCTAGATGGTAGTCAAGCATGCTGGGTGATTAAGAGATCAAACGGTTCAAGTGTTAGATATGTCAGTTTTTCTCAGATGGTGCACTACATGGATAGGGATGATATTATACAACTCTGGAATCTTTACAAGATGAATTATGGTGATACTAGACCAGAGGTGGTGCATGAAAGACTTAACTATTATTATTTGAAGAATATGTTTGAACCTGATGAAAGAAGTCTTGATTGGAAGAATTTGATTAGTTCAAGCAGATTTATCAGATGGTATCTATATCAATCATGTGGAGTACATGCATTGACTGGAAGTGATGGTTTGTGTTTGTACATGTTAACAGAGAAAGATTATCCTGTGTTCAAGAATACTGCTCTTCTGACTAACATGTTACAACCTGGAAAGCTGAGTTTGCAAAGACCATTCTTATCAGATCATCAAGCTTTTGAATTAGTGGAGAGGTATAGAAAAGTGCTGGAATCAAAGACCTCAAAACAGTAAAGTGTTTGGAAGCATCCTCCTGGTGATTAGCTGGGTTTAAAAGAAACTTGATGATTTTTGATGAAAAATATCAAGTTTAGGGGAGGATTGTTGGGTCTAAAGATACTGCTGTTTGGGAAATACACTAAGTGACTCTGCTGATCAGTTATGGAACTCTGCTGATTAGAGTTTAACTCTGCTGTTTTGATAACTCTGCTGGTTTGGGATAATAGGCATAGTGTAACTCTGCTGCTAGCTCACGAAGACTCTGCTGCTAGAAGAATTACTCTGCTGCTTATTAGATATGTATAGTATGTTACGGATAAGTATAGAAAAGATACGTATGAATATTTTTCTTGTATAGGAAGTCATGTAAACCGACTAGGACTTCTTACGCTATAAAAGGAGGTTCTAGGGTTAGGGTTAGATATCGATTATCTTAGCATACGTATTATTGTTTACACTTCAAGGTTTCTTGTAACCCTATTGCTATTGAGCAATCGTTATTAATATAATTGAAGTGTTGTTTGATAATTCGTTTGTGTTAATTCTTCTTAAGATCAAATATTAAGTTCCGCATAATATTTGATATACAACTCAAGATCAGTTTCTATACCGATTACTTTAGATTTATCTAAGGTAATTAATAAGATCGTGAAGTTCAACTGGGATCAACATATTAGTACGCTTTAATTCATCAGGATTGATGGGCTTGTGTCATGTGACTACGGAAAATCATGCACTCCCCTTAATATTGCTTTCCCATTAATTAAAGTTTATATGTTGATGTCTTTGGTGACTTTTATTAGTGCATTGATAACCTCTGTGTCTAGCTGAGTCTTGCTTGGGTCGCCATGCCCCTTCCTCGCCTATTTATTCTATCGTCTCTAGAAAAGTAGGATAGACATAAGTAATCATTAAGGGTTTACTCGCCAATAAGATTAGAGCCAACGAGAAAGGTTTAATTATATACACTTCATATAAAACTAGCAGTGAAACAAGTGAATAGCTACTTAATTATCAGGACAGGTCTTCTTATTGTCTCGAGTATCTATCTGTGTACGTGTGTGCTAATCGCTGATTCGTGCTCATTAGTTTAGTTTTCCACTTAATTATAACCAAACCGTGCCAGTCTCTCAGACTGAACCCCCTTGCGTTAGATTAGGTTGTATAGCTAACTTAGGATATTAAAATACTGATTAGAATAACTAGATAATACGTTCCACTCTTACTGATCGACACTCTACTTACCATTATATTCATACTGGCCGGGTACACTGCTCGTTAAGTGTGTGTGTTATTGATAAGTCGGCTAAATATAAATTTAAAACTTGAGTAGGCATTAATACTGCTAAACCGCAATGACACGCACGCGCATCAAGTTTTTGGCGCCGCTGCCGGGGAGTGAATTGTTATTATCTGTTAATTTGATTAGTATTTTAATTAGGTTTTTTTTTTAGATTCTAATCGCTAACCCTGTTATATATTAGATAGATTGCATTCATTGTATAATTTGCATATTTTCTAATTTTTGTTTGTTTTCAGTAATTTTTGTTTCTTTTTGTTTGTTTTTATTTTTGTTTTTTCTTTTTTTTCTGTTTTTCTGCATTCTGCTATCGTTGTATTGTGCTGATACAAACGATACGGCGCATCTGTTTTCACAGATACGGCGTATTGCGTTTAATTTTTATAAAATACCACGCGTTTAATAAATTCGAGTACGACGCATCTTTCCCCAAGATACGGCGTATTCTGTTTTTAATAAGAAATTTTTCTAAAACCTAACGCCATACGACGCATCTGTTTTAACAGATACGGCGTATTTTTTATTTAAATTAAAAACAGTTTTTCGAATTAATTAAACAGAAGCGACGCATCGATCTTTATCGATACGGTGCATCTGCTAAATCAAAAATCTTTTATTTTGAAACGTAACGAAAATACGGCGCATTAGCTTTTGTTAATACGACGCATTTAATTTTAATAAATATAATCGATTTTTGATAATTTAAACTTGATACGGCGCATTCTAATTCATAAGCGGTGTATCTGTTTTCTGAATAAAAGTCTGATTTATTTTTAATGATTATAAGATACGGCGCATCCTATTTATAGGATACGGCGCATCGTCTTCAGATATCAGTAACTTTTATTTATCCCGAAAGGAGAAAATTCTAATCATCTTTCCTGTCTCTTAGAAATTTTTTACTTCGAAGCCTATTTGTTTTGTGTTTCAGGAATCATGATTGATATTTTCCCAAGCTGGTTCGGAGGACCATGGATTAAACTTACAACCGATGATATTGTATCTAAGTTCGCCCACGAATGTGATAAGGAGCATCATGAGGTCGAAACTTTCATCAATGGACTGTTGTTGAAAGAACAAAACTATATGATTAGAGAATTGACGATTGAGGTGCACCAATTGTCGAAGGTGATTAAAGGAGTATTGTTCCAAAGGCACGACCAGAATGGAATAACTACTAGAGGCGGATTAGTGTCAAGGATGTTCCAATTAGCGGAAAGAATGTTTGGTTACTTGAATATGGAACTAAGAGAGAGATTGAGATGGAAGATCTCGCTAGAACAAAATAAGGAGCTGAACGTGTGATGAACTCAAATAAGTACATTTTATTACCGTCATTTATCCTATTTATTTGACTTGTTTTATTATATTATCTGTGAGAATTGATACTTAATTGTTTACTTTTGTAATTCTCAGGTAAAAACAAGTATTATGTGAAACTTGGCGATTTTGGACTAATTATGGAGCTAAACAAGCAAGAAGTTAAGAGTCTACCGAAATGTACAAGATCAAGACTATTCTGCTCCAGATACGCCGCATCTTGCTTATTACATACGGCGCATCACTATCAAGATTTCACAAGATACGATCCAAGATACAAGAAGACATGCGCCGCATCTATAAATGGAGTTACGCCGCATCTTCTGGCGGTGTACGAATATTCCTTAATATATTAATCTTGGACCCCATGCGAAGTTAAGTCAATGCGCCGCATCTACTTGTTAGATGTGCCGCATCTTACCCTCAGACAGAAACTATAAATACCACAAGACCAGACGAATTTCAGGAGCATAATATATATGAAGGACGAAATAGAAGAAACCCTAGGACGAATTCAGTCGAAGTAGCAGCACAAGACACACCTTGAACGAAGATACAAGAGCTGTAAGAAGGTCCTGCATGTATTTAATTCATTAAGTAGTTTTGTTTTATTGTGTTAGTAAACTTTAATTCATCAGGATTGGTGGCTTGTGTAACGTGACAACGGAAAGGTTGCACTCCGTTAAAACTGCTTTCCCATTAATTAAAGTTTAGGGTTAATACACAAATATGTTACTAAACTTTCCAAAAAAGTTCACCTAAGTTACTAAACTTTCATTTTGTTCACTTAGGTTACTGAACTTATAGAAAGCATTTATTAGTGATGGTAGGAGTGACTTAATCGTATATTTTTTGATATGTTAAGTAACATAAATGTCATGTTTTTATAAGTTCAGTGACCCCAAATGTCATGGTTTATAAGTTCAGTAACCTAAGTGAACAAAATGAAAGTTCAGTAACTTAGGCGAACTTTTATGGAAAGTTTAGTAACATATTTGTGTATTAACCCTTAAAGTTTATATGTTGATGTCTTTGGTGACTTTTATTAGTGCATTGATAACCTCTGTGTCTAGCTGAGCGTTGATCGGGTCGCCATGCCTCTGCCCTCGCCTATTTATTAGATCGCCTATGCATTCTATTGTCTGTAGAAAAGTAGGAAGAAAGATAAATAGGATAGTCATAAGTAATCATTAAGGGTTTACTCGCCGATAAGATTAGAACCAACGAGAAAGGACTTAACCTCGGTGTGTTGCATCGAACTATACACTTCATATAAAACTAGCAATAAAACAAGTGACAAGCTACTTAACTATCAGGACAGGTCTTCTTATTGTCTCGAGTATTTATCTGTGTACGTGTGTGTTATTCGCTGATTCGTGCCTATTAGGTTAGTTTATTATTTAATTGCAACCAAATCGTGCCAGTCTCTCAGGCTGAACCCCCTTGCGTTAGATTAGGTTGTATAGCTAACTTAAGATATTAAAATACTGATTAGGATAACTAGATAATACGTTCCACTCTTAGTGATCGACACTCTACTTACCATTATATTCATACTGACCGGGTACACTGCTCGTTAAAGTGTGTGTGTTATTGATAAGTCGGCTAAATATAAATTTAAAACTTGAATACTGCTAAAACCACAACGACATACCGTGGGTATAAATTAGAGCATACGCACACGACACATCAAGTTTTTGGCGCCGTTGCCGGGGAGTGAATTGTTATTATCTGTTAATTTGATTAGTATTTTAATTAGGTTTTTCTTTTATTTTTAATCTAACCGCTAACTCTGTTGTATATTGGTTTAAATTGCATTCATTGTATTATTTTGCATATTTTCTGTTTTCGTGTGTTTTTATTTTCTTTTATTTGTGTTTATTTTGGTTTGTTTTTATTTGTTTTTATTTTTCTGTTTTTCTGCATACTGCTATCGTTGTACTAAGCTTATTCAAACGATACGGCGCATCTATTTTCATAGATACGGCGTATTGCGTTTAATTTTTATAAAATACAACGCGTTTAATTAATTCGATACGACGCATCTTTCCCCAAGATACGGCGTATCTGTTTTTGATAAAAAAAAAATTCTAAGCGATAACGCCATACGACGCATCTGCTTTTGCAGATACGGCGTATCTATTATTTTAATTAAAAACTGTTTTCGAATTATTAAACAGATACGACGCATCGATCTCTGTCGATACGGCGTATCTTCTAAATCAAAAATCTTGTGTTTTGAAACGTAATGAAAATACGGTGCATTAACTTTTGTTAATACGACGCATTTAATTTTAAGTATAATTCATTTTTGATAAATTAACACTGATACGGCGCATTCTAATTTATAAGCGGCGTATCTATTTTCTGAATAAAGTCTGATTAAATTTTAAACGATTATAAGATACGGCGTATCCACCTTTTAGGATACGGCGCATCAATAGCAGATATCAGCAGCTTTTATTTTACTTTGATCGTTTCACTCTTCTTTTGCACAAGTAAGTTTTATTTCAGGAAGATGGACGATCCGGATATTACGATGGAAGAATACCTGTTACTGGAAATGGTTAAGTCAAAGCAAGAAAAAATAGGTTGCCGTTTCAACACACTCGGTGTTTGATAAATGATGATGAAGAAGATTCATATACCGTGAAACCAATTCCAGCAATTGTTATTGATAGTACTTTTTCTTCGGAGATTGCACAAGATGATGTGTATACGGAACCTTACGTTGAAAAATATTCTGCAATCGTATTACCACCATTAGACAATCCAACGGATGAAGATGAAAAGTATTCTAATTTTGATTTCGAACCATTTGACGCCATAGTTTATGATGACATACCTCAACCAGATTTTGACCTAACGAGGGATTTTGAAGAAATCTGTGATTACTTATTTAAGGATGAAATTCGGGACGATGCTGAAATTGCAAGACCACTAGTTGAAGATGGAGATTCACAAGATGAATTGGAATCACTTACAACACAAAGTGCACATGAAGCACCTGTGATCAACCCGTTTTTGGTGGAGCTCGAGGAAGAATTTGGTGATGAGCTCTTAAACATTGCTATGATTGATGAAGATGATGATTTCGACCCTATGAAGGTTATAGAGGAACTCGAACTTTTACTTGCTAAAGACCCTTTCTCATCTTCTGCGGAAGTCAAGGGACGCCTTACTACCAAAGAGACTAACCATGAAGAAAAGGGACTCATTTTTCCTCAACACACTACTCTTTCAAATGGAATGGTCAAGTCATCCAATTTATCAACCAAACCGGGCATGAATAGGAAAGATGTACATATATTGCCAAGGTATGATCTTTATGTATTTCTTCCATCTTTAATAGCAAATTTACACTCTTTTCGTGTTTATTGCTACTATCACCCGCACTTAATCCCAAGTGGGGGGAACAACACCCTATTACACAGTAAATAAGGGTGGAGTCAGGTTCGTGACTCGAACAAAAACAAGCGCTTCGTGGGAGGCAACTCATGCTTATCTTTTATTTTATTTTCTGATTTTGTATTGAGTCTGTCAGATCTGCAGTAGATGCGGCGCATCTCCATCATAGGATGCGGCGTATCAACTGTACAGATCATATCTTACTTTATTTTTCTGCACTTTTACTTTTAACTTTAAAACTTTTTATCAGTTTATTTTAATGCGGCGCATCCCTGGTTAAGGATGCGACGCATCTTCTATTCTGATTCGTATTTATTCCAGGCTCGATACGGCGTATCTTCTTCCATAAGATACGGCGCATCGACTGACCTGATGATTTTCATTTTAATTTTTATGTTTTATTTTTACTAACTACTAATGTATTATGCAAGTTTGAACCTTCTTAACTTAGGTGTGTTTAAAGTCTTGGTGGTATTATAGATTCCTGCATTTCCTGTGGATACATCAATTATGAAGCTTAAACGTTCTAATCCACAAGAAGATGATTTTTGCTCTTATACTAATGGAGGATCATACCGAGCAAATCTCAGGGGAGTTTTTCTGTTCTAATTCTTTTATTTTCCAGTTTTTAACCTTTGATACAAACAACGAGGACGTTGTTTAACTTAAGTGGGGGGATTGGAGAATTAGAACACTTACTTGTCCTAAACTTTTTCAAAAATTATGCTTAAAATGTGCTTAATATATCAAAATTTAAAATTTTTAGCATGTTTTTGATTAAAGTCTAAGTTGCATAGCTGCACACATGACGTTACTTTCAAAAATTGTGATTTTTCAAAATTCACAAATCTATGAGTGTGCCGGTGACTTGTAAACTTTAGAACTTGGCTTGTATACTATTCGAGACCACCATAATAAGTATTATTTTATATAATTGGAATGACTTGTCTAAATTGGTAAATTTCTAGGATTACACCCAAATAGCCTTTATATGTCATGTGTTATTAGCTAACTACACTGGTTAGTTAACCCCCGTATAAACCCTTTTGTTACTCTCACTTTTAGAGTAAGATACCCCTAGAAAAACACTCAGAGCCATTCCTTTCGTTTCTTACACCTTTTTTATAATGTTTCGTTACACCCTTACACCTTAGCCTACCCTGTAGATTAAAATCCGTGGTTGGTTAATTGCTTTAGGCAAAGTGTGTTTCCTTACATTACCTGTGTTCGCATGCGTAATTCATTATCTTTGGTTAGGTCGGGAAATTGCACAATGCAATTGGAGTGAAAGTAAATATTGTATATCTTTGAGTTTATTTTTCGTGTGTTTACTACTTTCACTATTACCGTTATTTCTGAAGTTATGAAAAGTATGGAAAAATTATCCAGAGTTATCATTATAGTGATGTGGTGAAATTTTACACATCTATGTTTATGTTTCAAGTGTAAAAAAAAAAAAACAAAAAAAAAAAAAAAAAAAAAAAAAAAAAAAAAAATCGAAAAAATAAGAAAAGAAAAAGAAAAAAGGTAAAGTTGGAAGTGTGTTTTTACCAACTTATGTAAAGTTTTGTATTAAGTGGTCGATATCACCACTAGTTGTTGTATATTATATTTATGGATTGAATGGGAGTTGAACGTTATGGGAACGCCAACTAAAGGATATTCTTTGATTGAGATCTTGTTGAGTATAATTCGTGTCTACCTAAAGCGTGTGTTTCAAGTGTTAAAGCGTGAGTTATTCAATGATATGAGTCTTATTCATGGGATGGTTGGGATAGTGATTAACCACACTTAGGATTTTAATTTATCTGTTTTGTTTATTTTTCATTTTACACCAATTTGTATCCCAAATATTATCCATACCCTATATTATTCTTTATCCAAACCTTTGATTTATTGAGATTAGGGATTTGAGTAATCTTAAGTATCGTAGTCGTGGATTCGGCTATGTATTTATGATTTTGTCGCCCTTTTTGATATAATATTATTGGTGAAGATTACTTGGTCCTATCTTTAGCCTATTCGAGTTAAGGATTTGACCAATTGCAAGTATCGTGTTCGTGGATTCGATCATGTATTTGTGATTTTGTCGCCTTTTCTGGAATTTGAGATCGATAGAGATTAAGGAGAATGATTAACCCTTAAGCCTACAAACCCTTTTTACCGCTTTAGACTTGTTATTCCTTGGCTTTAGTGGGGGAGATGTGTATACTTGCCAAGCCTATGATAGAATATTCGTCACGACTGGACAGTTAAACGATTAGATTTGCTTTTATCAAAATATTTTATTTTACTCCTAATTCGTTAAGTGTTTGGTTGTGTGATTATGACAAAAATGAATACATGCTTAAATATAAAAATAAATCCTAATATCTTTTAGGATACATTTTCATAAGATTAATTCTAAGGTTTACTTGGGGACAAGTAAAGTTCAAGTGGGGGGATATTTGATGAACTCAAATAAGTAAATTTTATTACCGTCATTTATCCTATTTATTTGACTTGTTTTATTATATTATCTGTGAGAATTGATACTTAATTGTTTACTTTTGTAATTCTCTGGTAAAAACAAGTATTGTGTGAAACTTGGCGATTTTGGACTAATTATGGAGCTAAACAAGCAAGAAGTTAAGAGTCTACCGAAATGTACAAGATCAAGACTATTCTGCTCCAGATACGCCGCATCTTGCTTATTACATACGGCGCATCACTATCAAGATTTCACAAGATACGATCCAAGATACAAGAAGACATGCGCCGCATCTATAAATGGAGTTACGCCGCATCTTCTGGCGGTGTACGAATATTCCTGAATATATTAATCTTGGACCCCACGCGAAGTTAAGTCAATGCGCCGCATCTACTTATTAGATGCGCGGCATCTTACCCTCAGACAGAAACTATAAATACCCCAAGACCAGACGAATTTCGGGAGCATAATATATACGAAGGACGAAACAGAAGAAACCCTAGGACGAATTTAGTCGAAGTAGCAGCACAAGACACACCTTGAACGAAGATACAAGAGCTCTAAGAAGGTCCTGCATGTATTTAATTCATTAAGTAGTTTGGTTTTATTGTGTTAGTAAACTTTAATTCATCAGGATTGGTGGCTTGTGTAACGTGACAACGGAAAGGTTGCAGTCCCTTAAAACTGCTTTCCCATTAATTAAAGTTTATATGTTGATGTCTTTGGTGACTTTTATTAGTGCATTGATAACCTCTGTGTCTAGCTGAGCGTTGATCGGGTCGCCATGCCTCTGCCCTCGCCTATTTGTTAGATCGCCTATGCATTCTATCGTCTGTAGAAAAGTAGGAAGAAAGATAAATAAGATAGTCATTAGTAATCATTAAGGGTTTACTCGCCGATAAGATTAGAACTAACGAGAAAGGACTTAATCTCGGTGCGTTGCATCGAACTATACACTTCATATAAAACTAGCAATAAAACAAGTGACAAGCTACTTAACTATCAGGATAGGTCTTCTTATTGTCTCGAGTATTTATCTGTGTACGTGTGTGCTATTCGCTGATTCGTGCCTATTAGGTTAGTTTATTATTTAATTGCAACCAAATCGTGCAAGTCTCTCAGGCTGAACCCCCTTGCGTTAGATTAGCTTATATAGCTAACTTAAGATATTAAAACACTGATTAGGATAACTAGATAATACGTTCCACTCTTAGTGATCGACACTCTACTTACCATTATATTCATACTGACCGGGTACACTGCTCATTAAAGTGTGTGTGTTATTGATAAGTCGGCTAAATATAAATTTAAAACTTGAATACTGCTAAAACCACAACGACATACCGTGGGTATAAATTAGAGCATACGCACACGACACATCAACGTGAGTCTAACTTGAAGACTCTGGAATAAAGACAAGTGCTGACCGGGAGACAACCCGAAGAAAAAAAAATAAAAATTTATGTTCTGTGTCGAGTCTGTCAGACCTGCAGAAGATGCGGCGCATCTCCATCATAAGATGCGACGCATCACCTGCACTGGTCATATCTTATTTCATTTTCTGCATTTTTATTTTTAACTTTAAAACTTTCTGTCAGTATTTTAATACGGCGCATCCCTGGTTAAGGATGCGACGCATCTTTTATTCTGATTCGTATTTATTCCAGGCTCGATACGGCGTATCTTTTTCCATAAGATACGGCGTATCGACTGACCTGATGATTTACAGTTTAATTTTTTTTAGGTTTTATTTTTACTAACTGCTAATGTATTATGCAAGTTTGAACCTTCTTAACTCAGGTGTTGAAGTCTAAATGGTATTATAGATTCCTGCAATTTTTGTAGATACATCATCTATGAAGCTTAAACGTTCTAATCCACAAGAAAGTTGATTTTTGCTCTTATACGAATAATGGAGGATCATACCGAGCAAATCTCAGGGGAGTTTTTTCTGTTCTAATTCTTTTATTTTCCAGTTTTTAACCTTTGACACAAACAACGAGGACGTTGTTTAACTTAAGTGGGGGGATTGGAGAATTAGAACACTTACTTGTCCTAAACTTTTTCAAAATATGCTTAAAATGCGCTTAATATATCAAAATTTAAAATTTTTAGCATGTTTTTGTTTAAAGTCTAAATTACATAACCGCACACATAACTCTATTCTTTCAAAAATATTAAAACTTTAGTGTGCTGGTGACTTGTAAACTTTAGAACTTGGCTTGTATACTATTCAAGACCACCATAATAAGTATTATCTATATAATTGGAGTGACTTGTCTAAATTGGTAAATTTCTAGGATTACACCCAAATAGCCTTTATATGTTATGTGATATTAACTAACTACACTGGTTAGTTAACCCCACGTATAAACCCTTTGTTACTCTCACTTTTAGAGTAAGATACCCCTAGAAAAACCCTCAGAGCCATTCCTTTTGTTTCTTACACCTTTGTTATAATGTTTCGATACACCCTTACACCTTAGCCTACCCTGTAGATTAAAATCCGTGGTTAATTGCTTTAGGCAAAGTGTGTTTCCTTACATTACCTGTGTTCGTGTGCGTAATTCATTATCTTTGGTTAAGTCGGGAAATTGCACAATGCAATTGGTATGAAAGTAAATATTGTATAACTTTTAGTTTATTTTTCGTGTGTTTGCTACTTTCGCTATTACAGTTATTTCTGAAAGTATGAAGAGTATGGAAAAATTATCCGGAAAAATAGTGATAGAAAAGTTGTGAAATTTTACACATTGAATAATTAAAAAAAAATCGAAAAAAAAAAAGAAAAGAAAAAGAAAAAGGAAAAGTTGGAAGTTTGTTTTAACCAACTTATGTAAAGTTTTGTATTAAGTGGGAGATATCACCACTATTTGTTGTTGTATATTATATTTATGGATTGAATGGGAGTTGGCCGTTATGGGAACGCCAACTAAGGTTATTCTTTGATTGAGATTTTGTTGAGTATAATTCGTGTCTACCTAAAGCGTGTGTTTCAAGTGTTAAAGCGTGAGTTATTCAATGATATGAGTCTTATTCATGGGATGGTTGGGAAAGTGATTAACCACACTTAGGATTTTAATTTATCTGTTTTGTTTATTTTTCATTTTACACCAATTTATATCCTAAATATTATCCATACCCTATATCATTCTTCATCCAAACCTTTGATTTATTGAGATTAGGGATTTGAGCAATCTTAAGTATCGTAGTCGTGGATTCGGCTATGTATTTATGATTTTGTCGCCCTTTTTGATATAATATTATTGGTGAAGATTACTTGGTCCTATCTTTAGCCTATTCGAGTTAAGGATTTGAGCAATTGCAAGTATCATGGTCGTGGATTCGATCATGTATTTGTAATTTTGTCGCCTTTTCTGGAATATGAGATCGATAGAGATTAAAAAGGATGATCAACCCTTAAGCCTCAAAACCCTTTTTACCGCTTTAGACTTGTTATTCCTTGGCTTTAGTGGGGGAGATGCGTACACTTGCCAAGCTTATGATAGAATATTCGTCACGACTAAGCAACTAAACGATTTAGAATTGTTTTACATTAAAAAATATTTTGGTTTCTACTTCGTTAAGTGTTTGGTTGTGTGATTATGACAAAATGAATACGTGCTTAAATATAAAAATAAATCCTAATATCTTTTAGGATACATTTTCATACGATTAATTCTAAGGTTTACTTGGGGACAAGTAAAGTTCAAGTGGGGGGATATTTGATGAACTCAAATAAGTACATTTTATTATCATCATTTATCCTATTTATTTGTCTTGCTTTATTATATTATATATGAGAATCGATACATTAATGGTTACTTTAGTAATTCTCAGGTAAAAACAAGCATTATGTGAAACTTGGCGATTTTGGATTGATTATGGAGCAAAACAAGAAAGATGTCAAAAGCCTACTGAAATCCAGAAGATCAAGCTCGTTTTACTCCAGATACGCCGCATTATACTTCTTACATACAGCGTATCACTATCAAGATTTCACAAGTTACAATCCAAGTACATGCGCCGCATACAAAGATCAAGATACGCCGCATCTGAAGACGGTGTACGAATATTCCTGAATATATTAATCTTGGACCCCACGCGAAGTTAAGTCAATGCGCCGCATCTAACAACTCTATACGCCGCATCTATCCCTGAGACAGAAACTATAAATACCCCAAGGACAGACGAATTTGAAGAGCTTAGATTTTATAAAGAGACAGAAACCCTAGAGCCGAATTCAGACGACCAAGCAGCACAAGACACACCTAAACGAAGATACAAGAGCTGTAAGAAGGTCCTGCATGTATTCAATTCATTAAGTAGTTTTGTTTTATTGTAATAGTACACTTTAATTCATCAGGATTGATGGGCTTGTGTCATGTGACTACGGAAAATCATGCACTCCCCTTAATATTGCTTTCCCATTAATTAAAGTTTATATGTTGATGTCTTTGGTGACTTTTATTAGTGCATTGATAACCTCTGTGTCTAGCTGAGTCTTGCTTGGGTCGCCATGCCCCTTCCTCGCCTATTTATTCTATCGTCTCTAGAAAAGTAGGATAGACATAAGTAATCATTAAGGGTTTACTCGCCGATAAGATTAGAGCCAACGAGAAAGGTTTAATTATATACACTTCATATAAAACTAGCAATAAAACAAGTGACAAGCTACTTAATTATCAAGACCGGTCTTCTTATTGTCTCGAGTATCTATCTGTGTACGTGTGTGCTAATCGCTGATTCGTGCTCATTAGTTTAGTTTTCCACTTAATTATAACCAAACTGTGCCAGTCTCTCAGACTGAACCCCCTTGCGTTAGATTAGGTTGTATAGCTAACTTAGGATATTAAAATACTGATTAGAATAACTAGATAATACGTTCCACTCTTAGTGATCGACACTCTACTTACCATTATATTCATACTGACTGGGTACACTGCTCGTTAAGTGTGTGTGTTATTGATAAGTCGGCTAAATATAAATTTAAAACTTGAGTAGGCATTAATACTGCTAAACCGAAATGACACGCACGTGCATCAGCACTTTACAAAATCAAAACACAATCCATCAAATCAAAATCAAATTCCACTCAAACCCATTTCACAGTCCATTGCTCTGAAATCAAAATCCAAATTATGTCATTAGGGAAACTGAGTGATATCTATACAATTTAAATCCCATTTCCTAGTCCAGAAACAACACCAACTATAAAATTTAAATCGCAACAACAACAATCATTAATTATTAACACAAAATCCCATCTCCCATTTCCTATCTTCGTACAACAACTCAACATCGATCTCTTAGAAGATAAACTTCTTTTCAATATTCGAACCATTCAGAAGAAAAAAAAAACAAAACTTTAAAAGTTTCATCTTCTCTTTTCATTCGGTTAAGCTAAACAAAACGAAATACACCAACCACACCTACCTGTGAGACCCTTTAACAATATCTTAAAGCCGCATCGTCCTTGTGCTTGTGTCTTCGATTAAACAACAAGATTTGGGTTTGTGATTCGGATTTGTGTTTGTGATTCGGTTAAACTTTATAGTTGGTGTTCGGTTAAACTTTAAAAGTTTAAAAGTGTTGTTTGTGATTCGGATTAAACAACAAGATTTGGGTTTGTGATTCGGTTAAACAACAAGATTTGGGTTTGTGATTCGGTTAAACTTTAAAAGTGTTGTTTGTGATTCGGATCTAAAAGGATAGAACTTTGATTTGGGTTTATTGTTTTTGATTTGAGTGTTTGATTTGTGATTTTGATTTCTGAGCAGAGTGTTACAGTATTTGATTTCTGAGCAGAGTGTTACAGTATTTGATTTTTGTTTATGAATTATTGTCTTTGACTGTGAAGAGTATTAAAAGAAAAGAATGGAGAGAGTAGGTGTGGGTGTTAAAAGGACTAAAATACCCTTGCTTAAAAAGAGATAACTGCCACGTGTCCAATTTAACGACACAATCTTTGCACCGTTCGTCCTCGTGGATGTATTGTGTTTGACTTTTACTAACGGAGGATGTATAAAACTCAAAAAAAAATTAGATGTATGGTGCGAAATTCGGCAAACCACAGGGATGTATTTTGGAGTTTACTCTTAAAATAAAAATACATTACAACAAATTTAAACACATACTAATAATAAAGTTACGATACGAAAAAAAAACGATATGGAAATTAAAAATAACGATGCAACAAATACTAATACGATACGAACTTTTATATAGAGTTGTAATTGTCGATGAGATCCGACTTCTCCTCCCACACTTGTAACACCTGCTCCCTAGCCATCTTCAAGGCGACATGAAGTTCCAGATCTGTTTCATCATTTCTTAGTAGAGTTTCTAGACCGACCCTGATAGCTGGATGTTCTTGAGGCAACTCACGCAACCTTTCGATCTCTGGAGCACGAGTATGCATTTGTAGCATAATACGAGATATCTCGCCAAACAAATTGTTAATAAGTTTGACTTCTTTTTCTTGTTCAGTGCGTAATCGGGTGAGGATAGCCCTTTGCACCTCATACAACACTGTTAAACATTTCTCAAAACCTGTTAAACACGATACGGTAAAAGATAAATACGATACGGTAAAAGATAAAAATGATACGGTAAAAGATAAACACGATACGGATAACAAATCATACAACACTGTTAAACATTTCTCAAAACCTCCCACACGTGAACGTATTCGAAGCTTCTCCCCCCAAATCGTTGTTCAAACATTGTCTTTGCATTGTTGAGAATCTCACCGTCATTCTCCCCGCCTGTACGCTGCAAATGTAAGTAAATAGCGTTGAATTTTTGACATTCACTGTTAAGTCTTGTCCATTTACCCGTGACCTTATCTTTGTTACGATATTCACAGTTAGACATATTGTTGAACATGTCTACAACTTGGTTCCAAAAGGAGTTTTCATTGTTGAAGCTTTGGTTTTGGGAAACTGCAACCCAAATTTCAGCTAGCAACTTTTCTTCTTCTTTAGACCAACGATTATTCATTTCAAATGTGTGAAAAATATTACAAGTGTGTGAAAAATAGCAAAGAATGGTATGGTATTTACAACCGTTTAATTAACGAGCGGGATATTTAAAACTTAAAATTTCAAATTCAAAATGAAGGAGCGGGATATATGATATATTTAAAATTTCAAATTCAAAATGGAGGAGCGGGATATATTTATATCCGTTTCAAATTTCAAATTCAAAATAACAATATAAAAAATGTGTGGATTTGTACCCTATAAATACCCAGGCTTCTCAAACACATCTCACACACAAACACATTCAAACTGCTAAGATATTCAAGATCCAAACTTCTCAAATTCAAAATGTCTTTCAAAAAAGATAAGGCTTGTCAATTTCCAAGTCCACCTCGTGAAGATAAGTCTTGTCAATTTCCAAGTCCACCACATGAAGAATTTCATACTCCACCTGAACATATCTTTCCGGTTTTTCAACCGGAAAATGAACCGGTGAACAATCCACCGGAGAATGAACCGGTGCACAATCCACCGGTTGTCGACCAAGACCCAAATCCGTTTGGTTTAACAGAGGAACAACTCAGACAAATGGACCAAGATATGCAAGCCTTCCTGGA
This sequence comes from Artemisia tridentata subsp. tridentata, assembly GCA_021014915.2. NCBI lineage: Eukaryota > Viridiplantae > Streptophyta > Magnoliopsida > Asterales > Asteraceae > Artemisia > Artemisia tridentata. The sequence continues at coordinate 98,704,190 of CP139504.1, forward strand.
AATGGAACAACTTGAAAGAGAAGAGGAAGCTGCTCGTTTGGAGCGGCAAGCCAGGGAGGATGAAGAACGTAGGAAGAACTGGGAAATGGGTTGGTTCTCACCTGATTCCTCTTCGACTGAAGATGGTTACCCAGACTCAGATGATACCTTCCATTAATTTGTGGTTGTTTATGTTAATCGTATGTTGTTTATGTTAATCGTTCGTTGTTTAGGTTAATCGTTCGTTGTTTAGGTTAATCGTTCGTTGTTTTTTCAAATGTCTGTTTAATGTAGTTTCTATTTGATGTTTAATGTATTTCTATTTGATGTTTAATGTATTTTAATTTCCTACTTTATAAAACATTACAAGTTTTATAAAAAGTTTACAACTCTATTTACAAAACATATCTATTTACAAAACTATTAAAAAAATAAATAAAATAAATAAAAAAAAAGGCAAGAGAAAAAAAACATTAAATACAAACAAAATGGCCCAATTCGTCAGAAATTCATCTCGTCGTCTGCACGAGCAGGTGGTTCACGGCGAAGGAGGGCGAGCACCGCCGGTACAACGGCGAGCGTGCCACCTTAGCACGGCGAACGAAGACAAAGACGATACCGAATGCTCAAATGCATTCCAGTATTAATCAAACACAATTAAGATTCAACAACGAACTGAAACGAATATCCAGACATACATTAAAACATAATTCAGACATAACTAATTGAACAAACTAATCACTATCTTAAATATCCATGTGTTCACCCTCGTCCTGGACCACGTCATCCATGTCCTGGTCATGTAACCCCCTATTCTTTTATGGGCAATTCCTTGAATCATAATTTGTACTACTCATAGTTTGAACAATTCGTTGGTTCGATGAATTTGATTGTGTGAGGAAGTTGCGTGTAATGTGTGTAAATTATTATTACTGAGGAAAACTTTGGTGTGATTGTTTTGTAACGTAATGTTACTATAAACTAGGAATGATGGGCTAATAATATGGGATACATGTGAATAAATCAGATTATGTCAAAAAAGAAGATTACTATAATACCCTCAAGTATATTAAAATTAATTAATATTTTCTTTTAAATACAAAGGACACTTGTCAATCCCTTATTAGTGCCTATTATATCCTACTTTAAAGGTGTACACCATATGAACATAAATCTATATGTGTGTGTGTCTATATATATATATATATATATATATATATATATATATATATATATATATATATTATATATATATATATATATATATATATATATATATATATATATATATATATATATATATAAGCAGACTCATGTAGTAGAGTGGATTCAGCACGTAAATTTAAGATACTATAACCATGCATATACAAATGCAGCAGTTTTATATTGAAATATCGCATAAAAAAATTAAACAATACTTATCTTTTGTTTGTTCTAGTAATGTAGCAACATGGCAAATGAACTAAGAGACAGTAATGAATTCTTTTTCAGATTGATCGCTTTCTATACATCTTCACTGAACCCATAAATGATGAAGCTGCAAGGAAAAAAAAAAAAACACTTGAACAATACTTATCTTTTGTTTGGGTATTTCACATACGTTGCTTCTGTGTGCATCTATTCATTTAAAATTCACTTGAACCTATTAATCAATTTGACAAAATCAAATTTCAATAACTGAAGATTATCAAAGACTACAAATTGAATCTCATAAACACATATTAATACCTAAGTTTATGTTTACAGAATCTTTAATTTTCAAATTCAAATTGAGTAAAATTAAATTTTATACCTTTGAAAGTCAGACATACGAAGTATATATATGGAAGCTGACCAACAGGTGGTGTTGATTTGAGTTGAAGCATAATGTACCGAGGTAGTTGGGCACGAAAACTTGAGGGGTACAAAAATATTGACAAAGTATCAACGATGGATGCACAGACCATGCAAATACAGTAATAGGTCAGCTCGGTCTCCGTACATCCATCGTTGATATTCCGTCTATTTTTTATATTTAGTTTTTCTCCATACTATGCAGTGAGGCTGTTGGATATATAAAACTTGTTAGCAGGGAAAAAAGGAAAAATAATATAAACAGACTCATGTAGTACAGTGGATTAAGCATGTAAATTTTAGCAATACTTTTGTTTTGTTTAATCTAGTTATGTAGCAACCTGGCAAATGAACTTATGCAATAAAAAAATATAAATAAAAATTTTTTTTTTTTAAAAAAAAAAAAAAAGAAAAAAAAAAAAAGCAAACCTTGGCGCGCAAAGGGTAGTAATATAGTACCTGGATGCATCCATAAAGATTCACTGCCTTCAGTCGAAAGTTCTCAATGCATGTAATTTTCCTAGGTTGCCAATAGACAGTAGTAGAAGGTAGGAAAACCAACTGCACATCAAAATTTAAATGTAAGTATGTGAAAGCGGGGTATCCAAAGGTTTAGGCAACAGGTTTCTTTTATTGTCAGATTTACTTGTAAGGGGCCAAAAGCAATTATTTTTGTTGCATATTAGCAGTTCCAGTTCCACAAAAGGTACTGATCAATAATAGCATGCAATTCTCAAAGATAGATGGGGAACAGAAGAGGATGGTGCGAAGAAGCAATTTGCACCAAATAACTTGTCACAACATTCTCTTCAGTTTCCCATCTATCTTTGGTGAAATGCACACGACCGATGATCAAACCTTTTTGTGGGACTAAACCTGTGAACATGCATAAAACAATTTGAGCTTCTATAAAAATGAACACCAATTAGATAATAAAAAGGGAGCATAGGTACATGCATAAAACAACTTCGGTTTCTATAAAAATGTACACCAATTAGATTAGCCGTGTCAATAATCATAGGTGGTAACGCTTACCTCCCCCTAAAATTCCTTTTGTTATTTATACGGTCTTTAAACAATGGTCTGCACCAGACGTATTGGTAGCCCGTTCAAATAGCAAAAGGAATTCGAGGGGATGATAAGAGTAACCATCTAAGTTGGATGTTCCATGTTTGTTGGGAATTAAATATTCTGAAGTTAGAGTATAAGAAAATACTTTAAGAAGAAGGTACTGCTAGTTCATGATCAAGGTACTGCTAGTACATCAAGGTACTGCTAGAACAAGAAGATTCTGCTAGTTCAAGTAGAAGGTACTGCTAGTAGAAAATGGTACTGCTGATCAGTGAGTCATAGAGCTGCTACAAGGATAAGATCGAAGAAGATATTATTTGTATGAGTCACTCTTATGCAAAAATAATATCTAGATATGTTCTCAATCAACAAGTTGATGCATGTGCTTGCATTAATTCATTTGAACAACTTGAGAGATATAAACTTCCATGCGCTAGCTCGACTTGATCTTTTGTAAGACAAGTGTTGATTAGACTTAAAGTAATATTGTAAGAGATCTCTTGGACTATAAAAGAGATCTTAGATTAGTGATTATGTACGTGCACATTTACAAACTTATATCTGTTAAGACATAGAACAAACAAAAACATATATCACAAATCTAGAAACATAAGATTCAAGGTCTTTGTAACCCTAGTGATAAATTCAAGATCACTCGTATTATTTTGAATAATATTGAATCGTTTAGTGATAAACTTTCTTTGTTCATTGTTAAGTAACAAACATAATTCTTCCATTTCCATAACATACATAACCTTCTAAGTATGATTAAGTAAATTCCGCGTACTCAATCATATAAACTCAATATATCATTACACACAAAGTATACAAGGTTTAACCACCTTAACCGTGTGTCGAATTCCTCTCAGTTGGTATCAGAGCCAGGTTGATATAATTGAATTAGAAGAAACAGAAATGGATGCACATGATGCTCAAATAATGTAGCTGCAAAGTTGCCCATGATCAAACCAAATGAGTTTGAGTTATGGAGGATGAGAATTGAGCAATATTTCATGGTCCAAGACTACACTCTTTGGGATATCATTATATATGGTGATTCTTTTTCACCAAGCTATTCAGATGTTGTCCTAGAAGGTAAAACAATTCGGAAAAGAAATACTGGACCAGTTTCAAATGAAGAAAAGATACTGAAGAGAAATGATCAGAAAGCAAGAAATTTGTTGCTTATGACCATTTCTAGTGAACAGATGTTATCTTTTAACAAGTATCTTGATGCAAAAACTCTTTTTGAAGAGATTTGTGCATATTTTGGTGGTAATGAAACTACCAAAAAGACACAGAAGACATTACTAAAGCAACAATTTGAAAACTTTACTGCTTTTAGTAATGAGTCTCTTGATAAGCTATTCTCAAGGTTTCACAAGCTTGTCAGTCAGTTGGCTGTGTTGGGTGTTGAGACGGAGAAGGAAGATCTCAACATGAAGTTTTTGAGAAGTCTACCTGATGAGTTCCATACTCATGTTATTGTCTGGATGAACAAACCAGACATTGAAACAATGAAGCTCAATGATTTGTACAACAACTTCAAAATTGTTGAACAAAGTCTTAAAAAGTCTGGAATTTATGGTACTAGTTCTGGGAATGTGGCACTTTTGTCATCTCCTAGTATTGGTAAGTCTGAAAAGGTAGAAGAAGTTGAAGGTGTTTCTAATGCTACTTATGGTGGTCCTTCTACTAGTTCACAAAAGACTATTGCAGGACTTGGTGATCCAGCATTCTATGTATTCATGTCTAGTCAATCTAGTGGTTCTCCTCTAAATCATGAAGACCTTAAGCAGGTTGATGGTGATGATTTGGAAGAGATGGACATCAAATGGCAGGTTGCTTTGCTCAGTATGAGGGCCAAGAAGCATTGGCAGAGAACTGGGAAGCAAATTACCATAAATGGTAATGACACTGCTGGGTTTGACAAGAAGAAAGTGGAGTGTTTCAACTGTCATAGGTTAGGACACTTTGCTAAGGAGTGTAGAAGCCCAATGAAGCAGGAGAATAGAAACACATGGTATAAGCAAGATAGGAAAAAGGAAGTTACTGTTGAAGAGTGTTGGGCTATGAAATATCAAAGTACTGCTGAAAGTCAAAGTACTGCTACTCAAGTCAAAGTACTGCTGCTCGTTGAAGGACTGCTATGCAAATAGTTTAAGGACTAATGTGTAATTCTAGAATGTTCGTATTAGATTAGAGTTATAATTAGAATTACTTGTCGTTCAAGTTTGTAAACCGACTAGGGTTTTCCTTGTGCCTATAAAAGGATCCCTAGGTTGGCATTAGACATATGCGATTAGAGATACGATTAGATAAGATTTTAGAGAGACAAGTTTACACGAAGAAGCTTGTTAGAAGTATTAGTGATTAGAGTTTGTTAGTGAATCTGTGTAAGAAAGCAGGTTCAAGGTTTTAATAATATTCAAAGTTGTTTATTAATTCTTCTTAGCTTTGTTAAAGTAGATTCCGCATACTTAGCAAAGTATATCAGTGTTTCATTATTAATAGTTTTGAATTCATTCAAAGTTGTTAAACCGTAGACAAGCTACAAGTTAGTTTGGTCAGAGTATATCGATCCAACAAAGAGCCAAAGGCTATGTTGGCTATTGATGGTATTGGTTATGATTGGAGCTCTATGGCTATTGAAGAGGAAGCACCACCAAATGCTGCTCTTATGGCCAATGAATTTGCTCTAATGGCTCATTCTGATTCAGAGGTAAATTCTATTCAAAATTGTACTGAATCATGTCCTAATCTTAAAGCTTATGAAGACCTTAGTAAGAGATTTGATGCTCATAGAGCAGAGCTAATTGATACTCTTTTTAATTTAGCAAATCACAAAAGAGGTCTAGGTGTTGTAGAAAAACAAGTCTTACATTTTAAAAGTAATGAATCTAATTTTACTAATGACATCAATATACTAAAAAATGACATTAAGATCAGAGATGAGTGTATTGTTGAGTTGAATGATTCATTAGCTAAACACAAAAATGAAAGAGAAAATGTTAAGATATCTGTGGATGTTTTGGCTCATGCCTCAGATGGATTCAATAAGCTTTGGGAAGCTCAAGTAATTGATAAGGTTAATTCTGGTGTTGGATTTAAGTCTGTCCCCCCACCATACAGAGGTGTTCATTCACCTCCAGGTATTGATTTAGCACACACAGGATTAGCTGAGTTTCAAGAACCAATCATGGAATATGGTTCTAAGGCCACTAAGAGTCCTAAGATAGAAAAGATAAGTAAAAGTTTAGATAAAACTTTATCTTATCAGGACAAGGTGTCCTTTGTTAAGAATGGAGATGCTATAGTTGTTGAAGATTGTACAACTAATAGTGATGATGATGAAGAAGAACAGGTTATGTCTAAACCTGTCTTGGTTAAGAAAGTAGGAACAAGTGTTCCTAAGATAGTCAATCACAACACTAACAGGCCTAAGTCAAATGTTAAAATTGTTAGGAAACCAGTTAGATATTGTGAACAATATAGAACTACAAACAAGCCCAGAGGTAACCAAAGGAATTGGAACAACCTCAAGTCTAACTAATTAGGTGATAACTTTGCTTTTTACAACAAAGCTTGTTATACATGTGGTAGTTTTGACCATCTTGCAGCTTTCTGCAACCAATGGGTAACTGGGTATGAAAACAATAGGGTGAACTACAAAAGGCAAACTCCTCACACTCACTCTAACACTCATAGAACAAAACCCAGAACAGTCTCAAACAAGTCTGGACCAAAAGGTCCTGATAGACAAAAAGGTCCTGCTAATACATACAAAAAGGTACTACCAGTACAAATAAAAGGTACGGGTAGAACAAAAGGTACTGTTAGACCTTTGATGACTGTTAACCCAAAATTAACAGCTAAGGATGCAAAAACAACTTTCAAACATGCATCTACAACTGTTCTAAGGCCCATTCAAACAAAAGCAGTGGTCCACAAAAAAATTTGGAGACCAAAGAGTTCAACTACAAAGCTAGCAGACTCTGCTGCTAAGCATGTTATTCACTCTGCTGCTAAGGGTAATAGGGCAAATGCTGTTAAGGCCTCAGCATGTTGGATTCTTAAATCCAATGTTGCATCAACTGTCCTTAAAAAATTAAATTACATTGATGCAAGAGGCAGATCCAAGTCAGTAATGGCTTGGATCCCCAAAGAAAACTAACACTCTTATTTGTGTTCAGGAACATTCAACTGATAAACAAGAAGATCAAGGATACTCAGATAGTGGATGTTCAAGGCATATGACAGGCAACATGTCTTATCTCTCAGATTTTGAAGCTTTCAATGGAGGATATGTTACCTTTGGAGGTGGTTTTCGTGGCAAAATTTCTGGTAAAGGTACAATTAAAACCGGAAATTTAGATTTTGAAGATGTGTACTATGTACAAGAGCTAAAGTATAATCTTTTTAGTGTCTCACAAATGTGTGACAAAAAGAAAAATGTCCTTTTTACTGACACTGAATGTCTTGTTCTATCTAAGGATTTTAAGATGCCTGATGAAAGTCAAATGCTTCTTAGAATTCCTAGAAAGGCCAATATGTATAGTGTTGATATGAAGAACATTATTCCTAAAAAGGATTTAACTTGTCTTGTTGCAAAAGCCACATTGGATGAATCAATGTTATGGCATAGAAGGCTTGGTCATATTAATTTAAAAACCATAAATAAAATTGTTAAGAATGGTTTGGTAAGAGGTTTACCTCACAAAAGATTTGAAAATGATCAAACATGCATTGCTTGTCTAAAAGGCAAACAACACAAAGCCACTTGTAAGCCCAAGATTTTTAACTCTATCAATCAGTCATTGTTTATGCTTCATATGGACTTATTTGGACCTGTTTCAGTAAGGAGTATGCAACATAAGAAATATTGTCTTGTTATAACTGATGACTATAGCAGATTTACATGGGTTTTCTTTTTAGTGTCTAAGGATGAAACATCGAGCACTCTTAATACTTTCATAATAGAAATAGAAAACCTAGTAAGCAAGAAAGTAAAAGTCATTAGGTGTGATAATGGGACAGAATTCAAAAATAGAGTTATGGATGATTTCTGCAAAGAAAAAGGTATTAGGAGAGAATATAGTGTTGCTAGAACTCCTCAACAGAATGGAGTGGCTGAAATAAAGAATAGAACAATAATTGAAGCTGCTAGAACAATGTTAGCTGATTCTAAGCTACCTATAATCTTTTGGGCAGAGGCAATCAACACTGCTTGCTATGTTCAAAATAGAGTTTTAGTTGTGCAGCCTCACAATAAGACATCATATGAACTCTTTAATGGTAGAACTCCTGCAATAGGATTTCTTAGACCTTTTGGATGTCATGTGACAATTCTCAATACCTTAGACCATTTAGGAAAATTTGATGGTAAAGCAGATGAAGGTTTCTTAGTTGGATATTCTCTTGTTAGCAAAGCTTTTAGAGTTTACAACTTAAGAACTGAGAAAGTACAAGAAGAACTACATGTGGAGTTTCTGGAAAACAAATCCAATGTAGTAGGCCAAGGACCAAAATGGATATTTGATCTTGAGTATCTAACAAATTCTATGAATTATATACCTTTTGTTGCAGAAACTAATAATTTTTCAGGTTCACAAGCAACAAATGAGGCAGAGTTAGAAAAAGATCAACATGATGGCACAATGCCGATATGGTCAAATTCATGTGTGGAATCAACTTCAACAAATGATGTATCTTCTTCTAGTAAAGCTAAAGGAGATGTTGAAGATGACAACAAGGATGATGGAACAAAGGAGCAACTCAATATTTCAAATATTGATGGTACTGCTGACACAGAGCAAGGTACTGCTAGTATCTATAAAGGTACTGTTAGTACATTTGGAGGTACGGCTAGTTTATTTAAAGATACTGCTGGTCCTTCAAATTCAAGAGAAGCAGAGTTCCAAGTAGATGAAGTGGATTTGTGTAATCTTCCACCATCTTATCAAGTTCCTTCTACACCACACACAAGGATTCACAAAGTTCACTCCCTGGATAATGTGATTGGAGATGTACAATCTGGTGTGAAGACAAGAAGACAATTGGTCTCTTCAGACCAACAAGGGATTCTTGATGCTCTTTATGCTTCAAAACAACATGAGGTTTCAAACTCTTGTTTATTTGTATATTTGCTCTCTCAAAAGGAACCAAAGAACATTCTTACAGCCCTAGATGATTCAAGCTGGTAGAGGCTATGCAAGAAGAGCTTCTTCAGTTCAAGATTCAAAAAGTTTGGGTGCTAGTTGATTTACCTAGAAATGAAAAGGTGATTGGCACTAGATGGGTTTTTAAGAACAAAAGGGATGAAAGAGGGATAGTTATTAGAAACAAGGCTAGATTAGTAGCCCAAGGGTACACACAAGAAGAAGGGATAGATTATGATGAATTTTATGCTCTAGTAGCAAGGATTGAGGCAATTAGGCTGTTTCTAGCTTATGCTTCATTTTTAGGCTTCACAGTCTACCAAATGGATGTCAAGAGTGCATTTTTATATGGTACAATTGGAGAAGAGGTGTATGTTTCACAACCTCCAGGCTTCATTGACCCTGACCATCCAAACAAAGTGTACAGAGTAATGAAAGCTCTATATGGCCTACATCAGGCACCAAGAGCTTGGTATGCAACACTTGCTTCCTATTTATTAGAAAATGGATTTCAAAGAGGAAAGATTGATCAGACACTTTTCATCAAATAGCACAAGAAGGATCTTCTGTTAGTACAAATGTATGTGGATGACATTATCTTTGGATCTACAAGGAAGGAAATGTGTTTAGAATTCGAGAAGCTTATGCATGATAAGTTTCAGATGAGTTCTATGGGAGAACTCACATTCTTTTTGGGTTTGCAAATTAAACAATCATCTGAAGGCATTTTTATCTCTCAAGATAAATATGTTGCAGAAATTCTTAGAAAGTTTCAATTTGCTGATTCAAAAATGGCAAGCACACCAATGGACTCAGAGAAGCACCTTCTGAAAGATGAAGATGGAGAGAATGTAGATGTACACACTTACATATCTATGATAGGCTTTTTGATGTATCTTACATCATCTAGACCTGACATCATGTTCCCTGTTTTTGTTTGTGCAAGATTTCAAGTTACTCCAAATGTTTCTCATTTAACTGCAGTCAAGAGAATTTTTAGATATCTCAAAGGACAACCAAGGTTGGGTATATGGTATTCTAGAGACTCTCCTTTTGACTTAGTAGCATTTTCGGATAGTGATTATGCTGGTGCTAGCTTGGACAGAAAGTCAACAACTGGAGGATGTCAATTCCTTGGATGTAGACTTGTCTCATGGCAGTGTAAGAAGCAAACAAGTGTGGCAAATTCAACAACTGAAGCTGAATATATAGCTGCTGCAAGTTGCTGTGCTCAAGTCTTATGGCTTCAAAACCAACTTCTTGACTATGGGTACAATTTCTTAAACACTGTTATTCATATTGATAATAGTAGTACAATTTGTATTATTAAAAATCCAGTGCAACATTCTAAAACAAAACACATTGAAATTAGACATCACTTTATTAGAGATTGCAATGAGAAAAGATTAATTCAAGTAATGAAAATTGCTTCAGACTATAATTTTGCAGATCTACTTACAAAAGCTTTTGATGTTGGAAGATTTGAGTACTTAGTAGCAAGTATTGGAATGCTTAATCTTTAAATCTTTACAAATGATGTGTTTATGTACATAAATTTTTGTTGGTACTGCTAAATTTATAAGGTTCTGCTAATATATCAAAAATGTAAATTGTGTTATTCATACAGTTGGTTCTATGCTTATTCTAATGCAAGACAAGTACTTTGTACATTGTTCTTTTGGTTTTAGACTAACTATTTTAGGTATGAATCACAAAGGAGATTTCAAGTGAAATGGGAGCAGCAGAATGCTTATCCAATTGCTAACATAGTAGGTTTATGATGGACTGAGTTTAGGAATTTAACCTCCTTAAAACTTCTTTCTTGAAACCTAGTTATGATATTTCACATTGAATTGATGACTTAGTTGATCAGATAGTAACTGATGCAACTCACTTTCTATCATTTTATACTTTTAAGTATAATGTGCAAGTCTAAGGACATCTGATAGAAAGAACAGCTAGTAAAAGTGAATCTAACAATTGTGTTAGAGGCAACAATTACTATGAGCTGGAAACCCTGTCAAGAAAATCTTTTGAATAGATTTATCTTTACACAGGCAGTTATTTATAACTGAAAAATATTGGTTCTCATACAACCAGAGGTTGCTTTAAACCGAAATTTTGATTAAGTGTCTGTTACACACTTAATCCTTTCAAAATGGTTGGAAGCAGTATGATTTTTCAATTCTAAAATCATGAACATACTGCTAAGTTACATAATTTCTTAAACAAGGTTTTTCAAGAGATTCACAAAAACCATCCATTGATGGATCATGAATCGAAATGTCCACTGATTCACCTCTCATACGAGTTAACACACCTAGAAGTGATGAGGACAGCAACTTAAACTTTTAAGGAATTGATGGCTTCATGTACAAAATTGTCTGACAACAAGTTCACATTGATAGATCAGTCAAAGGTACATAGTGAGATCTTCCAAACAAAGGGAGGATGAAACAAAAGTTATTTGCTTCAGGGGAGGTTACAATCTCAGGGAAGGAAATAATTTCCCAGAAAAGGAAGAATAATCCAATAAAAGGAAGGAGAAGATAAGAGCATACAAGATGATGACATAGAGGTTGAAAATGAAAAGAATAAATCATATATCTAGAAGGGATGAAGCATTCCTAAAGGAGAAAGTTCTATCTAGATCAAAAAAAGGAAAGTTTCAATTCAGTTCATTATATTTGTTCATCACTTGCAAAGGCATGCTGATAGATGATTTCACTTGTTGAAATCATTGCCTCTTACAATTCCTCCATCCAAGGAAATTGCACCATCTTTTGGTTCAATGTTTTGATATTTCTGAAGTCAAAGAAGAACAAAGCAGATCAGTTCAGAATAAGAAGAATATCTCTGATACCAACTGAGAGGAATTCGACACACGGTTAAGGTGGTTAAACCTTGTATACTTTGTGTGTAATGATATATTGAGTTTATATGATTAAGTACGCGGAATTTACTTAATCATACTTAGAAGGTTATGTATGTTATGGAAATGGAAGAATTATTTTGGTTACTTAACAATGAACAAAGAAAGTTTATCACTAAACGATTCAATATTATTCAAAATAATACGAGTGATCTTGAATTTATCACTAGGGTTACAAAGACCTTGAATCTTATGTTTCTAGATTTGTGATATATGTTTTTGTTTGTTCTATGTCTTAACAGATATAAGTTTGTAAATGTTCACGTACATAATCACTAATCTAAGATCTCTTTTATAGTCCAAGAGATCTCTTACAATATTACTTTAAGTCTAATCAACACTTGTCTTACAAAAGATCAAGTCGAGCTAGCGTATGGAAGTTTATATCTCTCAAGTTGTTCAAATGAATTAATGCAAGCACATGCATCAACTTGTTGACTGAGAACATATCTAGATATTATTTTTGCATAAGAGTGACTCATACAAATAATATCTTCTTCGATCTTATCCTTGTAGCAGCTCTATGACTCACTGATCAGCAGTACCATTTTCTACTAGCAGTACCTTCTACTTGAACTAGCATTACCTTCTTGTTCTAGCAGTACCTTGATGTACTAGCAGTACCTTGATCATGAACTAGCAGTACCTTCTTCTTAAAGTATTTTCTTATACTCTAACTTCAGAATATTTAATTCCCAAAAATCCTCCCCTAAACATGTGAATCATTTCAAACATGTTTTCTGAATTAAATGAGGACTTGAGAAGATCTTTCAAATACTTCATGAATCTAAACTATTCTTCTTATTCTGAACTGATCTGCTTTGTTCTTCTTTGACTTCAGCAATATCAAAACATTGAACCAAAAGATGGTGCAATTTCCTTGGATGGAGGAATTGTAAGAGGCAATGATTTCAACAAGTGAAATCATCTATCAGCATGCCTTTGCAAGTGATGAACAAACATAATGAACTGAATTGAAACTTTCCTTTGTTTGATCTAGATAGAACTTTCTCCTTTAGGAATGCTTCATCCCTTCTAGATATATGATTTATTCTTGTCATTTTCAACCTCTATGTCATCATCTTGTATGCTCTTATCTTCTCCTTCCTTTTATTGGATTATTCTTCCTTTTCTGGGCAATTATTTCCTTCCCTGAGATTGTAACCTCCCCTGAAGCAAATAACTTTTGTTGTTGCATATTTGCAGGTGCAGTTCCACAAAAGGCCCTGATCAATAATAGGCTGCAGTTTCCAAAGATAGATGGGTAACAAAAGAGGATGGTACGAAGAAGTAATATGCACCAAATCACTTGTCACAGCATTCTCTTCAGTTTCCCATCTATCTTTGGTGAAATGCACACGACCGGTGATCAGATCTTTTTGTGGGACTGAACTTGTCAACATGCATAAAATAATTTTAGTTTCTATAAAAATGTAGACCAATTAGATAAGCAGATAAGCATTGTAACAAATACATAAAGTAAATGAAGGTGTCTCTTGCCAATATTATAATGAGTGATGATCAGTGTCTGTCGATAAAAAGCAAGCGTAGGTAGAGTATTAGTAAGTGTGAATATAGTAAAACATACAAAATGTAGATAGTTCAGTGTGAAAACTTGGGAGAGACAAAAATATTAACAAAGTATCATTGATGGATGCACAGACCATGCGAATACAGTAATAGGTCGACTCGGTCTCCATACATCCATCAATGATATTTCGTCTATTTTTTATATTTAGCTTGTCTCCATAGTATCCAATTTGGCTATTAAATATATAAAACCTGCTAGTAGGAAAAAAAATAGAAGCAGGCTCATGTAGTACAGTGGAGTAAGCATGTAAATCTTAGCAATACTTGTCTTTTCTTTGTTGTAGTTATGTAGCAATATGGCAAATGAACCGAGGCACAGTGAAACAAAAAAGTTTTGACTTCCAAAGAGAGTAGATAGTAAGAGGGGATCAATGATGGTTAAACGATAATGCATGATGATAATATACATAACAAGGCTCAGGTCAGCAATTACAGAACAGCTTTCATCATTGCCTGGTATATTCCTCATGCATTACATAGATATCCAGGAAAAAAATGTTAGGGTATTTCACATACATTGCTTCTGTATGGATCTATTCATTTAAATTTCACTTGAACATCTTAATCAATTTGACAAAATCAAATTTCAACAATTGATTACTATCAAAGACTACAAATTGAATCCCATGAACACATATTAATATGTAAGTTTATGGCTACAGAATCTTTAATTTTCAAATTTAAATTGAGTAAAATTAAATTTTATACCTTTGAAAGGCAGACATACGGAGTATATATATGGCAGCTGAACAAAAGCCGATCTTGATCTGAGTTGAAGCATAATGTACTGAGGTAGGTGAGTGCGAAAACTTGAGGGGTACAAAAATATTGACAAAGCATCAATGATGGATGCACAGACCATGTAAATACAGTAATAGGTCGGCTCGGTCTTTGTACATCCATCATTGATATTTCATCTATTTTTTTTTTTGTTTACTTTGTCTCCATAATATGCAGTGAGGCTGTTGAATATATAAAACCTATTAGCAGGGAAAAAACAAAAAAATATAAGTAGACTCATGTAGTGCAATGGATTAAGCATGTAAATTTTAGCAATACTTATGTTTTGTGGCTCAGTTCAGCGATTACAGAAGTGGTACCCAAAAGCGGTGTTGGCTGCAACCATCTGATCATTATGGCAAGGTACGGGTTATGGTAAGCTACACTTACCAAAATAGAAAATAGTAATGGCTTTTATCATTGCCTGGTATATGCCTCATGCATTATATAGATATCCAGCAAGAAAAGAAAAAAAAAAAAAAAAAAAAAAAAAAAAAAAAAAAAAAAAAAAAAGAGTAGACCTTGGCGCGCAAAGCTGTAAATGGAGAAAACAGGTCCAAGATTTTGACCGGATACGAAATCACTGGTGCTCGATCTAGTGGTATTTTTATGGGGATTCTATCTATCGCTGTAGGATCCCTATTCAAGATCACTGCAGTTCCTTTTCGGGCGGCTAAACAGGGCTATAGGTTCGCCTTTGACTCGACTAAAAAAATAGCAGCTTGTTAAAAAGCTATATGAGCAATGTCAAACACAACCGTGTTTTACGCATCTTGGCAGGTTCAGTGGTACAAAAGGTTCTGATAATCCGTCATCTGCATTTAACCATAACAGCAATCACAGATGATGTACATCGCGTGTCAATATTAGGAAATAAAGAGTATCTGGTATTTTTTTATTTTTTTTACGATACTAAAAGTTGATGTTTTGTGTCTGTCATGGTAAGTTTGTTTTCCCATATTCGCAAATGTAGTTGGAAAAAAGGTCCTGATCAACAATCCGGTTCAATTCAGAAAGATAGATGGGAAACAAAAGAGGATGGTGCGAGTCTCCAGCTTCTATCCTTTTCTTTTCCGCTGGCATCTCGCATTCACGCCCCTGTTTGACTGCTGGACGTATTCTGATTCTAAATTATCTGTCGCGTATAAGTAATTTGCACCAAATCACTTGTCACACCATTCTCTTCTGTTTCTCATCTATCTTTTAGAATTGTACCCTATTGTTGATCAAGGCCTTTTGTGTAGCTGCAGTTACGAATATGCAAAAAAAAAATTTACCATGACAGACACGGAGCATCAACAGCTACTATCGACAAATAAAGAATATCAGATAAACTTCATTTCCTAATATTGACACGTGATGTACAACATCTGTGGTTGCTCTTATGGTTAAATGCAGACGACCGATTATCAGAATCTTTTGTAGCACTGAACCTGCCAAGACGCTTAAAAGACGGTCATCTACTACAGTGTAGTAAGGATGTAAATTTAAAATACAATAATCATGCATATACAAAGGCAGTTATTAGGCTCAGATTTAATAACTAAACAGGGTGAAAAGATGTATGACCGGCCATGGCTGCAAAAAAAATGGTTGCATAATGATGCCACCCAGTCGTTGCCATGCCAAGTTACGGTTACAATCTTTGAGTACCCAATTCATTAGTCTCAGAAAATAGGTCTGAATCATCATAGCCCTACCCTAAGTAAAGCAACGAATGCCGTTTTGTAAGAAAATAAATGTGAATAAAACTGGTAACGACCTACAGCTGACCAACAGCCGATCTTGATCTTAGTTGAAGCATAATGTACTGCGGTAGGTGAGCGTGCAAACTTGCGGAGTACAAAAAATATTGACAAAGTATCAATGATGGATGCACAGACCATGCAAAATCAGTAATAGCTGTGTTCGGTGTCGGTACATCCATCATTGATATTATGTATATTTTTTATATTTAGCTTGTCTCCATAGTATGCACTCTGATTGTTGAATATAAAAAACCTGCTGGTAGTAAAAAAAATCTAAATACAGCCGTGTACCGCAGTTGATTAAGGTTGTAAATTTAAGATATCATAAGCATGGATATACAAATGCATCAGTTTTATATTGGAGTATCGCATCAAAAAATTAGAGTAATGGTTATCTTGGAGTATCGCAAAAATCGAAAGCATGGATATAGATAGCTGCCAGGAAAAAGGAATGGTTTTGTTAGAGGAATAGTGTAAACAATAATTGTAAAAATAAAAAATAAAAAATAAATAAAAAATAAAAAAAAAAAAAAAAAACCCCGAATAACACGCATTCACACAGGTTGAGTTAGGGTAGTTGGTGTTTCACTCTGTTTTTTAGAGGAAACAGAGTCAAAAAAGATATAAAGCTGACGATTGATGGAAACAAACACGGTTGCATAATTATGTCATGAGGCGAAAAGTGTACCGCTTTTAGGGGGTCATTTAAGCCCTAAATCGTATTTATTTGATCAAATATTGCCCTAAATCGTTCCTTTTATCATTTTAGGTACTTTGGAGAAGAAATATGGAAAAGGAAGCATTTTGGACGTTTTTGGAGCATAAAAGTGAAGAAAACGACAAAGTCTCAAAAATCTGCTGGAAAAGTACCTGTGACGGCGTCAAGCCCCAGTGTGACGCCGTCAACCCTTGATAAGCCAGAGAGGATTTTGGATGATTAAAAGGGGACGGCGTCAAGAAGGCCATCAAGAAACCCTAACCGCGGCGAGGTGACGGCGTCAGCTCTATAACGTGACGCCGTCAGATCTGTTTTCCTATATATATTTTCATAATTTTTAGTCATTAGTGTGCAACTTTGTGAGGAGAAACCCTAAGACGATTTTTCTGCCATTTTTAAGGGTTTTATACCCTTGGATCTCCCATGTTCAATTGAAGATAAGTAATCAATTAATCATTCAATATGTCTATGTGTTGTTTGATTATATCTTGTTCTTGTCTTTTATTTAACATGATAGGCTAGATTTATCTTGTGTTTGCTTAGATATAATGAAACCTAACTATTGATTATTGGTTGTTGGTGTGTTATTAATTGTATTGGATGATTGTTTATCGATGTTAGGCTTAAGAAAACTGGCTAACTTCCTATACGGTAACTTGCTTGAACGTCTTAAGAAACATGAACCAATGCGTACTAAGGTTTTTATGGTTGTATTTAATGCATGAGCGAATTCTAGTGATCCCATTGATGTGCGTGTCGTTGTGTTCAAGTTTTAAAATTTATAAACACGATTTATCCAATTCTTTAATCACACATACGAGCAAGTATACTCGTCCGTGGTAGTAAAGGTGGGTAAGTCGAGATCGTCCCAAGGGAATTGGGGTTTAGGTTTAGTAAATAAGTTTTAGCAAAATGGAGTGTCAATCCAATTTGAAGCAAATTAAAAATAAACAAGCAAGGTTCAATCAATCAAAAACAAATATACTTGTGTGTAGGTTCCATGACAATTGTTTAGAGTAACCAATCAAGTTGGGTGTTACTTGTAATGATGCACAACTTAAAATGAATGATTCACAATCAATGGTTTTTATCATGAGAAATCATATCTAAGAATTCAATCTCCTAGTTAACTCCTTTCGGCCATTATTAACTATTACGATAATTCTATTAAGTCCTTTGTGTTGTTTGAAAGCATGTCTTATCTCAAGAATTCCTACGAATCCTTTCGGCCTTTTTCGTGATGAAATCGTTTCCAAATCCATTTTAATGAGTAAAGGTGTTGCTTGTCACACACCACAATCCATACTAATTCGTGCACTAACTTTTTGGAATAAAAACATAAAGAAAACTCCTTTCGGCCTTTTGAATCTTTGAAAATGTTTTTACCAACCAATTAAGCAAGACTAGATTTTATCTCAACAAACTCATAAAACAAGATATGTTTTCATGCATCACTATGATAAGATTACTCCAACAATTGTCACATCATCCACACACAAGTATAACTAAATTACTCCATAACAATCATAACCAAACACACATAATTAACCAAACTTTCATTCATCATATAGTAAAAGTAAAAATAGTTCATGATAACTCAACAAGAAATACCTATCAAGGAATTACAAGAACTAAAATTGTGGAACTATAGCAATCCACACTCCTCCAATCGCCTATTATCACAAGTAAACAACTCCACACACGGACGCAACTCTTGAGACTCGAACTCAAGATCTCCTGGACATTTTCACAGCAACTCCAAGCTTTTAGGCAATAATAATAATAGTGGTGTAGCTTTCTTAGGTTATGTCACTCCCCAAAAGAACTCTCTTTGCAAACTAACCAAGGGTTCCTTAAATAAGTGAGGAAACCCTTCTTATCCAAGTAAAAACGTCCCATATGAATTAATCAGCTGAGAAATGATAAGCCTCAATGATTATGGGGCTTAAATTCACCATTTAATGCAACTTTGTAACTTCAGTTTTGGCCAACCGATCGGTATTTGGCTCTATCCGATCGGTTGGAGCTCTCGGTGTTTCTAACTTCACTCCATCCGAATCGGATGCGGGCGGCGTCCGATCGGATGGATGTTCCTGCCGTGCACTTTTGTTTTCTTTTATTCATTTCTCGTTACTTGCTTGATCCTTCGCTGTACCATTGATTTCCTTCATAAAACTTGATCTTTTCTTGATACATTAAGCATAGAAGTCTTGGTCTAATCAATTCTTTGAAGTATCAAGTGGTTTCTTTCTCGTAATTCTCCTTATGTGCATAATCTCTTCATTTCTTCGTGTTTTCCTCCATTTTTCCTGTACTTGGCTATATTTACTTGCATACACACTTTTTCATCATTTAGCAACAAATACATGCAAATATAACCAAATATAATGCACAAAACTAGCAATAACGCACCTAAAAACATGTTAGATTTAAGCGTTATCAAATCCCCCACACTTGAGTTTTGCTCGCCCTCGAGCAAGTCTAATTTTTAGAAAAACTGGACTCAATGGCATTTTCATTATGTTCATAAAAAAATCCTTGAAATGTAAGCAAATTAAATTGAGTTTAGTTAACATCACCAAGTACCTCACAAAGGAAATTTTAAATTCACACAACTCTCGATAGTAGATTTGATTGTATATCACTCAATTGCCCAGGCGCGATTCATGTCTCTTACCATAAGCTTGTACTTGTATCAAAACAACAAAATAAAACATCAAAGAGGTCTTTTCTTTGGGTTTAGGCTTCAAAAAGGGTTTTGATTACCTAGCTAATGTATAGATATCTCATACAAGTACATCATAATTCGCTAACAACGAATCCTTGTATAGTCAAGCAACGGATGGTCACCAGATCGTGCCTTGGTTCGCTAACGACGTTACTTGCATAACGGATGGTCACCAATTTACTCACCAGATCGCTAACAACGCTTTTCAACTATCCAAAAACTCGGATGGTCACTAAAACATACATGTGCTACATATCTAAACAAAGCCATCACTAAATCCGAATGCTCGAATAAAGTAATTGGTAAGGGAAAGGGATAAGACATGGGAATTTGATTTGGTTCTAAAAAAAACAAAAAAATCAAGCCCAAATTCAATCCTAACTCTTTACATCACAAATGATTACTCACCAAACTTCTTCGATCATTATTCCGCACTTCATATAAACTTCATCTTCCATAATAACTCTTTGAATATCTTATTTCCACACATACATAGCTCATTGGCTTTTCTTTTTTTTCTCTCTTTTTTTTTTTTTTTTTTTTTTTTAATTTTTTTATTACACCCCCACACTTTGGATGAGCACACGCTACAAAAAATATAAATAAGAGTAGCGACCTCCATCTTCATTGGAACAACATATACACATACAAGGTGTGGTCAATCATGCAATCATCAAAAATAAATCGTTTCGAACTTCATTTGGACTTGATTCGGGAAAGTCTAAGGTGTATGGTGTAATAATTTTCTGGTTAAATCAAAAGAAAAGATAGGCTCAAAAGGGTGTAACTAAGGGTATCTAGCATATAATGCTAACAAATGGGTTCCAATTACTAAGGACAACTAACCGATGTGGTTAGCAAAAATGTATTGTAAACGGAAGGCCATTTGGTGAAAATCCTAATTTGCCTCTTATCATTTGAATATATTTTATTACTTGAAAGTAATTTTAACCGTAATGCATAACAAGTACAAGTTCTAGAATTGACATAATCACCGGCACACTCATACGAAATATAAGGCATGAATCCTCACAATTTAAAGTGGTGGTAAAATGTACTTAGCAATAGCTACCAAAAACTCTCAAAACTTGACTACATTCCAAAAAAATTTCAAAATAACCTTATTATTTACCATTGAATCAATTTTGTCTATCAACTAGAAAAATCAAAGGCGAATAAATTCACAAATTCTAGTCCTTGAAATCCAAAAACAAAAAATTTTAACAAAATTTAAAAAAAAAAAACTTTCCTATTTACTTCCCTCCCCCACACTTAAGTTTTGCATTGTCCTCAATGTAATAAAACGAACTTCAAAGTAAAGGAAATGGAAAGAAAAATAGAAAAAAAAAAACTACCCGGAAAAAATTAGCATTAGCCTAGTTGATCACAAGTAATCTCGTGAATTCTTCCAACTTCCAAAATTGATCAACACTAAGCTTCCGTCAATTCTCCCCCTGCAAATACTGCATACTATGCTCGAAACAAACAAACAAAATACCAAAAACAATAAACCAAACAAACATAAAAATAAACATAATCCAAACAAACCAAAATCAAAACAAATAAATCCTACAAGAGTTAAAGTTTAAAATAGTAGAAAATAAAAAATAGAAATAGTTCAACCATCATTGTTTTGAAACCATAATCATAAACCATCATTCATCACTCATAATCCATGTCCGGATCAATCCTCTCATCTTCACTTTCTTCGTCTTCATAATTCTCATCACCCTCAAAAATTGTATACCTTTGTCTCTTCTCTCCAACACCTCTTGAAGAACCTCCCACATCAAAGCTCGAACTCCCAACATTAGGAACTCTACCATACATCGGCACTGGTTCAGGAAATGGTGCGTACCCAGGATATGGGTAAGGGTATTGGCCAGGATACGGGTCATACTCCAATGGGTAGGGTGGCACATTTGGTGGGTTGTAAGGAGGTACCTCATAATCGGCTTGTTGAGCCACATGTTGAAGCATCGGCATTGAATAATCATAGTTGTAATTTTGCCTCATCATCATTGAATCTCTCCACATGTCCCTTTTCTCAATCTCATTTAGCTCACGGTTCCAATCTCCCCATCCCGAGTCAAAACTACCCGGGGTATGAATATTCCCAACAGGAGGTGGTGGTTGATATGGTTGTTGTTGGTAAGACGGCTGTGGTGCTCCATGAGGTTCAATCCAAGCTCCCAACTCTCTTGTCTTCCTATTCAAGGCTGTGTTAAAACTTTTATCATCCCACGTCTCACAATTCAACATCTCTGAACACTTTGCTAACTCTAAGTCCACATAATAGCCCAATCTTTTAGCCAACTTGGTCACATAGTGACCTCCACAAATTGCACTATTATCCTTGATTCCCGGTGCTCTCCTTGAAAGATATTCGGCTATTATCCAAGCCGCATTCCCATTCTTCTCCTCTAACAGCTTCATAACCCAAAGATCCGGCTGATTGCATTTATCACGGCTCCCTGTCCTATGCAAAACACTCCAAGCTATTAATTTTTGTAAAATTCTCAACAACGGATTCCTTAGCTTTGATGAATTCCTTCTAGTACAAGTTGGGTCACCAACACTGTTCCAATACTCAGCCAACCCGGCATAATCATTATGCCTCCTTACCAATCTCACAAAATGTGATGCAAACAAACGATCCTTGATCTCATTTGGCTCGTACAAGCCAAGAACAACGGCAAACTCCGGCAAAGTAAACTCATGATCTCTACCACAGAGCCTAAACCAAATGCATTTGTCATTTATAAGATCCACCATTTTCCTCTCAAAGTAAAATGTGGAGAAAAACTCCAAACACCATTCACGGTTAACATTCTCGTGAATACTAAACGCATTCTCCCACGAATAATCATCAAAACTATCACCATCTCCTTCATATACATACGTCATTCTCATCAAATTCCTTAATTCCATCTCACATCCATAATCATGAAATAAACTCCAATCAACTAACCTTGGTTTAGCGATTTTTCTCCCTTGTAACTTCGATAGACGCTCACGAAAAGCGTGCCTCTCCTCGCTGCTTAAACCACTGAACTTCAAATTCTCGTTACGCTCTGGAATCAAAGTATACTTAACCTTCTCTTTGTTATTCCTATTCACAAACTTTTGCACAATTGGATTACTAACTTCACGTGATGAACTCGATCCTCCTGCAAGAAATCTCTGTAGAAATCATGATTATTTGTTAGTATAAGAGTATAAGAAACAAAGTTAGATGATTAAGAAGTCCAAAATATTCGATTTGAAAATCTTCAAAAAGTTTTACCGAGAGCTCCATCCGATCGGTATCTCTCTCCATCCGATCGGATGGAGTTGTGACCTTGTCCAGCCGATCGGTAGCAATTCGCAACCGAATCGGTTGTACTCACTGTATTCAAAACAAAAATTTTTCGACTCCAAACTCAATCCTATCTAATTCCACTCTTCCTTATCCTGCATTTCATCAATCATTATGGTCTCTACACATCCCACTTATCTCCGAATAATATTCATAACATACTCGCATAATCAATCTTAGGAACTATGAACATATTTAAAATCAAACCTTATTGATGTTCTAATCCACAATGCATCATCCTAGGAACAATAATCAACATCCAAACAACATCTGGAAATCACTAATTTCTACCCAGAATCGATACAAAGTTTTGACTCTTTTGATCCAAAAAATCAATTAATTCATTCTTCCTCAAAACTTAATCAATCCATCTAATTCTTTTTACTTTGATTTCCTCAATCATTTACCCATCTATTCCAGAAAAATCATGCCTTAATTCGAACTATATCAAAAACGCCTAAATTTTGACCTAATTCAATCAACTCGAATTAAAACCTAATTGACACAAATTAATGATGTTACTTACTTGTTTTGGTGCCATTGATGATCCTTCAACTCTTCTGCAACTCTTAAAATTCTCCTAATGGTCGAATTACTAAACCCCAAGTATGGTGGAATGAGTGTGTGTGTGTTCTTATGATTTTTGAAATCTTGGGTATATATACTTCAATCCATCCGATCAGTATTTCATCCAACCGATTCGGATTGAATTTTTGCAAAGCTTCACTTTTTCTTTCTCTCTTCAATACCTTGACTTTTGTAAGAACAAATAAAAAGTATTTGACTCCCTTTAAGACTTCTCTTTAAGTAAAAATACCACCAACACACTTATTCTCCCAACTTGTTATCCAAACTATCTCTACAACTTCTAAAAACAAAACTTAACTCCATAGATTAAAAACTTAATAAAACCATAAGATAACCAAAAGGTCTTAAACTTAAATCAAACTTAAATGCAAAACATTAAACTACCATTAAAAAAAATGCATTAAAAATAAACAAAACAAACATTAGCACAAGCCTTGTGCTTTATTCTTCAACTCTTGCTCTTCAACCTTCAACCTTCAAAATATTCATGCTTCAAGATGTCTTCACTTTGAAATTTACCGGATAACTTTCGATTAGTCACTTGAGTTTTAAACTTCCTTGCAAAATTTCTTCCATCCGGACAAACTACATCAAACTTCACATGCCATTCTCCATCACCTTCTTCTTTCTTGTAAACACTAGCTCCTTCGGGTACCCATTCCAAATTCTTCAATTGAACCGGTAAAGATCCAAGAAAATCTGTCAATTTATGGAACACAAAAATATTCTTGAATGGATTATAGAAAACCTCCATAGCTAATGCTCTTTCCAACTCATCTTCAATACCAAAGTAACTAGGGACAATCGGCCCATATTTAGGTCTTCCCTCTTTATCTCTACCAACTTCAAAACAACCTAAATGGTCTTCTTCTTCTTCTTCATCATGCACTTCCTTAATAATCTTGCCTCTAGGTTTTGGATAATAGGTATGCTTCAAGATCCCATCACTAATAGTCATAGTACCTCTACCCATATCTATAATAGCTCCGCAAGTTCTCAAAAACGTTCTCCCTAACAACAAAGGTAACTCCTTATCTTCCGGGATATTAAGTACAAGAAAATCGGCTAAGAAAGCTTGATATCCTACTTGCACTCTAACATTCTTCACTTCTCCCATTGCTTTTGCTCTTGAATTGTCCGCCATTGTAAGATTATATTGATTTGGTTGAGGATTACCAAGTCCTAATCTTTTGTACAACGGGTATGGCATCACATTCACACTTGCTCCTGTATCAGCCAATGCATACATTGCATCGGTTCCATTCACCTTAACTGGTAACACAAAATTTCCCGGATCACTCTCTTTCTTAGGCAATCCATTTTCAACTATCCTTTCCCTTGCAAACTCATCAAAATTCTTATCTTCTAGCCTAGCTGTTGCCATCGTAACCGCATCTAACTTCTTACGATAAACCATGTAATTGTTCAACACTTCTATAACCGGCTTCTCTTCCATAAGCTCCTTAAATTTCATTTCCAAGTTCTCCAAAACAGCTTCCTTTTGTTCTTGAGTCAATGGTTTAACTTCTTGAGGTGATTTGGGCGATGAACTAGATGAACTAGCCTCATTTTTAGGGGTGGAGGGTTGGGTAAGTTTGTTAAGTGGTGTTTTCTTGCGATTAGCCTTTCCCATTTTAACAATCTCTCCTTTTCCTTCCTTCTTCTCTACCATATCATCATCAACATCAATTCTCATCTCTCCCATAGCAAAATCAACCCTACATTTAGTTTTCACCATGAAATTTCTACCAAACATAACTTCCGGTTCATCCACATTTCCATATTCCAACACAACAAAATCAATCTTGAAAACATGACCATGAATATTAACTTTCACATCTCTCACTATCTTCCTACCATAACTTTCATAATCAAGCCTAACAAAGCCAAGCTTACCAAGCATTTCTTCCGTAATGTAATTTTCACCATATTCCACATTAAGTTGAGCATCCCAAGCTTTAACTCCTTCCACACCACATGGTGTAGCATACCTCATACATGGTACATCAAACTCTTTAGGTGGTGCTTGTGTAAACACAACTACTCTCTTCTCCTTAGGTAAACAAACACTGCTTTCGCCAACTTCTTCTTTCCTTTCTAAACCAATCTTAGCTTCATCCAAAATGCTTTCCAACTTCTCCAACGAATTTCCTGAATCTCTCAACATCTCTTCCAAATTTCTCAAGTACTCCGAAACATTGCTCAAACTCTCCATTCTACTTAAACACTATCATAACATAACCACAAAACAAAAATTCCAAACTATTAGCGTGAGGGTTAGTTATAATCGAACCTTATCAAAATATCAATCAAACATAAGCTAACAAACAACCTCAAATCATCAAAACATGAAAACAACTAAAAATAAAAAATCATAAAAACTTTTACCGAGGCAACCATCCGATCGGTATCACCTTCCATCCGATCGGATGGGTAAACTGCAAAAGACGAAATCTCACCAACCGAATCGGATGCGGGCGGCCTCCGATCGGTTAGATCGAAAATTTTTTTTTTTTTTTTTTTTATAAATAATAATAAAACTAACTAATGACAACCTATTTCTAATTTGTTTTTGTGCTTTTTTTTTATATATTAAGGAGAACTAAAAAGAAGAAATAACTAAAAACTAAAACTAATTAACATAATCCTACAATTACTTATTAAGCATTAAACTATGTGATTAACTTTTAACTAATGAACTAATGACCATAAAAACTACTTATTACTCATTCAATAAAAACTTTAAA
The DNA here is from genome assembly GCA_021014915.2 of Artemisia tridentata subsp. tridentata. Taxonomy (NCBI): domain Eukaryota; kingdom Viridiplantae; phylum Streptophyta; class Magnoliopsida; order Asterales; family Asteraceae; genus Artemisia; species Artemisia tridentata. Next base: position 98,730,420 of record CP139504.1, read on the forward strand.
ACTACCAAACATTAAAATTAAATAAATTAACTAATATTAAATATAAAAACTTTCTAATACCCTAATTAATTAATCTAATTACTATACTAATTAAACATAACATTAATAACTCATAAAAACTGAAAAATAACAAAAATTACTAAACAAAAAAATATTAACGAGACCACCAACCGATCGGATGGAAATCCATCCGATTCGGTTGGTCCGAACCAAACTTTTTTTTTTTTACTCTTTAACCTGTTTTAGCTTTCTAAAAAACTTAAGACTACTAAGCCCAACTACCAAGAAAATCTTAACAATTCCCCGGCAGCGGCGCCAAAAACTTGATGTGCGTGTCGTTGTGTTCAAGTTTTAAAATTTATAAACACGATTTATCCAATTCTCTAATCACACATACGAGCAAGTATACTCGTCCGTGGTAGTAAAGGTGGGTAAGTCGAGATCGTCCCAAGGGAATTGGGGTTTAGGTTTAGTAAATAAGTTTTAGCAAAATGGAGTGTCAATCCAATTTGAAGCAAATTAAAAATAAACAAGCAAGGTTCAATCAATCAAAAACAAATATACTTGTGTGTAGGTTCCATGACAATTGTTTAGAGTAACCAATCAAGTTGGGTGTTACTTGTAATGATGCACAACTTAAAATGAATGATTCACAATCAATTGTTTTTATCATGAGAAATCATATCTAAGAATTCAATCTCCTAGTTAACTCCTTTCGGCCATTATTAACTATTACGATAATTCTATTAAGTCCTTTGTGTTGTTTGAAAGCATGTCTTATCTCAAGAATTCCTACGAATCCTTTCGGCCTTTTTCGTGATGAAATCGTTTCCAAATCCATTTTAATGAGTAAAGGTGTTGCTTGTCACACACCACAATCCATACTAATTCGTGCACTAACTTTTTGGAATAAAAACATAAAGAAAACTCCTTTCGGCCTTTTGAATCTTTGAAAATGTTTTTACCAACCAATTAAGCAAGACTAGATTTTATCTCAATAAACTCATAAAACAAGATATGTTTTCATGCATCACTATGATAAGATTACTCCAACAATTGTCACATCATCCACATACAAGTATAACTAAATTACTCCATAACAATCATAACCAAACACACATAATTAACCAAACTTTCATTCATCATATAGTAAAAGTAAAAATAGTTCATGATAACTCAACAAGAAATACCTATCAAGGAATTAAAAGAACTAAAATTGTGGAACTATAGCAATCCACACTCCTCCAATCGCCTATTATCACAAGTAAACAACTCCACACACGGACGCAACTCTTGAGACTCGAACTCAAGATCTCCTGGACGTTTTCACAGCAACTCCAAGCTTTTAGGCAATAATAATAATAGTGGTGTAGCTTTCTTAGGTTATGTCACTCCCCAAAAGAACTCTCTTTGCAAACTAACCAAGGGTTCCTTAAATAAGTGAGGAAACCCTTCTTATCCAAGTAAAAACGTCCCATATGAATTAATCAGCTGAGAAATGATAAGCCTCAATGATTATGGGGCTTAAATTCACCATTTAATGCAACTTTGTAACTTCAGTTTTGGCCAACCGATCGGTATTTGGCTCTATCCGATCGGTTGGAGCTCTCGGTGTTTCTAACTTCACTCCATCCGAATCGGATGCGGGCGGCGTCCGATCGGATGGATGTTCCTGCCGTGCACTTTTGTTTTCTTTTATTCATTTCTCGTTACTTGCTTGATCCTTCGCTGTACCATTGATTTCCTTCATAAAACTTGATCTTTTCTTGATACATTAAGCATAGAAGTCTTGGTCTAATCAATTCTTTGAAGTATCAAGTGGTTTCTTTCTCGTAATTCTCCTTATGTGCATAATCTCTTCATTTCTTCGTGTTTTCCTCCATTTTTCCTGTACTTGGCTATATTTACTTGCATACACACTTTTTCATCATTTAGCAACAAATACATGCAAATATAACCAAATATAATGCACAAAACTAGCAATAACGCACCTAAAAACATGTTAGATTTAAGCGTTATCACCCATGTTAGGAGCTTCTTAGCCGGCTCGACATAGGAGTGAAGTAGGAGCTTGTAGAGTTGGGGAAGTACGTACGCCACCCCACCATTGGTATTAAGGAATACACCCGTCATCCACGCAATTAATACACACTAATCAACCGGTAAAAGATAGTTAGGGAGTAAGGAAATCTAAGTAAACACATTTCTCTCCATATAAGTTCCACAACCTTTTTATTTTCAGTTATTTTATTTTATTTGCAATTGTAGTTATTTGGGTTAGTTGACTAGCAACTAATTCCGCCCACTCCTTCAAACCCGAGATTTTACTTGCTTTTATAAAAATATAAAAAATACAAAAAGAATCTTCCCTCACCCTTAGACCTATTAGAGTAGTTTTTCAATCCTAACGACACTATTCCCCTAGAGAACGATCAATCCCCCGGTACTTGCCACTACACTATACTACATCGGTCAGGTACACTGCCTGGTGGGGATTGCAAGCCTCTTGAGATCCCTCGAGAGGTAAAACCTGTTGTAAGGTCGCAAAACCATGCATCAAGTTTTTGGCGCCGCTGCCGGGGAATAGTTATTGTTTAGGTTGAATTTTTATTTTATTAGGTCTACTCATTAGATTCCTATCTAGTGAGATTTTTATTTTCTTTTTATTAGCTTTCTCGTAGTCTATCTTTTCTTTGTGCTTTTGTTCGTAAAGTTTTTCCATTGACTCTTCCGTTCGCCATTATGGAGAACGTGAATCTACCAAATCCACGACTAGAGTTTTACATGAAGAAATATAATTTTACTAATTTGGATAAATCAAGATGGTGGAATGAAGTAATGAGAACAGGATCTTACATAGATTTTAGTGAGTACCTTGAGAAAAGAGACCAAGTGCATAAAACTTTTGAGGAAATCACCTTAGGAGCCTCATCAAACCCTCAAAATACCTCATTAAGTGAAACCTATGCACCATATGAGCCTTCACCTAGGATAGTTTCTTATGAACCCGACCAAGATTGTGAGATGGTTAATGTTGAACTACCTAGGTGCATGCTTGGATTAGATTTCACCAAGACATATGATGAGTATGAGGAATCCTTTAGGCAAATGGAACATAGTGATCAAGTTATTGAGAATGATTCTTATGAATCGGACCAAGAATTTGAGATGAATAGAAAAGGATTTGAGATACCTAGGTGCATGTTGGGGATAGACTTCAACAAATCACATAATAAGCACATAGGTAATCAAGATAAGATGGAGGATAAAGTAGAAAATCCAAGTCCACCAAGTACTCCACAAAACCCACCATCATTCGAGGCACCCACACCGCCCGTGACTTACCCGGAAGAAGTAGAAGAGACTTTAGGAATCCCGATGGAGGTAGAACCTTTGAACCAAACACAACTAGAGGATATAGGTTTGAATGCTTATAGTGATCACAACCTTACTCTTAGTTCTAGGGGATTTCCTATTTTTGATGAACCGAAGCCTCAACCAAAACCGTTACCTAATCTTCCATCTTTAGATGTGGATTTAGGAATTAAAAAAGGTCCCGATCCACCCATTAAACCATGTAGTCCGGGTAATGTTAAGATTAAGGTAGTAGACTCTAGGCCATGTGGAGTGGAAGCTAATATAGGAGTGAACCATAACCTTTCATACTTACATCACCCATTCATGATTAATCACAAGAAACACTATGGGTTTAAACCGGGTTTATTAGGTCAAGATGGATTCCCAACTAAGAATCTCTCGAAGTTGATAGAAGATGATCCCTTTTTAGGAGAAAACTTTAATTCACCCATTGACCAAAGTGAACTAGGTAAGGTTATGATGAAAGGAGCACACCCCTTTGAGTATATAATTCATCCACCACTCTTTCCTCACGCGGCATACTTCCACCAAGATGGTGTGTATCGCTACTATCACCCGCACTTAATCCTAAGTGTAGAAAAAACCTCTCCTTTATCCGTTAAATAAGGGTAGAGTCAGGCTCGTGACTCGAACAAAAACAAGCGCTTCTTGGGAGGCAACCCAAGCTTTATTTGCTTTGTGTGTTTATTTATTTGTTTGTTTGATTTTATTTGCTTCCGTATGTATGTTTAATTTTTATTATTATTGATTCATGTTCGAAAATAAATTGTGAAAATGCTTTATCTTGTTTTTAACTTCGTCTTAACTACATATAAAGGTATTTTGCAAAAGATAAGTGTAAGGGAAATCCAAATCGGTTTATTAGAACAAATGAACACGAATCATAACAATATTAAATCAACATACATATTAGTAATTGTTTGAGTCAAATGCTTGTATCGAGTCATAAAGATATTTTGCAGGATTTCCAGGAAATAAGGATTGAGTTTTTCCAGAAATTTTCCGGAAACTTAACATGAAAAATCTGTCAGATCACTTCTGACGGCGTCAGACCCCAGTCTGACGGCGTCAGGAACAGTTTTCTGGAATTTTTTTTTTTTTTTTTTGAAAGTTTTGTTTTTCTTCCGGAATCATAAAATGCTTTATTAAATCTCTAACTTATAAACTCCAGGAATCTGCAAAAATAATCATTCCACAAGCATTATATCCTTATACAGATTTATCCCGCCGATGTTATGCAGGTTTTCGTGTTTGTTTTCTCAGGTTTAACAGGTTATTTTGGACAAGGAGATGTATGTGGAATCTAGCTTTTGGCGCTGCTTTAGTCTTGAAGCTTCAACATTACCTTGGAAGAAGATCTAACCATGTTACCTCTTTATCCACCGAGCGAATCAGGGGAGTATTTGATTTCATTCTTTTACCTTATTTACTTTTACATCTTGTTATTTGAACATTGGGTACAATGTTCATCTTAAGTGTAAGGGGGGGGGTAAAGTACGATACCTTAGAGAATGCTATTACGCTTGATTTTTCGTTTGTTTAATGGTAGATGTGTAATAAAACTGAGAGAAATACCTGTTAAGGCAATTTTAGTGCCAAATTTAAATTTTTTTACAACATATAGGAGTGAAACTTTGGTCTTAATGAGCGTCTCACGGATAGGAGTTATATGACTAGCACAAAACTGTACCACTAAAAAAATTTCCACCCCCAAATATGTGAGGTTCGCCCCTAGAATTGGTAGGAAAAGCATTTATGCTATGATGTGTGTACCGGTAGTACTTAGATTCTAGAACTTGCGTTAGGACCATTCCGAGGCCACAAGTGAGACTACATTCGTGTAGTTAGATTTACTACATGATAAGAGGCATTAGGATTAACCCATTGTTTTACACCTGTGTTTTTGTTATAATTACATTGGCTACATTGGTCAAGTAATTCTCCCACACCCTTTGCGTTGTACTCATTTTTAGTACACGATACCCCTAGTACACCCCTCAGAGCCTATCTTTTCGTTTCTAACTTTAAGCATTTTACTTAAAGTAAGAATTTGTTTACACCCCACTTAAATGTACACCCAAATCGCCTTAGCCTACCTTGTATGCACTCATTTTTAGTGCATTATTGTGACAACATTTGCTTAAACCCCAAGTTAATTATCTAATTGATTACATGGTTGCTAAGTCGAGTCATATCCTTGTACATATTGTTTTGGGACGATTGGGACTCATGGGTAAAGTACTAGTGTAATGGAGTAATGGGGAAGAACAACATTATTACCCCCATATGTGCTAAATATTTTAAAAGTACTCCAAGTGTTTCGATTATCTTAATTCGAGTCATTAGAATAGTTAATTGTAAAGTTATGTAAAAGTTCAAGTGTAAGGGGGATACAACCCCCCCCCCCCCTACGATGTATTATTTTGGATGGTAGGGCAAGAGTGTATGCAAAAAAAAAAAAAAAAAAAAAAAAAAAAAAAAAAAAAAAAAAAACATACGGACTACCATCCCGTTTCATTTTATGTTTATTTTATCTTTTTGTTATTTTTTTCATTAGCTTAATTCGAGTCTAGTCTTGGCTTAGCAACGCCATATTGTACATGTAATTAATCAAGATCTTTAACTCGCCACCAGTAAAATGTCATTTATCCAACAAAACCGTGTTTATCATATCCCTACACCTAACGTTATAACCCGTTTAAAAGCCCTCTTTGATAGTTTATCTTAGGTGCTTACGCCTAGTGGAGGAGGTTTTTGATCCTTTCCCAAGCCTATAGTAATCTATTTGCTATGACAGGTAGTGAGAGATATTATTCATTTTCATTTATGAGATATACTTTTATGACACCTGAGAGATGTGAGTATCTAAACACTACTTGTGAGGTGCTAGTCTGTAATCTCCGTGCTTATTATGATTAAAGTGGAACGACTATTTGTTGTAATTACTTTTATATTAGCGTTAAATGACCCCTAACTTGTATTTTGATTAGAATAAAAGCGCATTTGCTTGAGGACAAGCAAATCTCAAGTGTAAGGGTATTTGATGAGCCGAAAAGTGTACCGCTTTTAGGGGGTCATTTAAGCCCTAAATCGTATTTATTTGATCAAATATTGCCCTAAATCGTTCCTTTTGTCATTTTAGGTACTTTGGAGAAGAAATCTGGAAAAGGAAGCATTTTGGACGTTTTTGGAGCATAAAAGTGAAGAAAACGACAAAGTCTCAAAAATCTGCTGGAAAAGTACCTGTGACGGCGTCAAGCCCCAGTGTGACGCCGTCAACCCTTGACGCGCCAGAGAGGATTTTGGATGATTAAAAGGGGACGGCGTCAAGAAGGCCATCAAGAAACCCTAACCGCGGCGAGGTGACGGCGTCAGCTCTATAACGTGACGCCGTCAGATCTGTTTTCCTATATATATTTTCGTAATTTTTAGTCATTAGTGTGCAACTTTGTGAGGAGAAACCCTAAGACGATTTTTCTGCCATTTTTAAGGGTTTTATACCCTTGGATCTCCCATGTTCAATTGAAGATAAGTAATCAATTAATCATTCAATATGTCTATGTGTTGTTTGATTATATCTTGTTCTTGTCTTTTATTTAACATGCTAGGCTAGATTTATCTTGTGTTTGCTTAGATCTAATGAAACCTAACTATTGATTATTGGTTGTTGGTGTGTTATTAATTGTATTGGATGATTGTTTATCGATGTTAGGCTTAAGAAAACTGGCTAACCTCCTATACGGTAACTTGCTTGAACGTCTTAAGAATCATGAACCAATGCGTACTAAGGTTTTTATGGTTGTATTTAATGCATGAGCGAATTCTAGTGATCCCATGTTAGGAGCTTCTTAGCCGGCTCGACATAGGAGTGAAGTAGGAGCTTGTAGAGTTGGGGAAGTACGTACGCCACCCCACCATTGGTATTAAGGAATACACCCGTCATCCACGCAATTAATACACACTAATCAACCGGTAAAAGATAGTTAGGGAGTAAGGAAATCTAAGTAAACACATTTCTCTCCATATAAGTTCCACAACCTTTTTATTTTCAGTTATTTTATTTTATTTGCAATTGTAGTTATTTGGGTTAGTTGACTAGCAACTAATTCCGCCCACTCCTTCAAACCCGAGATTTTACTTGCTTTTATAAAAATATAAAAAATACAAAAAGAATCTTCCCTCACCCTTAGACCTATTAGAGTAGTTTTTCAATCCTAACGACACTATTCCCCTAGAGAACGATCAATCCCCTGGTACTTGCCACTACACTATACTACATCGGTCAGGTACACTGCCTGGTGGAGATTGCAAGCCTCTTGAGATCCCTCGAGAAGTAAAACCTGTTGTAAGGTCGCAAAACCACGCATCATTATGCCATCCAGTGTTTGGATCCGTAACTTGGCGGCTCATCATAGGCCATTACTATCATGGGAAAATAGCAAACTACAGTGCTGATCTTCTGATCCGAAAATATATAAAGACACCTCGTGAAAAAATTTGAAACACACAAAATTGATACAGTAGATCATTAGGCTCAGATTTGTAGTTGGAAAAAGGGTTTAAAAAATCTGAATTCCACCATGGCTGCAAATAAAAGCGGTTGCATAATAGCAAGTATGCTATCACGACATCCGGTAATTGCTCTGCCAAGCTACGGGTTCAGACTTCCTATTACCGATATCATTTGATTCAGAGGATAGGTAATCATGATAAAAATATGAAACTACAAAACTGATACAACAGATCATTATGCTCAGATTTATAATTAAAAAAAAAAGGTAAAAAAAAAAAAAAAGTCTGGATTCCGCCATGGCTGCAAATGAATGCGGTTGCACAATAGCAAGTATGCTATTACGCCATCTGGTAGTTGCCCTGCTAAGGTACGGGTTCAAACTTCCTATTACCGATATCATTTGATTCAGAGAATAGGTAATCATCATAGCCCATTACTATCCTGTAAAAATAAAGTCCATTTAAAAATTTTAAACCACAAAACTGATACAATTAATCGTTAGTCTCAGATTTATTATTGAAATAAGGGTAGAAAAAGGCTGAATTCCACCATGGCTACAAATAAATACGGTTGCACAAAACCAAGTATGGTATTACAACATCCAGCAATTGGTCTGCCAAGTTACGGGTCGAGACTTCCTATTATCGATATCATTGGATCTAGAGAACAGATAATCATCATAGCCCATTATTATCCTGGAACAAATCAGGGCAACAAAAACCCACAGGAAAAGGCCGAGGGATATTGAATAATTACAATTATATATTGTTATATATATATATATATATATTATATATATATATATATATATATATATATATATATATATATATATATATATATATATATATATAAAATAAAAGAGGGGAGGTTGATCCCCTCAAAAGGCTTTTAATACTTATGTGTTCCTCTCCACATGAGGCACAACAGTGAATCTCAAGACGGTATACTTATTAGGGGCAAAAGAATAACAGACTAAAACATAGTGGATAAAAGCACGCGAAAACCTCTCACACATAAAACACCTGCTTAGTAGGTGTAATAGAGTTTATAGTATTTCCTGTTTGTACACGTAGAGGTTGCGGAGGCAACTTTTTTGTCGCACTCTACCATCCTTCCACTTGGCGTAAGGGTAATGGTAGATTCCAAATAACAAAGATCAACAGTACAACTTCCTGGGGAATGATGGCAGATTGAAAAGAACAAAGAGCAAGAAGTGAAGTTTCTGGGTGAATCTTTCAATGGAAAAACCTATAAGAAAAGATATATAACTTCATAAGGAAACAAAAACATTGCAACCCTCATTTAATGTATCACAATGGAGGCAGAGTCCACCTGGACGCTGAACACCTGAAGTGGACAAAAGAAGTTCGGATATGGCTGCTACAGTACACAGAAAAATGGTGCAAAATAATTTTGTTACATGCTACAGTGAACAACAGTTGCCTAGACAGTGAAAAATAGTTGGCTAAACAATGTTTGCAAACCAAGAATTATTTACATACCCAATGTATAAGTGCCATGTGTGCCACTTAAAGGTACCAACCAATAGGCCATTACTATCCTGGGAAAATAGCAAACTACAGTGCTGATCTTCTGATCCGACAATATATAAAGACACCCCGTGAAAAAAATTGAAAACACAAAACTGATACAGTAGATCATTAGGGTCAGATTTGTAATTGGAAAAAGGGTAAAAAAAAGTCTGAATTCCACCATGGCTGCAAATAAAAGCGGTTGCATAATAGCAAGTATGCTATCACGCCATCCGGTAATTGCCCTGCCAAGCTACGGGTTCAGACTTCCTGTTACCGATATCGTTTGATTCAGAGAACAGGCAATCATCATAAAAATTTGAAACCACAAAACTGATACGACAGATCATTAGGCACAGATATGTTATTAAAAAAAAGGTAAAAAAAAAACTGAATTCCACCATGGCTGCAAATGAATGCAGTTGCACAATAGCAAGTATGCTGTTATGCCATCTGGTAATTGCCCTGCCAAGCTACGAGTTCAGACTTCCTATTACCAATATCATTTGATTCAGAGAACAGGTAATCATCATAGCCCATTACTATCCTGTAAAAATATAGTCCATTTAAAAATTTGAAACCACAAAACTGATACAATTAATCATTAGTTTCAGATTTATAATAGAAAGAAGGGTAAAAAAAGTCTGAATTCCACCATGGCTACAAATAAATGCGGTTGCACAATACCAAGTTTGGTATCACACTATCCAGCAATTGCCCTGCCAAGCTACGGGTTCAGACTTCCTATTATATGTCCTATTTACACACGTAGAGGTTGCAAAGGCAACTTTTTTATCGCACTCTACCATCCTTTCACTTGGCGTACCAAGACAACAGATTTATAGGATCATCAGACCCAAGTGAGACACGCAAGTTACGTAACAGACCTTAAGAGGGTTACCTGCAAAACAAATCAAGGAAATCCCCAAATTAAGAAAACCCTATGTATATATATATATAAGTAGTACACATGTACATCATAGAGCCCTCAACAGGATTACCTGCAAAATAAATCAAGGAAATCCCCAAATTAAGAAAACCCTAATTTCAATTACAAATTAGAATAAAACAAACATCTAAATTAAATCATCAATTAACAAAAAGTAAATCATAATCAAGCATAAACAGGTGAAAAAGGGTAAATATATAAAACCCCAAATTAAGAAACCCTAATTGGGTGATAAAAAAAAGGCCTGAAAATACAGAACAATACATTTACATTTGGTTGGCACCTCTATGAATGAACAAAAAGTAAATGATAATCAACCATAAACAGGCAAAAAAGCCAAAATATATACAACCCCACATTAAGAAACCCTAATTTGGCTGATACAAAAAAGAGCTGAAAATACAGAACGGGAAAATGCAAACATAATCAGACCTGAGTATAACCCCTCATTTAATGCATCGCAATGGGAGCAAGATCCAACTGGACGATGAAGAAATAAAGTGGAGAAAAAGAAAAACCAACTATACAGGGTACAGTGTCGGTGGAGTGGTTATAAATCGTGTTTTAGGCATGCTACAGTGAATTGCAGTGGCCTAAACAGTGCTTGCAAACCGACATTTATTTACATAGCCAATGTATAAGTGCCATGTGTGCCACTTAGACTTAGTAGCCAATAGGAGAGGACCACATAAGTATTAAAAGGCTTTGGAGGGGATCAACCTCCCCCTTTTTAGTATATATATATAATATAATTATTATGTATTTTAAATGTTTTAAATATGCATAAATTAATAGTTTGGATATATATGTAATATTTAAGTATTTGGAAGGATATATACGTAATTATTAGTTTTGCTTGAATATATACGCAATTATGAGCTTTTGTAAGGATATATATGCAATTCCCCCTTTCTTAAAAGTAGTTGTGAGCGGTAGCCGTAAAAAAATAGCCACAACTCACCGGTTCTTAAACAAACATTAGAGGATTAGTCTTCTTAAAAATTAGCCACGGATCACCGCTCTTTTGTCAAACGACCACTAAAAATTAAAATACTCATTACTCACCGCCCACACTGCTCCACGCCATACATACCCTAACTCCGCCCCTGCATACCCCTAAAGATTTCAACAGCATTATCTATAATAACACGAGTTAAGTGACGAGATAGGATTAAGAAAACTATAGTTAACCCGAAACTTGTAAAATATAATATGGATATGATAGAAGGACTTGACTAGCAAAAACTTACGATTAGCGGATCGACAACTAGATATGATATATAACGAGGATAGCGCCGGTCGGCCGCGTTGTGGCCATGCCGGTTTTTTTTGCTTGTTTTTATTTATGTCAAATTTCTAAGTGGCGGGGCATCGATCTTGCATCTGAACGGGTATTAGTTTTTGGTAGCGGGTTAAGGATACGATGTGTGCTTTCGGAATCTCTTGTGAAATAGTTGTTAACATTGTCAATAACAACAGGTGTACCTTATTATGAATTCACAATACTGTGAAATCAATAGGTTGGAGATAATCTGATGCAGGCTCTTCAGTGTAAAAAATCGGAGCGTTAAATCCTTTATCTTGAAATCACATTCTTTGTGAATAAGAGAGCTAAAAAAAAGAAGGTATGAAAAGAACTTTCGTTCTTCTTTATTATCGAATATTACATCAGATTTTACTGAATATACCTCAACAGACAAAATTGCAGGCTCTGTCTGTGGTAAAAGGACATGTTGTGAAAAAATTCAACCATTCACTTTTCTTCAATTGTGGCTGATGCTATGATGAGGCTCATATCAGGTCTGCGGCGTTATATCCATCAAATCAGTAGTTAGCAGCAATAACATATACAAAACCTTCGACCCGCAGCAGACTCCTAGTTCCTTTTAGATCGGCCTGCATGTTATTTCACTGTTGACATACTTGTCACCTAAAGGCCACAAATGCAAGAGTCATTTTATTTAAAAAAAATAGGTCTTCGTATAAACAACTTCTTAAAGTCACAACAATATTCAAATGGTTGTGTTCATTAACCTGTTTTAATTTCCATTAGTGCTCATATGAATAAAAATGAATATGGAAAAGATAAAAGTGTTTGGTAGTTTCAGTTCCACCTCCTTTATTTATTCACATCTATGTACAAATTAAAAAACATCTATACCACTCCAGGAAACACTAAAAAACAATAAGAAAGTAGCCAATTACCTGTTAAGAGCCACTTCTTTATCCCAAACTGACCCATTTGAACCCCATTTCTGCACCCGAACCCACCCTTCTCATCCCCTAAACCTACCCGATTCAGCCCTCATTACAGAGCCCGAGCAAGCCGGTTTTAGCACCCAAACCCACCCAACTCAACCCCCACGTCAGCACCCAAACGTACCCATTAAGAGGCGATGCAAACATCAATTAACTAAAATTATGGAATATGGTACATAGAAACCTTACCAAAAACCTATCGTCAGAACATATTGCAACAGCAGCAATTTGGCCTTCTCTTCAACTTCTTCCTGCCATAATAAGTATGATATAGTTAATATTTGATAGATCGTTGTAAGCTCGAGATTTTTTAGATCTAATCTAGCATAAATAATAACATGCACAACGGAATAAATCAAAACATCAATGTTATTATCAACAAGGTTTTTCTTCATTATCATTCACTACAAGCTTCAATTCTACTTGATCAATTGTAGAACGTGTTACACAACTTGTAACAAGGAATCAAAGATCCTTAAAGCTAAACACAACTAATCTCTAGGCGTCTACATAGAGGACCCATGCCTAGAACACACACACTTTTAGTCGACTACATTTTTACTTGTGCACTCATAAAAGCTAGAGCCTGTATCTCTTTATATAATAGAGATATCTAGGGTTTACAAAGACTCATAATTGTATTAGGAAACAAATCTTCCTAACTTTTATTCTTTATCTTTTAAGTCCTTGTAGTTTCATCTTGCTTCATTCTTCTTTTATTGTTTTGTATTTATCAACTCAATATAAATCCCAACAATCTTCCCCTAGTTGATAATTACAAAACATTCTTCTAGATCTTCCATGAATGAAAAAATCTTCCCATTAAGCTCAACTTGTGTGAACTTACATAACATGTTGTACCACCAAGGATCTGCAAGTTGCAAAACTTCTATGTACTTCTTTCCCTTTTTGTCATTATCCATTAGGGGATTCTAAGTAGATGCAACTTTGAATTTGACAACAACTAAACAATATCACACTTCTAATCCAAGTTTACCAATGTCTCAAATTACCCTCCATGAAGAACAGAGTGTGCTAGAATACTAAAAAAATGAATTTAAGGCAGTAGACACTTAAACTAGTAGCAGTAATAACGACTAGCAGTAGTAAAAACCTTCCTCTCAAATGATGCATGTAAATGATTAAACACTCTATAATATGCTTCCCCTGAAATCCATGTGTTAACCATTTCTTAAATCTTCAAATATGTAGGCTTCTTGTAATGATTACTGTTGAAGAAAAACTAAGCATAACGAACTTGATGATGAAGTAAAAAAATTCAAACTTGTGTCTTATATCTTGTACTACCCACTTGACTTTGAACTTATACCAAAAACCAATTATATAAGTAGATCGTAACCTCTTGACAAAATCCTCATCTTTCTATGAGACACTGAGCACTACAATGTAACTCCTTTAAGTGACAGCAAATCCTTATTGCTAGATTTTGACAAGTCGTTGTCACAACATTAAAGCACGAACAAGTTATCTCTAAACGTTGCAGGCCTTTTAAGCTCTGATAAGAACACGCATCCAAGAAACTCCACTTCAACTTCAAATAAGTGATAATAAACCTTCTTCGTAATCAATTATTCCAATTAAAAAAAATACGAGCCTTTTAAACATTTAAAAACATTTAAACCAAAACCAAACTTCTGTGTGTGTTGTTCGACATCTCCATATCCAAAACCAATCAATTTGCCTTAATATCAACTAGCAGCATTAATGAGTAAGAGCAGTACTAACCATCGAAGTAGCATCATTAATCTAGGGTTAGCAGCATTAACAAAGCTCAGCAGCAGAAACTATAAGCGTATCAGCATTAAGTTGAACGGGCAGCACTAATCTTTTAGTAGCAGTACTAAAATTATAGTAGCAGTACAAAAAAAAATCAGCAATATTAACCAACAAATGAGCAGCTTTAAGTTGTAATGACAAGGCCAGCAGCATAAACTTCAAGTAGCCGTACTTGGAACAAGAAGCATCAACTTAGACGAACAACATTAATTCAATGAGCGGCATTAAACAACTTCGAGCAGCACTAAGTAAAAACGCAGCAGCACAAACTTACAATAACTGGCAACACTAATATATGGGTAGCAGTATTAACGTACTGAATCATATCTCTGGAGCAGCTTTAATGTAAAACCACAAGCAGTACTAAGTTGAATAGAGCAGCAGCATTAACGAACAAGAATTCCATGTGTTAGCTCAGCATAAACTTGAATTCAAATTCATAAAAAGCAAAACTCCAACCATTATGCAAATAATACCGACCTCAAAATAATAAGATAATGAATTACACAACTTCCACTGAATTATATGTAATCACCCCTGATTGGTTATTAAATAAAACATGGTTCCACCGCCCCACGATTGATCTTAAAATAATCCATGTAAATCGTATTTAATATGGGAAGGAATAAGTATGATCGTATACTATAAACCAGCCCCACAATCAAATCAGTAAATAATATTGCCACCGAAAATGGAGAATAAAAGTCCACCAATCAGATTTAATCACCTTGGACAAAATTAATTAGTACGAGGTGAATTTTTGTGAATTAACCAATCAGTAAAGAATTCACCAATCAGTACGAGGTTATGGAATTTATTGTTTATGCAAAAGACGGAAAACCAGACAAATAATATATTCGATGTCGACAAACATATTAATATCTGATAAAAGTCGATATCTTAAAATCCGAAAAGACCATCGTACCTTCTCCAAAACAGTTTCTTCTCCAATCGACTTTAAAAACCTCGTAGTATCCTAGATCACGAGCTCCCTGAGCTCTAATACCACCTGATAGATCGTTGTAAGCTCGAGATTTTTTAGATCTAATCTAGGATAAATAATAACATGCACAGCGGAATAAATCAAAACATCAATGTTATTATCAAAAAGGTTTTTCTTCATTATCATTCACTACAAGCTTCAATTCTACTTGATCAATTGTAGAACGTGTTACACAACTTGTAACAAGGAATCAAAGGTCCTTGAAGCTAAAGACAACTAATCTCTAGGCGTCTACATAGAGGATTCACGCCTAGAACACACACACTTTTAGTCGACTACATCTTTACTTGTGCACTCATAAAACCTAGACCCTGTATCTCTTTATATAATAGAGATATCTAGTGTTTACAAAGACTCATAATTGCATTAGGAAACAAATCTTCCTAACCTTTATTCTTTATCTTTTAAGTCCTTATAGTTTCATCTTGCTTCATTCTTCTTTTATTGTTTTGTATTTATCAACTCAATATAAATCCCAACAATATTTCTTGCAAGTTCGAACCATAAAACTGTCATAAGCTATTGTGAAATCGATATTAAGACTTACAACTATTTCCTCTTAAGTTAATGCCATTTTTCCTGCAACTATGCACCTCTTTATGTATTTGTTTATCACGAAGACTTTAAAACATTACATGTCCATAAGTTAAATGGTAAATGACATGTACATGAAAAGAATCGTATAAGTAAACCTTAAAATAGAAGCTCCACCTATCTGGTAATGGTCACAACTAAAAAAGCGAGAAGGGTATACCTTTATGGTTGTAGATAAAAAATGTTGAATGAGAGTGTGGCACTCAACCTGCCACCAATGCGGAAGGATGACGCCGAAAAGAATGGAAGGCTATTTCGCGGCCACCATAAACGTACTGCAGAAAAATGATGTAGACATTAAAAAGAGATGATAGAAAGCCCACACTTTTGTGGAACTTAAATCAAATTCCGTGAATTAAGTAATACGGGTACAATGTGTATGCATATCATAAAAATTCCATGGATCAGCTAAAGTTTGAGTACTTAAAAGGTTTGGTTCCTGAATTTAAATGTCTTCAGAGAGAAAAAGTAGATTGTTGCTCATATGCTTATGTTAATCAGCTTATTTAGTAATCATATATTGAAGAAATAAGCTGTATCAGCTATTTGAAGTTGCTTACTTCAATCTGATTGTCTTAAAAGATAGAAGTCTTCGTGTATGGCATCTATATATGTTGGGTCCATCAGTACCCAAGAATACTTAAAACAAGATTTGGACAAAAATTAACTAAGTGTAAATTAAACCGAGAACAATTCAAGTCACTGAGTGAACAATCTCTCAGTGAGTCATCTTCAGGATGCTTAAGGCGAATTCAAGAAGAATGATTCACTACTCAGGAAGGCGGTACTCCCTGAGTAGGACTTAAGCCAAAGAAGAAGATGATGGTTCAGTGAGTGTTGGACAAGAACTCACTGAACCCCAGTCTCCTCAACAACATTAAGTGATTGAAGACTGAAGAACTCAACGCCTGAAAGAAAGGCGGGAAGATCTGGGAAGAGTTTAAGATAAGATCAAATCTTATCTTGTCAGGAAGAAACTTTCCCTAAGACGGCTAAAAGTCATGGAGTGTCAGACCAACCACTCCTAAAGACTTTATATTCCATTCCCATTGGTTCTTGGAAATGACAATTACTGTTGTAATTTTCAGACACGCTTGCTTCAACAAGTTGTAGTTTTTTAATCACTTTTACTCTTTTATACTTGTGTATAAATAGGTTCAAAAGGAGAAAAGTTGAGTGTGTTTTTGTACATTGAAAGCTTAGACTTTTACAACGCAACTTCTCTCCTACAAAGAGTAACCAGTCCCTGAGATAGCTCAGTGAGGCATATTGTTACCACTCAAAGCAAAGCTTGAGTTTAGATAGGAGACACCACCATACCTTGTCTGTTCAATCCCAAGTGTTTGTTCCGCAAAACACTTGGGTAATAGATTCTTTGATTCATTTCTAATAAGAATTTAAACGTTGAAAAATACTTGTGTGTTTTTACTTTTACGTTTTCATTAATCTGTTAGAATTAATCATAACATTGTATTAGTCATAAACAAGAATAGATTAACTTTCTAGTTAACTCTAAGCGTGTTAAGGGAACAACAAGTGGTATCAAAGCCTCTGGTTTATAAAATCTTTCAAAACTAACCAAGAGTGCTCAAGGTTTTTAAAACCAAGATCCTACTATGGCTGATATTAATGTACCCCAGCTGGTCGATAAAAAGGGTGGCAGCTATTCTGCTGTTGCACCCAGACTAGAAGCTGGAAAATTTAGCAAATGACAAACGTATGATTTACTATTTAACTGGTATGGAACCTTACTACATCACCTGTATCAGGGATGGCCCATTTATCCCTAAGACTGCTGCAGGGCTAAACAAGCCTGAGGCACAATGGACCATTGATGAGGGGAGGGTGGTCAATCAAGACCAGCGCCTTAAAATTATCCTTATATCTTGTCTTCCTGACGATATAATGGAATCAGTCATCAACTGTTTAACAGCCAGGCAAACTTGGGATGACTTGGTTAATAGCTTTGAGGGCCCCTCAGATACCAAGGAAAACAGGGTCATGGACCTGAAACTTGAGTATAATACTTTCAGGTCAAAAGACTCTGAAAGTCTCTCTCAGACTTATACCAGATACAAGACTTTGATAAACGAACTATCAAATGATGGTGTAGTATTATCTAAGCATGAGACAATTGTTGGCTTTGTCTACAGTCTCCCTGAGAAGTGGCTAAACTTCTCACAAGGCCTAAGGAATGCTAATCACATTCAGACCCTTGAGCTCCCTGAAATCTATGGGAAATTTGTCTATGAGGACAACTTGATCTCAAGGAGATATCCTGACTCAAAAGCTCTAGAGTCCAAAAAGGCCTTAACCTCCACACCCATATCAACTGCTTTTTATACTAATGGTGTTGTGCAGGACTTTCAAGAGGATTCTGAGGATGAAATTGATGAAAGGACTAGTGATGAGTACCTAAAAGATCTAAACTTGGAATTCCAAGAGAGGGCACTCCTTGCTAGTTCAAAACGTTTCATCAAAAGAAACCAGTCCAACTTTTCAAAAGGAAAAGCAAATGAAACCACTGAATGCTTTAATTGTGGTAAAAAGGGTCATTTTGCTAGGGACTGTTATTCTAAAACCACCTCAGAACCCTCTTACAAATTTTCAGGAAATAGTTCCTCAGGAACTAGCATGTTTCAACCTAGAATGTTTTAGTCGACCCAACAATTTCAACACAAGGGTCAAAAAGACTTTGAAGCAAAATATAGGAAAGCCAAGGCTAAACTTGCAATTCTTGAAACTAATCCCTCTATGTCTCAGGCTGCTCAAACATCCAAGCCTGTTTAGGCAAAGAACAAGGTTTTAGTTGTTGAAGCCTATGATTGGGATGAAGAAGAGGTATCCTCAGATGAGGAAATTAGAGTGAGTGCACTGATGGCACTCTCTGAAGGTGATCAGGTGGCTGTTGGGAAAAGCCATGCAAGGAATGGAGAGTGGGTAAACATCACCATGAAGAAGGTAAACACTTTACTTTCTATGGATGATGATTCTGATTGGCAGTCTTACATGAATTATATTTGTGTAGATCTTAAATTTGTTGAGGAACAAAGGCTTAACATGTGTTCAAAATATAACAACATAGTGTCAGAATTGAATAAATGTAGAGATGAATTGCTTGTACTAAAGCAAGCCAAATTAGAAACAATAACTCTACAAATTCAGAACACTGAAATTTTGAAACAAAACCAAGCCCTACAAACTGAACTTAACAAAGAAAAAGTTGTCATCCAAGGCTGGACCAAAAAGAACCCCAAGGTCTTTGATATTGTGGGTTTAATCCCTAGGAAAACAATAGGAATTGACCATCACATGGTTAACCCCTATGTAAGTCCCAGTGAACTGACCTTTGTTCCAGCTGGCATATCATTTGAGCAAGAAATGCTTCCCAAGTCAAATGACTGGATTGTCAGGGACAACCCAGTCAGTAAGTTACCAAACTTTGAGACTGGAAAGATCTTGCTTCCTGAAAGTCAGGCTTTGAAAAATATGCTTGGACTTACTGAACAACTCAGTAAGCTTGAACTTACTGAACAAGTCAGTAATACTGAGTCTGTGAATGAGTCTGAATCAGAATCATATCCACCACTTCCTCCACTAAATACCCTTCAGGGTGCTGCATCAAACTCGGGCCTCCCACCAATGGTCTTCTCACCACACTCTCCAAAGGAGAGATCAGGAATGGGAACAACCATCCTGAAGAGACCAACCCTTGAAGTCTCAGTAAATACTGATGACTCATCAACTTCAGTCCCTTCTGAAGTAACAACCCAAAGCCCTGAATCAAAATTTGATCAGTTGGCTGAAATGGTCAGGAAGCTTGGTGAGAAGATTGCATCTTTAGAGAAATCTTCTCAATCCAAGAAGGAACAAAAACCAACTTCCTCAAAAACCAAACCCAAACCCTCAAAACCCCTGAAAAGATGTGAACTGTGTAACTATACCAATCATGTCACTGACGATTTCTATAGAATCCTTTATTGTATGGTTTGCAAAAAGGATGATCACAGGACCTCTGATCACAAAACACATTCAGTCACATCAAACATGGCAAGTCTTAAAGCTCATTCTTTAAACTATCCTTCTGATTCTAAACAGAAACATAAACAAAAGGCAAAGTCTTTTGCACCTTGCCCTTACTGTGGGTTCAATGACCACCATCCTAAGGATTGTCAAATTGACAATTGTTATGAAAACAGTGGAAGTTCCACTCATAACACCTCAGGACGTGGTAAGGCCATTCAGGCCAGTAGAGGTATGACAAAGTCAGCCTCTCAGTCCACTGAGTCTACATCAGCAATCAAATGCATAATATGTGGTAGCTCAGTCCACTCCACCACTGACCATAAATCACTTGAAAATGTTAATAAGACCCTCAAAGCTAAGCCCTCTAAGAAGTGGAGTCCTAGAAAGAACTGACCCAGTTTACCATTTGTGCAGAAACATGCCAGGGATCCTGTTTGGCATCTTGATAGTGGATGTTCAAGGAGTATGACTGGTGTGAAGGAGTATCTGCACAAGTATGTGGATGAATCAGGACCCAAAGTGATATTTGCTTATAAGTCATCATGTCTCACTGAAGGTTATGGTTCAGTAAACTGCAACGGTATAGTCTTTACTAGGATAGCTTATGTAAATGGTCTAAAATACAATTTGATAAGTGTCAGTCAACTATGTGATACGAAATACATAGTTCAGTTTGATGATAAACAAGGAATCATCTTCAATGCTAATAAGGAAGTTGTCCTTATTGCACCAAGAAGACATGATGTTTATGTGTTAGACATGTCCAGTCTGACTCAGAATGGAACTTGTCTCTTTACCAAGGCCACTGATACTCTCAACTGGCTTTGGCATAAGAGACTCTCCCACCTGAACTTCAAAAACATAAACAACCTTGTAAAACACAACAAGGTCCTTGGCTTACCATCTCTTGTGTTTTCAAAGGACAAACCATGCTCAGCTTGTGAAAAAGGTAAACATCACAGAGCATCCTTTAAAACCAAAACCAACTTTTCAATCAGGAACTGCCTTCATCTTCTCCATATAGATCTATTTGGACCAATTAGTCCTAGATCCATTAACCATGAGAAGTATACTCTGGTCATTGTGGATGAATACTCAAGATACACTTGGGTATACTTCCTGATCAAAAAGAGTCAGGCAGCTGAAACAATTATGTCCTTTGTCAGGAACATTGAAAATCAGAATGACATCAAAGTCAAACAGATTAGGACTGACAATGGAACAGAGTTCAAAAATTATGAACTTGAATGTTTCTGTGATGAGAAATGCGTTTCACAAAAAATTTCCTCACCCTATACACCTGAACAAAATGGGGTGGCTGAAAGGAAAAATAGAACACTCATTGAAGCAGCTAGGACAATGCTAAATGGATCAGTCCTTTCCAAACACTTTTGGACTGAAGCAGTAAAGACTGCCTGTTACACACAAAACAGATCCATCATTGTCAAGAGACATAGCAAAACTCCTTATGAGTTATTCAAGGGAAGAATCCCTGACATCAGCTACTTTCATGTCTTTGGGTGTCCTGTGTTTATTCATAATAACAAGAATCACTTAGGAAAATTTGATGCCAAAGCTGATGATGGATACTTCCTAGGATACTCCCTTGTCTCAAAGGCCTTCAGGGTGTTCAACACTAGGAGACAGCATGCTGAGGAAACATTTCATGTTACCTTTGATGAGAGCACTGATGCAATCAGTGTCTCTAACAACTCAGTGGAAGAGATAGGTATTGATGAATCATCAAGATACCCTCCTGATAAACATCATGCTGATAATGGTCCTTCCACTCAGTACCATGCAAATGCTGACATCTCCTATTACATCATTCCCCACAACCTTCCTTACCCAACCATCACTGAGTTTATTGAAGCACAAAATACTGATGAATTCATTCAGTCAGTACAAAGTGCTCAGGTTCGAAACAATCACAGTGATGAGTCAACCCACTCAGACACTCATAATGCTGAAGAACATCATGTGTCTGATCCTGATCCTACCCATCAGGCCTCTACAAGTTCTAATCAGTTTCCAAGACCTCAGGACAGTTGGACTAGGTCTCAGGATATAGAACTTATCAATATAATTGGTGAGCCTACTGAAGGCATGCTCACAAGAAGCATGGCTTCTGAACTGAGAACAGCCTCAGCCAATGAATGCCTATTTGTAGACTTCATTTCCACAATTGAACCCAAAAGTGTTAAAGAAGCACTAAAACATCCAATTTGGGTTCAAGCCATGAATGATGAACTGGAACAATTTGACAGAAACAAGGTAATGACCTTTGTCAAATGTCCTGAAGATGTTTTAGTCATTGGCATGAAATGGGTATTTAAAAACAAATATGATGAAAATGGCATAGTTATTAAAAATAAAGCCAGACTTGTAGCCAAAGGCTATAATCAACAAGAAGGCATTGACTATGAAGAAACATTTGCACCAGTAGCAAGGATGGAAGCCATCAGGATCTTCCTTGCTTTTGCTACATACATGAACTTCAAGGTGTACCAAATGGATGTTAAAAGTGCATTCTTAAATGGCTCACTGAAAGAAGAAGTCTATGTTCAGCAACCTCTTGGATTTGAAAGCCATGAGTTTCCTGATCATGTCTGCAAGCTTAACAAAGCCCTTTATGGACTGAAACAAGCTCCCAGGGCATGGTATGAGACTCTTTCAGCCTTCCTGATCCAAAACAAATTTGTTAGAGGCAAGATAGACAACACATTGTTTATCTACAAGACAAATAATGATGTCATACTTGTACAAGTGTATGTTGATGACATCATCTTTGGCTCAACAAATTATTAACTTTGCAAACAGTTTGAAAAACTAATGGCAAAGAAATTTGAAATGAGCATGATGGGAGAACTGACTTACTTCCTTGGTCTACAAATCAAGCAGACTGATAAAGGAACCTCTATCAGTCAAGAGAAGTATTTCAAAAGCCTACTGAAGAAGTATGAGCTCAGTGACTGTTCCTCAGTCAAGACTCCCATGGTACCCTCAAACAACCTTGGTCCTGATCTTACTGGAAAACCAGTGAATCAAACTCTTTTTAGAGGAATGATAGGATCACTGATGTATTTACTTGCATCAAGGCCTGATATCCAATTCTCAGTCTGCTTATGTGCCAGATATCAATCTGACCCAAGAGAGACTCATATCACTGCTGTGAAAAGGATATTCAGGTACCTGAAAGGTACTCCAAACCTTGGATTATATTATCCAAAATGTTCTGGCCTTGATCTTAAAGGATACTCAGATTCTGACTATGTTGGATGCAACATGGACAGAAAAAGCACCTCAGGCTCTTGCCAAATTCTTGGTAGAAAACTAGTATGTTGGAGTGCTAAGAAGCAAAAATCAGTTGCCATGTCCTTAGATGAAGCTGAATATGTTGCAGCAGCAAGTTGTTGTGCAAATGTACTCTGGATGAAAAGTCAACTCAGTGACTATGGAATTTAGTACAAGATGGTTCCCATCTTTTGTGATAACACAAGTGCAATTTCCATCTCAAATAACCCAGTTCTTTATCAGAGAACAAAACACATTGATATTAGATATCACTTCATCAGGGACCATGTCATGAATGGTGACATTGAATTACACTTCATTCCTACTGAATATCAGCTAGCTGATATATTCACCAAGCCATTGGATGAACCAACTTTCACCAGACTGAAAGCTGAACTAGGAATGTTGGATATTGAGAATCAGTCCACTGATTGACTCCATCCAAATATGTGTAAATTCTGATAAACCCAAATCCCTGACTCAATGTGTTCTTCAGTGAGAAAGGTCACTGAACTTCAGGAACTAAACCCAAGTTCCTGAACCCTTAATCCTCAGGAATTAAACCCGAGTTCCTGAATTCTTGGTCCTCAGGAACTAAACCCAAGTTCCTGAACCCTTGAACCTCAGGAATTAGACCCAAATTCCTGAACACTAGAACCATCAGTGACTAAACCCAAGTCCTGAAAATCAGGTTCACTGAATGAAAAGTCATTCAGGGTCCTCAAGAGACATTAAATACTAACTTAAATGCTCTAAGTATCTAGTTAGTAAATGTCCGAGGTTGGTAACTGAATTCTTATTTAATATAAGAATATTTGTTCTTTTGCCTTTCTGGCTTCCACCTATGGGCCACCACATTCCCACTTGGCATTAAATGCCTCTCTAATCACATTACAGATATGTGATGACTCATCTCTGCAAATTACACTTTTGCAAAACTGCTCAACTGTTCACCTTGACTGTTGCGCCAAACCAGGGAAAGTGGAGTGTTGGCATTAAATGCGGATCCCAAAACATTTTATTCAAAACAGTTTCCAAAAATTCTTTTTGAATAAATAAAATCCGCTTAATGCCTAAAATACCCTCCACTTCACTTCCCTATAAATACCCCAACCAAAATAACAACACACACGTCTATTAGAAATCTTAAGCAAATTCTGCCCATTTTTTTCTCTCAAAACTAATAGTGTGTGTGTTCTTAGGCTTTAGAAACCCAGAATCATTTGTTAATCCAGACCTACCAATACAAATGGCTTCTTCTAATGCTATCACATACGCCCCTAATGTGGATTTCATATTAGAGGGCGTAGACCTCACAAAGAACAATGTGGTGGGAAACTTTTCCTATCCACAAAAGTTCCATGCTTACAAGAATGTGATGAAATATCTTCAAAACTGTTTTCTTGCAAAAGCATTTACCAAAACCCCCTTAGTCATCTACCATGACTACTTGAGGAAATTCTGGTGCACTGCTGTGGCTACTAGCCCAAAAGACACCAAAGAATCCATCATCACTTTCACAGTGATGAATGGGAGAAGGACTCTCTCCCTGGGTTACAATGACTTCATCAAGGCCACTGGTCTTGATTTTGCTGAGGCTTTTGAGCCCAATCCTACTGACCAAGAGGTCAAAGGAGAGTTGATATTCTTAGGACCTCATAATCCTAAATGTCCTAAGGAGTCCGCTGGAGCCTTATTAGAAAAGGCTCCAATTGTCAAAACCTAGTTCTACCCAGTCTGGAGGATCCTGATGACATTCGTCATTTAGGTCCTTGGGGGGAATAAATCCTCCACTGAGCAATTGAACTCATCACAACAATTGATGTTGTTCAGTCTCTTTGAGGGTAGAAAAATAGATATCGGAGGTATAATCTTTCGTGACCTTGTTGCTAAGCTCTCAGAAAAATCTAGGCAAAAAAACTTATCTTATCCTAGGTTTATTTCCTGTGTGCTTCAGGACCTTCTTGGTTCTGACTATGTGAGGCCTGACGTCTTAGGTATGAAACCTGACGTCTTACATAAGACCAATTTCACTAGTGGCATCACTGAGGTACAACCCATTGCCCTGACTAACTACATGCAAGAGGTTATTCAGGGGGAGGACGTTGTTTCTCCAGTACCTTCACCTACAAAGAAGGTGAAGAAAACAAAGAAGGGTCAGTCCAGTAAGGTGGTTAGACCCAAACCACTCGCCACTGAGACTGATGCCCAGAACCAACTCAACCTTAAAAAAGGGTTGAATGTGGCCCAGACCTCTGAGACACCCACTACAGAGACCCCCCTGACCACAAAATAAAGGCCAACGGAGGTCACTGAGCAATCATCCTCAGTGTCCTCGGGCAAACCCCCTCTTCCTCATGATTCCACTGACATAAACAAGTCACTGGAGTCAGGAACCTCAACCCATTCACATCCCAATGAAGGCATTGATAAATCACAATCAGAGCCTGAGGGAGAAAAGGGTCCTATATCCTCGGTTGGGCAGCACTACTCAACTGAGAAGGGGACCCACACCCAATCACATCCCGATGAAGGTACTGACAAATCACAGTCAGGACCCAAGGGAGTCAAGGACCCTAAATCCCCAAAAGGGCAGTACAACCCTGATGGGAAGGGGGACCACCAACCATCACAAAAAGTGCCTAGTAATACTACTGGAAAACACCCGTTAGTAGTTGAAGGCGCTCAGGGGGACAAAGACTCAGAGGGATATAAACCACCCGCTGATACGGAACCCACAACCACCTCAGGCGGATCCAGTCTCTCAGGAACTGCCCTCAAAAGTCAGGCTGAGAAATTAGTTATTATGACTAGCCAGGCTGATAAAACCAAATCAGTTATTATGGCAGGGTCAGGACCAAGGCAAGTCCTTTTATGAGGAGGAGCCGGTTAACCTTTTGGAGTTCGAGTCTATGGGGGATGTTCAGGCTCTTCTTGATTCTGAAGATTCTGATAATGAGCTCAAGGAAGAGAGTGAGGAAAAAATCTTTGAGGCTGGTGAGGATAGGGAAACTGATGTACAACCTGAACAATCACATCAGTCATCTCCACATCCAAGTGAAGAATCAGAATCTCAAGCTTCTGGTTCTTCGGATACTGACAACATCCTCAGCAAGTATGACAACATTCTTCCTCTCACTGAGAGACAATTGGTCAAGTTCCCGCTAAAAACCAACAAGGCTCTCTTCCAAGGTCTGACTGAAGAAATGTTTGACCAGCACACTGAAGCAGCTGTTCATTATGTCAACCTGAATGAATCAGTGGAATCCTATCATGATGATGTAAATGAGCACAAGTCATCTATCTCCTTCTCCCTGAAAAATCTTGATTACAACTTTAAAATGTTCAACGAGTCTCTCACCAACTTACAAAAGAGCGTTGACACTATTCAAGAATCAGTGAAAGATGACCTTGAGCTAAACAAGAAAATTCTTCAGGCTTCAGAAACTTACCAGCAACAAACTTCTCAGTTGGCTGAGCTGGTAACTGTGCTAAAATCCTCCAATCTTCAGGGACTCAACTCTTTAGTGGACTCCATCCTATCTTCTCTGGGTCTTATGGAGTCCCACATGGCATCTTTGGCATCGTCTTCTTCCTCCCTGGCTTGGAATCTTGGGCCAAGGATGACTGCATTAGAGGCTTCTCAGGCTTCTCTTGAGACTAAGGTCTCAACTCTTCAGGTGGATACCTCAGACATCAAATC
Source organism: Artemisia tridentata subsp. tridentata (assembly GCA_021014915.2). NCBI lineage: Eukaryota > Viridiplantae > Streptophyta > Magnoliopsida > Asterales > Asteraceae > Artemisia > Artemisia tridentata. The sequence continues at coordinate 98,757,471 of CP139504.1, forward strand.
CATGATGACTGAGATCTATCAGGCCTTCAAAGGTTAAGCTCCCTCAACTTCAGTGAGCGAACCAACTCTTGCTCTCACTATGGGTCAAGCAACAGTTGAGGGGGAGAAAATCACTGAAGACGAGCCTCCACAACCTGAACAAGAACAACCTCCTTCTCACACTGAGGGGGAGAATCCTGAAGCCACCTCATCTTCATCCCACCAAGACAAAGGCAAAGGCATTCTCACAATCATTGAGCCTGAGCCCACAATCTTGGTACCTGCCTCCAAGGAAAGAAGGCCAGACCCTGATGAACCAGTCAGGGTTCCTTATGAAATCAATGGGGTAATGCAACTTCTCACTCATGCTGAAATTCAAGCTCACAAGGAGAAAGAGGAGGCAGTGAAGAAAGCTGCTGAAGATGAAAGGCATAACAAGCTTGCTCTCATTCAGGTTGCAAGAGAAGAGGCTGAGAAGATAGGGATTGAGGCAAAATACCTTGCTAAAAGGGAAGGTGGTAAGAGCTTTGTGGAAGCTCATAATGCTGAAATGACTGCCCTCAGGCAGAGAAGGGAAGAAAGAATGAAAAGGACTGAAGAGATTAGGCAGAATAGGATTGCAAGATATCAGTGGGTCATGACAAACAGGTTAAAGCCAGAACCAATCACTGATGTCAAGATTCATAAAAACTCCAAGCCTGCAATTCTAACTGTCTACAGAAGTAATGACAAGAGAGTCTTTGAGGTTCATGACCCTTTTAGATTCGCAGACTTTGGGATCTCAGAACTGGATGAACTGGGTCCACTAATTGAGAAGAAGCAAAATGTTTTTTTGCCAAACCTGATGAAATCCCTCAGTCTGAGGTATAAAAAGTTGGCTGCAACACCTCAAGAACTTGGCACTCCCTCTCTTCTTCCTGCTTCAGCCGAACAGCCTGCCCCTTCTCAGTCTTCTTTAAGAAAAAGAAAGAAGGTTGAAACAGAGCCTAAGATCAAGGTCCCTGGTCTGGACTGCAACAGAGCTCTCCCTGAAGGTATTCCATTCAGGAGGAATGTGGTCATCGAACAACCTGAAAGAGGGTTGTTCTTCACTGATGAGTTCGGAGACCCAGCCTTCCAGAGGTGGAATGATATTGATCTATCAGGGATCAAAGCAATGATGGGTTTCCTCAAGATGGCCTCTCCAATCAAGAGTCCTGAGAATGTGAGGTTTTGTCAAGATCTGAAAAGAAAAATCCGAGAGCACCCTGACCAACATGAGCTGCAGTCAAAGAAGCCTAAGCTTGAAGCCCCTGGTATTAAGTTGAACTGATGAATCTGCCTGAATACCACGACTTTTTTGTACTTAGTTTTGATAGGACTTGTAATGATATTAATAAGATGATGTTTTTATTATTTCAGTGTCCTTACTTACATTCTAGTACATTCAGTATGAGTAGAAGTCATTAGCTCACTCATAACTGATCAAAACACTTAGGAATAATTTATATCCAAATAGGGGGAGATTGTTGGGTCCATCAGTACCCAAGAATACTTAAAACAAGATTTGGAAACAAATTAACTAAGTGTAAATTAAATCGAGAACAATTCAAGTCACTGAGTGAACAGTCTCTCAGTGAGTCATCTTCAGGATGCTTAAGGCGAATTCAAGAAGAATGATTCACTACTCAGGAAGGCGGTACTCCCTGAGTAGGACTTAAGCAAAAGAAGAAGATGATGGTTCAGTGAGTGTTGGACAAGAACTCACTGAACCCCAGTCTCCTCAACAACATTAAGTGATTGAAGACTGAAGAACTCAACGCCTGAAAGAAAGGCGGGAAGATCTGGGAAGAGTTTAAGATAAGATCAAATCTTATCTTGTCAGGAAGAAACTTTCCCTAAGACGGCTAAAAGTCATGGAGTGTCAGACCAACCACTCCTAAAGACTTTATAGTCCATTCCCATTGGTTCTTGGAAATGACAATTACTGTTGTAATTGTTAGACACGCTTGCTTCAACAAGTTGTAGTTTTTTAATCACTTTTACTCTTTTATACTTGTGTATAAATAGGTTCAAAAGGAGAGAAGTTGAGTGTGTTTTTGTACATTGAAAGCTTAGACTTTTACAAAGCAACTTCTCTCCTACAAAGAGTAACCAGTCCCTGAGATAGCTCAGTGAGGCATATTGTTACCACTCAAAGCAAAGCTTGAGTTTAGATAGGAGACACCACCATACCTTGTCTGTTCAATCCCAAGTGTTTGTTCCGCAAAACACTTGGGTAATAGATTCTTTGATTCATTTCTAATAAGAATTTAAACGTTGAAAAATACTTGTGTGTTTTTACTTTTACGTTTTCATTAATCTGTTAGAATTAATCATAACATTGTATTAGTCATAAACACGAATAGATTAACTTTCTAGTTAACTCTAAGCGTGTTAAGGGAACAACAATATATCTGCAAATTACACTTACGAAAACTACATATGTTTAGCACTCCTGAAATGAACCTAAATTGGCAGCTGTTATTACAAATATGTTAAAAAGGTAGCGAAGTTTTTGTGATTAAAACATTAACACTCACTTGCAGATTGCTTTTCACTTCGGCATTTGTAACTTGTAAGGCCATCGACTCGCATAAACTCTCTTATCTAATTTAGAAAAATCTGTTAATAACTTCTAAACAAAACGTATAGACCCAAACCCCGTTTCATCTTTAATCAGCCTGCCCTTTTTATCACATATACATGTTATAACGATTAAACTACAATTATACCTTTGCTTATGCTTCCGCTTCGAGTGGGTTTCTTTTTAATCTCACAATTGTCACCATCAAATGTTCTGATTCCTTCACCATTATCCAGCTCCAACAACCCTACATCTTTTATTGAGGTGTTTACCTTGTTTTCCACCGGTTGTTGTGTCAATCTTCCATTGCTTGTCACATTACCATGACCATCATTGTCCTCTCCAACGTCTTCAGCGATTAGTTTTGATACTTTTGTGGTATGAGCATCTGGTGCTACAGTTATACCTACAATAACAACAATCATAAGCGATAGATAGCGCCTAACGTTCCGAAAAATAGAATACCTTTTCGTATTCACAAAAAGCATATTGTACCTGGATTTCCAGTGATAAAAAGAAGATGAAATATGGGATTGGTAGCATGAATCTCCACTGAATCAGTCTTCCTACTGCCTTACCCAAAATCATAATCGAACGTTTAAACCAATCAATAATAATTAAATCCTATTTATAACAAATACACATATCTAGTTTATTATCGAAAATGAAATGAAATAACATACGTGAATATAAAGCAGTCATTTAATGCTCAACTTAGAGTAGATTCAAGTACACAAACACATATTCATGAGTGTAAGTCATCAATGTTACTATATGGCGGGCTCAATACTCCATCTTTCCAATGGCTTCCATCATTGCAGCAGATTCCGTCTTGTGGAAAGATTCCATGTTCGGACCTTACACAAAAAACAACATCAATCAATATAAAAACACATGATAATGAATAGAACATCGACTGAAATATATTGACAAAAGAAAAGAAAATGATAATGAGGTAAACCCTGGTCTGTTATTCTTCTCCATATCTGTCCTGTGACACAACCTTAAAAACGCTACAGACAACCTTCTTCTTTTTTTTTCTTTTTTTTTTATTATTATTTTTTTTTTTTTTTTGTCTCGCAACCTGAAAAACACAGAAAGCTTGTTTTTAGAGGGAGAAGATAATGAGGTGACAAAATGAATCGTATCTTTTAATAAGAAAGTAAAACTCAAATATCCCTTAATAACAAACAACATAAACAAATACCTTACTCCGATCAAGAACACAACTTACAGCAGTAATATCTTTTTTTCTTTCGTCTGGGTAACACCAAATAAGCAAACGCAGGCAGTATTTCCTATGCAGTTAAAAGCGCTTATTTGTAAGCATAATCAATAAGAATAAGCATTCCCAAACACCTCTTAAATTAAGTTCAAGGTAGCCGAAAAATAAAATAACAAAATTGAAAAAAAAAATGTAACAAACACAATACCCGCTTACCATAACCTTAAAAACAGACTCAGCTGTCCTCAGCAGCATCTTCACCAAGCTACCTTCCTAATAACCACCTGTTAACAAAACAAAAAGCGGTCAAATTCTTTATCACCAAAGAGGGGTATTTTTTAGATGAAGATGTATGAAAATAAGTAATCAAGAGGTAGAAGAAGCAAGCGTACCACTATGTTTTGCTAATTGTACATCTTCTGGGAAAGGCCTAGGCCCAAGAAAGATAACACCCAACAATCAAAACCCTAAGTCTTCCGTATGGATAAGCACATGTGTAAGTGTATTCCAAAAGATTCGAGATGTGTGTGAGACACAACAACTATAAAAAGAACGCCGGCAACAGATCAGGGCAAAATCCAGGCGGATCTTGGGAGGACTGGATGTGGATTCGGTTTGGTGGATTAATGAAGATGAATGTGGAAGGTTCGGGAGTATTAGTTATCGCATAAACGGACAGGATTTGGCAAAAAAGGCCAAAATTAGCCCACCAATTTTGGCGTGAAAAGCCTGCAACAAAACGACGTAGTTTTGAGTTGTATTTAATATAAACTTATAATTAACTAGTTATAACTACTTATAAGTATGAAGGCGATATTTGTCACAATACGTATTTGAGTTCATACGTAGCTTATAAATTTATGTTGAATGAATCAGGTTGCGTTGTCCATTTTATTTTGTCTTTTGTTGCGGAAGCACCGCATCTTGTTTGGTTTGTGTCTTTCACTGCAATGATTGTCACATGCCACAAGATAATTTTAAAAACACATTGGAAATATGGATTTGATATTTTATAGTAGGGGTAAATGCTATAGAATAGTAATGAACTTACTGATTTGTCTCGGATTGAATAATCTACAAATTTATTACCGATTTGACTAATGTACTTAAAAGTTTTGTCCTAATAATAACAACCATGCTAACGACCGTCAGTTCTGTTAGTTATCATGTGACAACGTTAGTCCATTAACCAAACAAGCGTTTGCAAAATTAGTCCTTTTACTAACGTTCGTTTTGTTTTTCATTTTTGGTCCTTTTGATTATTATTATTATTCTAAAAAATTCAAAAAAATTTATAAAAATTAAAAAAACTTATAAAAATGCGAAAAAAAATTTAAAAATCCGAAAATTTTTGAAAAATTTGAAAAAATTTATAAAAATTCGAAAAAACTTATAAAATTAGAAAAATTTATAAAAATTCGAAAAAATTTGAAAAATTCGAAAAAATTTATAAAAATTCGAAAAAATTTATAAAAATTCAAAAACTTATAAAAATTCGAAAAAAAATTAAAAATTCGAAAATTTTTGAAAATTTCGAAAAAATTTATAAGAATTAAAAAAAACCTATAAAATTAGAAAAAATTATAAAAATTCAAAAAACTTTAAAAATTTTGAATAATTCGAAAAAATTATAAAAATTCAAAAAAATAAATAAAAATTCGAAAAAATTTAAAAAACTTCGAAAAAATTTTAAAAATTTGAATTTTTTTAAAAATTCAAAAAATTCGAAAAGATTCGAAAAACTTATAAAATTCGAAAATTTTTGAAAAATTCGAATACTTCGAATTTTAAAAATACGAAAATTTTAAAAATTCAAAAATTTTTGAAAAATTCGAAATAATTTTGAAAACTTTTTCGATTTTTTTTAATTTTTATAAATTTTTTGAATTGTTAAAAAAATTTCGAATTTTTAAAAAAATTTCGAATTTTTATATATTTTTTGAATTTTTATAAAATTTTTCGTATTTTTTGAATTTTTCAAAAAATTTCGTATTTTTATAATTTTTTGAATTTTTATAATATTTTCAAATTTTTTAAAATTTTTCGAATTTTTATAAATTTTTCGAATTTTTATAAATTTTTCGAATTTTACAAGTTTTTTGAATTTTTATAAATTTTTTCGAATTTTTCTAATTTTTAAAAAAATTTCAAATTTTTTTAAATTTTTCTAATTTTATAAGTTTTTTCGAATTTTTATAAGTTTTTCCGAATTTTTATATATTTTTTTGATTTTTTATAATTTTTTTAGAAATTTTATAAGTTTTTTAGAATAATAATAATAATCAAAAGGACCAAAAATGAAAAACAAAACGAACGTTAGTAAAAGGACTAATTTTGCAAACGAACGTTAGTAAAAGGACTAATTTTGCAAACGCTTGTTCGGTTAATGGACTAACGTTGTCACATGATAACTAACAGAACTGACGGTCGTTAGCATGGTTGTTATTATTAGGACAAATCTTTTAAGTACATTAGTCAAATCGGTAATAAATTTGTAGATTATTCAATCCGGAACAAATCAGTAAGTTCGTTGCTATTCTATAGCATTTACCCTTTATAGTAGCTATATTTTGAAGATTATAAATATTTTGAAGTTTCGCGAATCGATCTAGGCTTATATTTTTATTGCAAAAAATATATTAATAATTATAAGACCATGTGTAATGGGGCTTGGAAACGGGTGGGGGGCGCTTTGGAGATCTCCGCGCCCGCGCCCCTGAGAGTGTGTGGGTCCATCTGAAGTTGATGATTGATGGGTGTTCTGATAAGTAATACATTATGGGATTTGTAACATTAATTTTTGTGGTGATCGGAGATGTGATGAACGGTTGTTTGTGGTGATCGGAGATGTGATCAACTTTTGGTTTAGACTTTTGAGAGAGAGAAAGATGTGAAAATGGATGTTTGATTTTTTTTTGGGTGTTTGGTGGTATTTATATTTGGTTTGGTGGTCAAATGGTTTAACCCGCCCACAAAATTACACCAACCTCGGTTACGTTCGTCCTCGTCGTGTTAACGAGTTTGGCGAGGGTGCGTTTTCAAACCAAGAACTTCTCGATGTCATCTCGCATTTTATATTATTTAGTTTTATTTATTAGTTTTAGTGATTAAAAAAATAATTAAAAAAAAAAAAAAAAAGAAGTCACATGTCACACCATGCCCCATCTACCATTATACCACTTTTTCTTCCAAGCCCCATGATGGCCCATAATGCCACATGTCAAACCATTACACATGGTCTAAGTGTGGAGGGTGTGATTAAAGGTTTTCTCTCGCCACATCAGCTCCACATCATTAAAAAACACTTATTTTATTTTTTCCCTCAACCATTGCAGCACTTTCTCTCTCTTTCATTAATTTGTTTTTACTTTTTATCATTTAAAAATACCCCTAAAACACACATACCACACACAACAACTAATAAGTTAAACATTTTCTCTTAAAAAACTGTTTTCTCTCTCTTGAAATTCTGTTTTCTCTCTGCTTAGTCTTTCGGCACTTGAGTCCCGCTTGGGAATTGTTTTTCATTTTGCCGCTACAACAGGTACCATGTCCCCGCAAGGAAAGAAGTAAAAAATGATTCCCTTTGCATTTTCCGTGACCCACACCTTGCACCCTAAGATATTCTTCGGCATGAGTTAAAGATTACGTGCAAACAGTATAATATAAACTGAAGTTATTACATTATTTGTTTGTTTGTTATCGTACGTGGTTCAATGTACGTAGGTCATGCTATAGGTTTTAGAATACAAAAATTCTCAAGTTTCATTACATAACAATTCCGATGTTTACGAACAAAATGAACCCAGATAAACCGAACCAGGGGGAATGGAATTTTTTTCCCCCAATCGGTTGACTGGGCTTCCATGTGTCATCATCGACCCAGCCGCTCCTGCAGCATCTCATCCTTAGTGAATAAACAAAGGTGCAGTAACAACTTACATGCCTTTACCATATTTGGGAATCCAATCTACCTATACGATTTTTAGAGTTTATCGTTGAAATACGGACCACACGCTCACATTGTGTCATTACAATAACTGGGCATGTATACACTTTTTTCTTTGTTTTACACATTCAATGTAGATATTATGACTGCTGTAACAAATGAACAAAACATAGTAGCTACACTTGCTTACAAGCATGGATGCATGGTTTTTATATTGATTTCCATCTTTACATGTTTTATATGTAAATGAGATTATTATTTTATACTGTATAAAATGGCATATACAATAGTAATATGAGTTTATGACTAAATATATTTAGCACAATACTCATTTATCTTAGGTGTATTATTAGTGTTAATTAATAATCTGATATATTTCACTTATTTGTTAAAGAAGACATTATGCATTCATTCATTCAAAATTAATTGTTAATCTGTTATTCTGTTTCCGTTTACATCTGCTATATAGTAGAATATTTATATTAACAAAAGTGACAATGCCGATAAGGCCACAAAGAATAAGTTGAGCATTGCATAAAACATGTTGATCCAGTTGTATTGACTGAATGCTGGAAGAAGAGATAACCCGAGCCAAACTATCATAATTCTCTTCGATTGGAGATATCAAAAGCTATTGTAAGCGGCAACTAATACAAACTCAAATATCTCACCTATCGTGAGTTCATGCAGGACATGATTGATTACGAAAACCAAGAAACGAGACCATCATGAGTATAGTGTCGGGTCTTGAGGAGTGTTTGTCAAAGCAAGTATGTTTCACTTTCATTTTTATTCAAAGTGACAAGTCTAAGATGAAAAAGATACCAGCTACACGTTTCTCTGCTTTCACTAAGCCCGCTACGGCACTACGACTTACCTTGTTCCATTTTTAGAAATTCGAGTGGGCATTCATTTACATTTTCAGGAAATATCAAGCATGGATCAGTTGTAATTCTCTGTATGCAAACCTAATAAATCAATGTTGGGGCAATACTTTTGCCCAACATTTTATACTTTTATTCAAGTCTGTGAGTAATCACTTTGGATTAGCTCATCATTTAGTTAGTAATTTATGAATTAATCACTTTGTTTAGGTTCATTTTTACTTATATGTTCAAAAATAAATTATATTTAAAGTGGCACTAATTTATTTATTTTTCAAGTTCCAAAGGTTATTGACAGAATAAGTTGAAGCCCAAACTTGAACATCTTCAATTCTTCATTATCGTTTATTAAGACTGGCAAATGTAAATGCCGGCCCATATCAATGGTTAAAAACCGACATATCATGTCGCAGCCCAACAATATATAGTGTGGGCTTGTGGCAATGAGCTTATCTAGTTAAACTCTAATCTTTTTCAGAAACTTTAAAACTTATAAAACGAGTAAAGTTGTTTAACTAAAATACTCTTATTTATAAAAGATAATTACAAGCTATTAAATTATTTGAATACTTATTTACAATTTAATTCACAAACTTTTCTACTGTCACTTACACCTTTATATACAAAAAAATAAAATAAATACACACAAGCAAATTGTTATTCTAGTAAAGTATAAACTAGAATTGGTTACAAATATTAACCAAGTTAACTAACAAATTTCCATTCTAGTAAAGTATAAAAACGTTTAACAAGAATAAACAGTAATAAATATTTACACAAGTGTTTTTTTCAACATTTAAATTCTTATTAGAAATGAATTAAAGAATTTACTAATATTGTTTGTGGAACAACAATATAAGTTGAATGAAAATATATGATAATCTCCTCACTAACTCAAACACTAACCAAAGTAGGTGTTTAGTTAAGAACTATGTTTACACTCTGAATGGATTCAGGGACTTAATTCTTTGGGGGAGTAAATGCTCTTGTGAATGTGTATTTCATTAATTACACAAAAGTGACGTGTCGAGAATCTAACGATAGGCAAAAAAACAAACTGGTTGTCCGTGGGGTAATAGCGACGTGCCGAGCATCTAACTATGTTGTACACTTTACATTAAATGTTTTTACTCTTGGAATGTGTCCAATCTTGCTTTAGAGAAACATTGTTTACAATTGTTTTCCTTTTTCGACCAACTCTTGTACTTTCTTGACTTTCAATGATAAATGTCTTTCTACTTATCATCCCAAGAAAGTTCTCACCTAAACTTTCAGATACTTAGATATGCTTCTTAAATATCTAAGTTCAGAATGTCTTTGATTTGTTGAGGAGATCAAGGAGAGTCGGTGAGTTATTGTCAACACTCACTGACTCCATCATCTTCTTTCAGGTTCAGGGCTTGACTTACCAAGTTTGGGAACTGATAACTTTCTTTTGTCTCTAATAAACTCTAAAGATGACTCCATGAATGTTCAATCATCCAGGGACTTCATTTGTACTTAGAATATTTTATATTCAAATCTTAGTTACAAACCATTGGGCTCTAAATTGGCCCAACACAAATCGATGTCAACATACATTGTCAGCGCTATGCGCGGGTAATTGTCTAGTTATCAGAAATGTTTTATCCTCTTTATAACATTTCATAAAGGTTTAAGCAAAGGCGTAGTATAATAGTAACATAATTACTATGTTTTATATTCACATGTTATCCTATTTGCGTTTTAACATGTGTTCATATTATCAAATAAGAGTTCGTTTGATTCACAGAATGTTTTTTAAAGAATTAGAATTTGTCAAAATTTGTAAGATTTGGAATTTGAAGGAATTAAGATAGCATATAATGACAAGAAAAAAGAACATAAGCTGAAGAAAAGATCATTGTTTATAAGAGATAGTATGTCGATAATCTTATTTATGAGTATGAAGCTAATTAACTTCGGAAATGATTTAGTTCAATCTTAGGACTAACATAGGAAAACAGTTGAGACTTTATAGAGAAACTAGAGAGAATATTTGGGCATATTTGGAAGTGATTTGATCATTATGAAATTGTTAGTTACAAATGAGGGTTACAAAGATATTTAAATACAATAAATGACGGGAAAGCTAAACTAGCTAAAATATCTAGTAACTAACTAATCTATCACTTTATCTCTACTGAACTACATCTCATAACACTTGTTCATTAGAATCTACATCTTGTGCAAAGTTCTTGAGTGTTTTGTTTTGTTGTTTGTTACTAAATGAACAGAGCTCTTGAGATGTGCGTTTGTTGATACTCCAATATCCCCCTCGCAAGTTGGCAGTGTGTAAGAGTTACACATGCCTAACTTGGACAAACAGCTATAGTGAAGTGGCTTTCTGAGACCCTTTGTGAGAATAGCTGTCAATTGGTTTTTGGTAGAAATGAAGGTAGGTATTATTTGGCCCGCTTTGATCTTGTCTCTCACAAAATGGCAATCAATCTCTATATGCTTGGATCTAGCATGATGGACTGGATTTGATGCTAGAGCTATAGAAGAAGCATTGTCAAACATCATTAAATAGGAGTAGGAACAACAATTTTGAACTCTTTCAGAAGACATTGTACCCATGTGACTTCACTAGCTGTATTAGCTAGTACACTGTACTCAGCTTCTGTGGAAGATCTTGAAACCACAATATGCTTTCTGGATTGCCGGGAAATTAAGTTAGACCCCAGAAAGATGCCATAGCCAGTGACTGATCTTCTTGAGAATGGACAACTGGCCCAATCACTATCACAATAAGCTGCTAAGTATATGTTGTTTTGAACTGGAAATAGCAGACCTTGACTAATATGAGTTGTCTTTGTTGCTTGTATAAATTGACTTAAAGCCTGTGCAACAAACAAAAGATCTGGTCTGGTAATAGTAAGATATAACAACTTTCCAACTAGAGTTCTGTAGTGAGTGGGATCTGGTAGAGGGTCACCATCATCCATTAAAGCTTTTTGGTTGGGTTAAGAGGAATAGCTAATGATTTGGTATCTAGAAGACCAGCATGAGTCACTAGATCAAGTGCATACTTCCTCTGGGACATAGCAAGACCCTTCGTATTTCTTAAAAACTCAATACCTAAGTAATAATGCTGAGGGCCTAAATCCTTGATGTTGAACTTATCATTGAGAGCGCTCTTTGTTGGGTTTGATAAATCAACCCAATTGTCTCCGACAAGTATTTAAACATACAATTGCCTAATTCACCTTCTGAAGGTCAGTGAGCATCAACTCTCTGATAACGATCAGAGAGTATGTCACTTCATAACTATCAAAGTAAACATGATGGTTATTAGAAGTGATATACTCTCTGAGAGTTATCAAAGAACTTGACTCTCTGATTATTATTCAGAAGATGACTCACTAAAATCAGTGAGTGTTGTATAAAGCTCAAAGGCCAAAGAGCCTGAATGGCTTCAGGGAAGTCGAAGACCAACTGAATAAAATGACTTCACAAACTGATGCGGTGTCAGGGAGTGAAGTTACAAGGAGCTGAAAGACAACACCGGAGTCACTGCGAACTGACAAATGTCTCAATGACCCTGAAGACTTAACTCTGATTACAACCTAAACCTTAGAATGAGAAAGGGGGAAGCTTACACAAGAAGATAAGTTCAAATACTTATCGATACGCGTGAAATAGGCATTGGAACTCTAACTTGTCAAATCGAAAGAGCCGAAAGTAAGATTCAGACTAGCTTACTAAGCATGTGCCTACCTATAGCAAGTGGACAACTTACGATGCAACCCACATGTAAACACTGTTTCCCTTCCTATATAAACTCAGGTCGTAAAGTAAGTTAAGTAGAGATTCCTACATAGAAAATAGTACAAAGTGTTATGGTTAGAATCCTCCTCTCCTAGGATCAACAAAGCAGCTAGCAGTCTTTTGTTGTTTGATTGTGGAGAGTTCATATTTGTCAAAAAACCGGGGTAGTTTTTCCGTAGGCTATCCTTTGTAAATCTTGTTGATTTATTCATTAATAAAGATTTATAATAGGTGAAAATGACAATGGCGTTATTAGCGTGTCTGTGTCATTCTCAAGCAAACCCTACGTCCAAGATTTTGATGTTCATTAGTTTTCCTCACTTGCTAAAACTTTTGTTCATATCATTCATGGTTTGCATGAACAAGTAAGTTGGGGACCCAACAAGTGGTATCAGAGCGGGTGGGTTTTTCTTAATCCAGATCCGTTCTTGATTGACCGCTAATAAATCTTAGCCGTTCTTGAATGACGGCTAATAACAGTTGACCACATAACCATCTACCAACCCCACAAAAATCTACCATTCCTCTAAACCATCATGCTGCATTTTTGCAAGATCTTGTCTACAAAGTACAAACAATGATCTTGTAACGATAAAGAAGCACCAGTAGCCTCTCTTCCATCCTTCTTTACCACCCTCTTCTAGGTCTTTACATTCTGAGATGTCACAATGTTCAGAAAATAAGGATACTTGTTGTGGAACATATCATGAAATTTTTGGTTTGAGACATCTCAAAATAAATAAGTATAATACTTAAAAACCATGAAGAGTGATATTAAAACATATAAATGGTTACCATCAGCAGTAACCAAGATAAGTAAAGAAACCTCTCGAGCTAAAAAAAGAGGCATCAAAGATGATTCAGGAGGAACATCCGGGGAAAGATGGTATTGCCTTCAGACTATACAAAAAAGGAGTATCAGGGAATACTTGATGGATGAAGTATCCCCTGATCAATATGGAACATCACTGAAGGAAAAAGCAACAAAGTAACGAACCTGAAATTTTGATTTCTTTAATACTTTGTTGTATATGAGTTTGTAAGAAGAAGCATCTACGCTCACTTACAAACTATATTAGACTAGTTCAACATATTACACAGCAAGAGACCACTGACCTCCAAAAGATGACCAAAACAGTCTCTATATATTACGAAGAACAGTCTAATATTATTAAAGTACTAAACCACAATTGACCTGCGATCTTCGACAAAGGTTAGATCAAAAGGGGTCTGTGGAATATTCAGCAACAACGAGGACTCAGAAAGAATAACCAAAATAGTTATTATCCCTCATTGTAACATCAGAAGAAGCAAATTATAATATCTTTAGTTTTTTATGTAAAATCAGTAAGTAAGAAGAAGCTGTTATGCTCACTTACTACTGATAATTAGTCTATTTGTATATTTTAATAGGGGGAGATTGTTGGGTCTGATAAATCAACTCAATTGTCTCCGACAAGTATTTAAACATAAAATAGCCTAAATCACCTTCTGAAGGTCAGTGAGCATCAACTCTCTGATAACGATCAAAGAGTATGTCACTTCATAACTATGAAAGTGAACCTGATGGTTATTAGAAGTGATATACTCTCTGAGAGTTATCAGATAACATGACTCTCTGATTATTATTCAGAAGATGACTCACTGAAATAAGTGAGTGTTGTATAAAGCTCAAAGGCCAAAGAGCTTGAATCGCTTTAGGGAAGTCGAAGACCAACTGAAGAAAACGACTTCACAAACTGATACGGTGTCAGGGAGTGAAGTTATAAGGAGCTGAAAGACAACACCGGAGTCACTGAGAACTGACAAATGTCTCAATGACCCTGAAGACTTAACTCTGATTACAACCTAAACCTCATAACGAAAGGGGGGAAGCTTACACAAGAAGATAAGTTCAAATACTTATCGATACGCGTGAAACAAGAATTGGAACTCTAAGTTGTCAAATCGGAAGAGCCGAAAGTAAGATTCAGACTAGCTTACTAGGAATGTGCCTACCTATAGCAAATGGACAACTTACGATGCAACCCACATGTAAACATTGTTTCCCTTCCTATATAAACTCAGGTCGTGAACTAAGTTAAGTAGAGATTCCTACGAAGAAAATAAAACAAAGTATTATGGTTAGAATCCTCTTCTCCTAGGAACAACAAAGCAGCTAGCAGTCTTTTGTTGTTTGATTGTGGAGAGGTCTTATTTGTCAAAAAACCGGGGTAGTTTTTTCGTAGGCTATCCTTTGTACATCTTGTTGATTTATTCATTAATAAATATTTATAATAGGTGAAAATGACAATGGTGTTATTAGCGTGTCTGTGTCGTTTTCAAGCAAACCCTACGTTCAAGATTTTGATGTTCATTAGTTTTTCTCACTTGCTAAAACTTTTGTTCATATCATTCATGGTTTGCATGAATGGGCAGGTCGGGGACCCAACACTCTTGATTTGTTGTATTAAGGCTCTGTTAGCTTGAAACTGTGTTTGAACAGATTTGTGGAATATTTGAAAAGTGGAAAACACATGGTGTTTGTTTGGCAGTAAGTAAGTCCAAGTGGCTCTTGAGAAATCATCAACAATGGTAAGAAAATATGTACATTTGTTAATTGTGGTATGCCTATAAGGGCCCTATACATCAAGGTGAATGAGTTCAAACTTGGATGTTGCATATGAAGTACTAACAGGAAATGGTAATACATGATGTTTTGCCAAAGGACATATTGTACATTTATTCGTAGAAGTACATGAAGAAAAAGAGACATTTTTTATTTTCTTGAGTGTTTGGAGTGGAGTGTGACCAAGTCTTGTATGCTAGATATAAGAATTGTTGATGCTAGAGAGGATGGGGGAAGTTGTTGTCTTTGCAGGGGTGTTTGGTGCTAGAAGGTAAAGTCCACCATGAAGGGTGCCATGGGTAGTGCTCCCATCATGGCCCTGAAACACAAATTTATCATGAGTAAATGTGACTGAGTGTAAGGTTTTGTGAAGTAATTTGCTGATTGAGATGAGGTTATAGGTGAATGTTGGTATGTAAAAGACTCCATGAATGGTGACTGATGAGTTGAGGTGTACTGAACTAGTGTAGTGTACTAAAGTTGTGTGGCATTAGGTAATGAAACAGTGATTAGCATGTTTAGTTTGATGATATTATGCATTAAACTAAGTGATATGCAGATATGGTTGTGGCTCCACTGTCAATGATCCAGATGAAGTATGATTTTGAGATATTAGAAGCAATGAATGAGTGCATTTTGGCAATATATTTAAAAGAATGAATACATGTGATCTTTGTGGGAATTTTAGCAGCATTAGAGAATGAAAGTATACCTGCCACATGAGGTGCCATACCTATTGGTCCGTGATAAACTTATGTAACACCATGAGTTGAAAAAACAAGAGTTTTAGCAAATGAAAGAAACTAATGTTTATTATAAATTAGGGCATTGTTGGGAATTACAAGTATACACACTTTGTACTGCTCAAGATATTTAGTACTTTCAAGCCAAACAGTTGGTACTGCTGAAGATTACAACTGCCAGTACTAACCAAGTTAGTACTGCTAGAAGAAAGTTAGTATTGCTAGAAGAAAGTTAGTACTGCCAGACTAACTTGATACTTCTGAAGACTGTTGATGAAGATTGGTACTGCGAAAGAGATAAAGACGAGTGAAGAGATATGTATAGAAGATATTCAGTGTATATCTTATATAGTTAGAAAGATATGTATATTCTATACGCTTAGAATATTTGTAGTTATTGTTACACCCCGTGCCCGCTTAGACCAAAAATTAAAGCTTTTTACGCGAAAAGACATGACATTTACGGACATCCGGTCACTCATTTGGCAACTGAAAAAAATGGAACAAATTCAGGACTTGAGACTATTTTTAAATGAAAGTACACTCAATTATCTTCAAAACGACGGGTGGCACGACCCGTGACGACTTACGGTTTAAAAGATATGATTTTTCGAAAATTACCAAAATCTGAAAATTCTGCCAAACCGCCGGCTGGGAAAACCCAACCGCCGGTTTGGCCCCAAAATCAGGCTGAACCGCCGCGGTTCAACCTTGCTGTTCGCCCAAATTGGTTTTCAAAATCCCGTCTTGGAAACCCGACCTCCCGAACTCGTTATCGAACCAAACTTTCCAGATTTACTTAGTATATCAATGGGCTCATTTTCATACAAAAATATTTACCGAACGACTTCCCGAAAGGGTACTTTACAAATGAGACGGGTTGTGCAAATAACCCGTTTGGACCCATTTTCACTACAAACAACCCATACGACTTCCGTTTTACACCAAACTTGACCGACATCAATAACTTAACTTATCAAACACGATCCAATAACACTTGACCCGTTTTACTACCCAAAATGGGTATATTTACAACTAAACCAAATGCCCCTTTAACTTTATGCATAAACACATAAACTACACTTTGACTCATCATTAGACTCCCAAATCGTCATGACTTCTTTGACATACATTTTGACACACGACTACACTTTACAAATCAATAAAAGACTAACGGGGGTACAAGCTTTATACTCGAGCTCGGTATTCTACCTAAGCATCTCAAATACAACTACCTCCATTCTTACCTAATCAACTCCTTGTTCCATCATTCCAAGCCATCCATATATACATGTCGACCTACAAAACGGTTAGACAACTAAACCGTAAGCACAAAGGCTTAGTAAGTAAAACGATCATAACATACATTACACTTCAAACCACACATATGCATCACATACATTAAACACTTGCTTGGCGGCTCACATCCTAATCCTTACTTTAACACTTGACATCAACTTACTCTAACAACCATAATCATCACTTAGGTCACATTCATTATGGAAAATAAGTACATCTCAAGTTCCTTATTACTAACCACAAAACATACATAACACATATACATTAGAAATCCATATAACACATGCTACCATCATTTTACTTACCTTAATCTAAGCTACATAACATCAAGAACATCATCATCATCACAATTGTAACACCCCAACCCGGCAAGGGTAGAAGTATCACGTTAATGGTTTCACATCAGATCAAAACAAAGCATACATTCATTAGTAATATAAGAGTTCTCAAAGGTTACAATTGAAATACTGAAAAACAAGGAAACAAAAACTAAATACTAAGTCTGCGAATGCAAATCCTTCTAAGAGTCTCTACTTCCGAATAACTATCCAGGTCTTCTAAGTCCAAGAGTCTTTTCACTCATACCCAGCTTCCAACTAAAACCTGCCGCGGGAAAAGAAACGCGGCTGAGCTTAAAAAGCCCAGTGAACAGATATATAGAAACGAAAACGAAAGCAAAAGAAAATGAACATGTATAGTTTAGTGCATTGGAATATATAAGTCATAGGCAAGATTATAAGTAAGAAAGGAATGAAAAGAAAAGGAAATAAAAGAGTCAGTAATCCTCCACGAGCCCGAACAAATCAAATATAGTAACCCTGTAGCAATCTAGAGGGGATGCCTCTCAAGTCACTAGATAATATGAGGGGTGACCTCATGTATCAAATTGGAATGATCAGTTCCCGAACTTTGTGAGAGACGTGTATTGCACACAACATCAATCACCAAATATATAATATAATATTTCACAAATACAAACTCGAACCTAGGATGCATCCATACGCCCCTCGAACAATAATATAATAAATAATAAATATAATGTGCACGTTACGAACAATATAGGGACGGTGTGTAACATCACTCGAACACACTGGAGTCATGCCATTGGTGCATCAATGACACGGCCATGTTACCTTCATGGCTAGGAAACGAACTTGGCTCGGGTATCAACTGAAAGGTCAAAGGTCAAAGGTCTAAATCACAGCAAAGGTCCAACTAGTCTAAGTCATCGAATCATGGTCAAAGTCCAAATATCAAAGGTTCATGGTAAAGGGTTCACGTCAAGATATTTCAGAAGTAAATGACAAAGGTTCGAAATCCTTTAAAACGTTTTCTTATAAAAATAATCTTACAAAAAAGTCTTCGTAAAAATGGTCCTTTCAAAACAGTTTTTCATAGAGACAGCTTTAAAAAAAAATAGTTTTCTTAAAACGTTTTCATAAATAATCAAAAAGGTTTTCTCATCCCCTTTACAATGTCCAACATATTTAGGTTCAAGTCAAAGTTCCTATCAGAGTTCACAGCAGGGTTCAAGACAAGATTCAAGACAAAAGATTCAACTCGAAGGTTCACAATACAAGGGAACATAGCAATGGCTTTGGGAATCCTAAACGAATCAAAACAAGAGATCAAGAGAAACGAAGGCACCTTACAAGAAGGGCAGAATATCTGTACCTTATTAGCAGAACACAAGGATAGCAAATGACAAGGATCAACTTACTCCTTCCTCGAACCTAAGGGAGTAGAAGACAGAATGACAAGTGGTTTTTAGTTATCTTTCCATTTTAAGTAACTTTCCTTGTTAGGTAACTTTCCTTATTAGCAGGTTTCCCGAATTAGCAAGTTTCCATAATTAGAAAGATTATAATATCACCAATTTAGCTTAAGTCATTAATCAAACCTTATTATGGGTTTAAGGTATATTTTAGCAGGTTACAAAAGTTCAGGGTTAAATATGACAAGTTTCCATGAATTAGGGTTTTGAATGAAACTATTACAAATTACTAGTTTGAACACATAATGGATTCAGATTCACTCTTTAGTCCTTTAAGTTTCAATATTTACCCTTTACACCCTTTAGTTATTAAAATTACAAAATAGACCTTATAGTTACATAATTTACACTCTAACCCTTACTATATTCATATTAACACCTCAAACACCTTACTTTACCAAATTACAGAATATAACCTTCCAATTTATATATGGTACGAATCATATTCCAAGTTTCACATAATTACATATTTAGTCCCTTAACTTACAAAACTTCTAATTAAATTCTCAATTTATCAATAATTACATATTAAGCCCATAAATATCCAAATTTACATATTATCTTCCTAATAATATTATTTACACAAAATAATCACAAGTTTCCTGAATTTACACTTTTAGTCCCTCCAATTAATTAATTTCTAATTCGAACCTTAAATTAACAATTAAATCATTATCTTGCAAATTTTACACATAAGGACCTCATGTTATAATTTTTATACCTTTGTACTGACCTAATTAACATTATAAAAATAACCCTTAAGTTTCAAAGTTGGCAAAACAAGCCCTTGTTATTTAATTTACAAATCGTATGCACTTATATAATTGCAAACCCTAACCCTAGCTCACCAATCCTTGTGAAATCATTACCTCATCATTAATGTGCATTAAATGAACAGATTCCATATGCAAACCCTAACCCCAAATCGTTATTAGGGTTTTCTTTTATTTTCTTTATTTTCTTTAATATCCGATTACAAAATAAATTAACCAGGACTAATCTAAGCCTCCATAATTCGAACTATCATTTTTCCCAGGTTATATTATTTGTATAGAGTTCAAAATAAACAATTACAAGCCCTGGAAAAATCGCATGGCTCAATTTAGAATGTTTATACGTTTTAGCTCTCTAAATTTATTATGATCGAATTAGCTTGCATGATCCATGTTATATATTTTATTTAGGTCTTATATGATCCAAGGAACACAAGAAAAATGTTACATGAAGAATCGAACGTGTGGAAGGGATAATAGAAATTTATACCTCTCGGATTGAATAATATCCAACAATCCAAAGCTACAAAAAAACGTACGAAGCAACCAAACAAGAATCTGAAATATAAAATACATGTTTTTACGCTTTTCGTCCGCAAAAACATTCAAAGAATGCTATTGTTTGAAAACAAAGATATAATATCTATAAATGTATCAAGTTTGAATGTACAGATAATAAACAACACTATTGTTATTTTCTTATAAATCAAATTGTATACTCAAATCATTGAAATTAAATATCAAATCTCTTATATAGATAAAATTATATAAAAACATATATAAAGGTGGGGCGGGGCGGTTTTCTCGGTTCGGTTTTTCGTATGAAACCAAAAACCGCCCCAAACATTCGGTTTTTATAAAAATCAAAACCAACACCATCGGTTTGTCAATTGGGGCGGTTTTTTTGGTTCGGCTTTTTTGGTTTTTTCGGTTTCGATTCGGTTTATCGGTTTTTGCGCTCACCCCTAACCCAAGGCTTATTTTTCCTAGCTTCTTTAGACCTTGATGAGCTCCAGTAAAATACAAGAACCCGTCTAGAAAATCGTATGGAGGCAAGGTCGATTTTAGTGTGTCGACTTTTTAGGGTTTTAGGGTTTCGGTAATTTGGAAAAATAAAAATAAATGGGTCAATGGGAATTGATTTATAATAAGTACAAATAAGTACCGGCTTAGGAGGGGGAAATATCTGTTAGGAATCGGCCCATATTAGGATAAAATCAAAAGAATTTGATTTGGTATTTTGTTTCCTATTTTTATTTGTATTTATCTTGATTTTAATTAGTTTTAAATATAAAATAAATACTTAAATTAATATTTTCGGTTTTATATCAATTTTAGGACATGCAAAAATGTTAAAATGTTGTCTTAAAATTATTTCATATCATATGTAGTTCATTACCAGAAGTTTGGAACTTATTTGGTAATTTATAAGCTTATTAATCAAAATTTTAAATTATAAGGGCAAATTGGTCTTTTTGCATGTTTTAGATTTTTTGGGTATTACAACTTCTTCCCCTCTAAAAGAAAATTTTCGTCCTCGAAATTTGCAAAGAACAGAAAGGAACTAGAACGGAAAACGAACAAGACACACCGGATCAAAATACGAAATGCGGATAACTAACTCGTATCGATTCCTCGGTCTCCCAGGTAGCCTCACGCTCCGGGTGATTCTTCCAAAGAATCTTTACGAATGGAATAACTTTATTTCTCATGGCTCAAATCAAACGAGATGAGTTCAAATTTCTCAGAAGGAGACAAATAATTTGATTTGATTTAAAAGGTCCATGCAACATAAAATGGACGATAGGTGAATCTTCAGGATTTCCTATGAGATACGAACAAGAGTTCAAGTCAAATCGATTGTGCTAACCGAAGAGAGCTTTTCAAGAATTTAAGATTTATAGCTGAGGTCAACAGAATGCAAAACGAGATTCTAAACTCATCTAGATGTCAAATGAACGAAAGTAGAGGCTACGCATAGGTAGAATGAACCTAAAGTCTCACCAATCACGGATAATCTAACGGAGATTCAAATTCTAAACTTCTTAGGTACTCCCCAAGATATCTCATGCCCACAACAAGTGCACGTTATATGATGTAAGTATTATCACGTTGGCCAGACGTCATAATACTGGCATCATATAAATATGCCCTTATGATGGTCATACTTTATCTCAAGTCATAAACAAAACCACCTATCTTAATCCACCTAGTACTTCTACTATCTCGAGGTCAACAAAATCGAATGCCCTAGTCACGAGGGAAAAACAAAACTATTCGCAAGAGTATCCAAATCTTAGATTGCCTAGTAAAAGTGAAACACGCCGTCACAAGCATTATATCTTCCACAATTCGCCAAAATCTCTCAAAACAAAGCCATCACCGAACATACGAAAATAAACACGAAACTAAAATGCTTCTAGGGAACTTAAATCATGAGAGGGTCTTATTACTATATAACGAAGCTTAAGTGAGTCAATGAAAGTGAAAGTTAGTCATCAAAATCTTCGGTCTTCCCAGAATCAATTCTTCCAGACATAAAGGGTCTGTTTCTAAACTCCGTCCATTCAACACATCCAATCTCCTCAAGTCCGGTTAATCTGTCTTCGTCTGTCCATCAATCGGAAAGTGAAACCAAAATCGGGAACTTGTGTCTGGTTCGTCGAGCCTCCAACAGTTCTTCTTGGAATGTGATGGAGTAATGTGGATTTCTGGCACGATCTTTGAATCTCCCCATCACCCAGTCTGCTTCCGCTCTCAATTCATCTTAGTACAACCAAGATGAATAGGGAAATTTAGACTGCATGTCTTCATCAGCTCCAGGTTCGCCATCTTGACGGAATTTCTTCTTCTGCATCACCAACATTTCTGCCTTGTAAGGAATGTCTTCATTCTTCAGGGTAGCCACCGTCGTTGTCAACTCCAAGTCATGCAGGGAAATAATTCTTCTGATATGTTTCTAGTTATCTTTGATGCATCCGAAAACTTCTTGTGCGGCAAGGGAGTATCACCGAGTCTCTTTCTGATTTATCCCAAAGTTGTTCCGCCCGAAGGTATGGCAGCTAATTTCTAACTCAGCTTCTCCAAGACTCCATTCTCAACTAAGCTGTTTCCATCCGTTCACGAAATTTCTCCATGGTACCATAAGTTGCAAACATCTTCCAGAATTCTTCTGCAGAGTTCAAAAGGTTTCAGTTCTCCATTCTATTGTTGGTTTGACCACATGGTGATAGCTTTCAAAGCTCGCGGAATTTAAAGAGGTATCCTCAATTAAGAACATCTTCGTCTCGACAAATATCAATCTTTCAGTATGCACAAATGACTAACAAAGTGTAAAGATGATTTTCATGCTCTTCCTCGTCTCCGAATGTACTATTAAGTCATACAATGGCCATTTGTCCAAGTACTCACGAGAAAAACATTATTTATCAAATTCACAAGATGTCAGAGCTTTAGCTAATACAATTAGCGTCACTAACTGTCA
Source organism: Artemisia tridentata subsp. tridentata (assembly GCA_021014915.2). Taxonomy (NCBI): domain Eukaryota; kingdom Viridiplantae; phylum Streptophyta; class Magnoliopsida; order Asterales; family Asteraceae; genus Artemisia; species Artemisia tridentata. The sequence continues at coordinate 98,780,583 of CP139504.1, forward strand.
TAGCAGTCGTTTACGAATACAGAAGGCGATTCCAAGAATAAAATTAATTCATCAGAAGAAAACTTCACGCTCAGAAATTAAACAAACACGTAGTCGTTTCAGGGAGGATGAATATTGGCTCCTAACAGTAATACGGTTCAGCTATCTCCAGTCACCATCCTTCTTTATCGCGAACGAAACTAAAACACGCCCAGAATATATACTTAGGTAAACTCACTTCCTGGTCTTCGGTTGCTGCTCTTCCCGGTTACTCGAATCACTGGTCTGATCCCGGACACATCTGAAAGACACCTTCGCTTGGCAACTAGACAATCTCTAGGTAACCTGTCAAATCCTACTTCACGCTCCGGTGGAAAGTTTGGTGGTTCGACTAGGAATCATATTCAGAATTCGCAGGGTGTCAAGTAACTCTCAAGATAAGGTTCATTTATTGGTGCACGAGATGGGTTCTAGGAAAACTTCACCATCACGAAGGTAACACACGAGTCTCCAGAGTAATAATGATAGGAGAGAGTTTAACAATCGGTAATCATTGTAGAGAGTTCAAAATTGTTGCAAACGTTAAAGATGAGACACAGAAGGGAAATTGTCAATATTTGAATGCTCAATCAACCAATTCCTTGAAGGAATAAAATCGAAGTTAACTATCCGAAGAAAGACAGATCACATAGAAAATTTTATCGTTTCAAAAGTGAGAGGGAAACATTCTTATACTCGTGGTTAAACACTACAAGACTTCTCGTAGGGACCGAGATGGGTGAAACAAAATCAACTAGTGTCGGAAGATTTATAGATACTTATCAAAAACAAGAGACAAAAAGAGAATACATCAAGTACGTCATCGCCATGGAGATTCTCAGAGTGCCCGAAGAGGCATCAAAATGATTGATGAAAGGATTAGAGATCAGAGTCAAAATCTGAAGATGAGGATTAATAGAGTCAGGCAATTATTATGAAATTTTCAATTTCTCTAAGATTTAAATAGGTTTCAAACCTAGGTGGTGCAAAGCATAAGCTTTCGATTTTCAAAAGTGATATCAGATATCAACAGGATCTAACCAATAGTGATAATTTTCAGGATTCTCATAGGAGTAGTAATGGATCACTCAGAACTGAGTAGGTATCAGATGATACACTTCATATCCGTCATGAGTAATGAATTTATAGAATGTGTCAAACACATTATGGTTGAATGACCATCTGGATGGTCGGAAAGGTATCAAACCATTTATCAACCTAATCGGAAACGGGGATTCCAAATCAGGAAGTGAAACTTAAATGGTGCAAGGTATCCATGTAGTTCTCGAGGGATTTCAAACTTACTTGGTTACTAAACTTAGGTTGCAAGATTTCTAGCTTCTGAAACAAAAGTTCTTATAAGGCTTAGCTAAAGGCAAAGGCACGAATCAGAGTAATGCGGAAGCAATGATACCTAAACAAACGCCTTATAGTCTACCCATTCCTCACTGGTCAAAACTTACGTTCCTATAGGGAAATCTTAAAACAAATTTTCAAAGGTTGTCTTACGAGCGCCTACAGGGAAAACTTAGTGGTCCTAGCTTACACAGGCCAAGGGTAAATGTATTACGAATCGCAGCCTGGCTCTGATACCATAATTGTAACACCCCAACCCGGCAAGGGTAGAAGTATCACGTTAATGGTTTCACATCAGATCAAAACAAAGCATACATTCATTAGTAATACAAGAGTTCTCAAAGGTTACAATTGAAAAACTGAAAAACAAGGAAACAAAAACTAAATACTAAGTCTGCGAATGCAAATCCTTCTAAGAGTCTCTACTTCCGAATAACTATCCAGGTCTTCTAAGTCCAAGAGTCTTTTCACTCATACCCAGCTTCCAACTAAAACCTGCCGCGGGAAAAGAAACGCGGCTGAGCTTAAAAAGCCCAGTGAACAGATATATAGAAACGAAAACGAAAGCAAAAGAAAATGAACATGTATAGTTTAGTGCATTGGAATATATAAGTCATAGGCAAGATTATAAGTAAGAAAGAAATGAAAAGAAAAGGAAATAAAAGAGTCAGTAATCCTCCACGAGCCCGAACAAATCAAATATAGTAACCCTGTAAGAAATCTAGAGGGGATGCCTCTCAAGTCACTAGATAATATGAGGGGTGACCTCATGTATCAAATTAGAATGATCAGTTCCCGAACTTTGTGAGAGACGTGTATTGCACACAACATCAATCACCAACAATATAATATAATATTTCCCAAATACAAACTCAACCTAGGATGCATCCATACGCCCCTCGAACAATAATATAATAAATAATAAATATAATGTGACGTTACGAACAATATAGGGACGGTGTGTAACATCACTCGAACACACTGGAGTCATGCCATTGGTGCATCAATGACACGGCCTATGTTACCTTCATGGCTAGGAAACGAACTTGGCTCGGGTATCAACTGAAAGGTCAAAGGTCAAAGGTCTAAATCACAGCAAAGGTCCAACTAGTCTAAGTCATCGAATCATGGTAAAGTCCAAATATCAAAGGTTCATGGTAAAGGGTTCACGTCAAGATATTTCAGAAGTAAATGACAAAGGTTCGAAATCCTTTAAAACGTTTTCTTATAAAAATAATCTTACAAAAAGGTCTTCGTAAAAATGGTCCTTTCAAAACAGTTTTTCATAGAGACAGCTTTAAAAAATAGTTTTCTTAAAACGTTTTCATAAATAATCAAAAAGGTTTTCTCATCCCCTTTACAATGTCCAACATATTTGGGTTCAAGTCAAAGTTCCTATCAGAGTTCACAGCAGGGTTCAAGACAAGATTCAAGACAAAAGATTCAACTCTAAGGTTCACAATACAAGGGAACATAGCAATGGCTTTGGGAATCCTAAACGAATCAAAACAAGAGATCAAGAAAACGAAGGCACCTTACTAGAAGGGCAGAATATCTGTACCTTATTAGCAGAACACAAGGATAGCAAATGACAAGGATCAACTTACTCCTTCCTCGAACCTAAGGGAGTAAAGACAGAATGACAAGTGGTTTTTAGTTATCTTTCCATTTTAAGTAATCTTTTCCTTGTTAGGGTAACTTTCCTTATTAGCAGGTTTCCCGAATTAGCAAGTTTCCATAATTAGAAAGATTATAAAATCACCAATTTAGCTTAAGTCATTAATCAAACCTTATTATGGGTATAATGGTATATTTTAGCAGGTTACAAAAGTTCAGGGTTAAATATGACAAGTTTCCATGAATTAGAGTTTTGAATGAAACTATTACAAATTACTAGTTTGAACACATAATGGATTCAGATTCACTCTTTAGTCCTTTAAGTTTCAATATTTACCCTTTACACCCTTTAGTTATTAAAATTACAAAATAGACCTTATAGTTACATAATTTACACTCTAACCCTTACTATATTCATATTAACACCTCAAACACCTTACTTTACCAAATTACAGAATATAACCTTCCAATTTATATATGGTATGAATCATATTCCAAGTTTTACATAATTACATATTTAGTCCCTTAACTTACAAAACTTCTAATTAAATTCTCAATTTATCAATAATTACATATTAAGCCCATAAATATCAAAATTTACATATTATCTTCCTAATAATATTATTTACACAAAATAATCACAAGTTTCCTGAATTTACACTTTTAGTCCTTCCAATTAATTAATTTCTAATTCGAACCTTAAATTAACAATTAAATCATTATCTTGCAAATTTTACACATAAGGACCTCATGTTATAATTTTTATACCTTTGTACTGACCTAATTAACATTATAAAAATAACCTTTAAGTTTCAAAGTTGGCAAAACAAGCCCTTGTTATTTAATTTACAAATCGTATGCACTTATATAATTGCAAACCCTAACCCTAGCTCACCAATCCTTGTGCAATCATTACCTCATCATTAATGTGCATTAAATGACCAAATTCCATGTGCAAACCCTAAACCTAAATCGTTATAGGGTTTTCTTTTATTTTCTTTATTTTCTTTAATATCCGATTACAAAATAAATTAACCAGGACTAATCTAAGCCTCCATAATTCGAACTATCATTTTTCCCAGGTTATATTATCTGTATAGAGTTCAAAATAAATAATTACAAGCCCTGTAAAAATCGCATGGCTCGATTTAGAATTTTTATACGTTTTACCTCTCTAAATTTATTATGATCGAATTAGCTTGCATGATCCATGTTATATATTTTATTTAGGTCTTATATGATCCAAAGAACACAAGAAAAATGTTACATGAAGAATCGAACGTGTGGAAGGGATAATAGAAATTTATACCTCTCGGATTGAATAATCGACCAAGAAAACTTTCCTACGTTCGAACCAAGCTTCCTACAACCCAAGGCTTATTTTTCCTTGCTTCTTTAGACCTTGATGAGCTCCAGAAAAATACAAGAACTTGTCCAGAAAATCGTATGGAGGCAAGGTCGATTTTAGTGTGTCGACTTTTTAGGGTTTTAGGGTTCTGGTAATTTGGAAAAATAAAAATAAATGGGAATTGATTTATAATAAGTACAAAACCGACTTAGGAGGGGGAAATATCTCTTAGGAATCGGCCCATATTAGTATAAAATCAAAAGAATTTGATTTGGTATTTTGTTTCCTATTTTTATTTGTATTTATCTTGATTTTAATTAGTTTTAAATATAAAATAAATACTTAAATTAATATTTTCGGTTTTATATCAATTTTAGGACATGCAAAAATGTTAAAATGTTGTCTTAAAATTATTTCATATCATATGTAGTTCATTACCAGAAGTTTGGAACTTATTTGGTAATTTATAAGCTTATTAATCAAAATTTTAAATTATAAGGGCAAATTGGTCTTTTTGCATGTTTTAGATTTTTTGGGTATTACAACAATCTTCCGTCATCAACACTAATCTTCATAATTAACCAAACCTAACAACATAACAATAAATAACATAACAAGGGTTAACAAAACCCATCAAATACACTCATCTTCCTTTCTAAATCATCATATGATCATATCTTGATCATATGGTGAAAACTCACTTAAATCATAATCTTACCTTTCATTAATCATCAAATAGAAATACTTACTTGAGGTTGATCTTAGCAAAGGGTGGCCATAAGCATTAGGACTTGATCATCTTCTTCCTCAAGCCATCAAGGCACTTCTTTCCCTCCCTTTTTCTCTCTATAGAACCGGTATTCCACCCATCTCAATAATGAGAGAAAAGTCTAGAATAAACTAGTTATAACTAGTTAGGTGGCATCTTTAGGTTAATGGCAAGAATGGCCCCTCAAGTCTCATTCCTTCTTATTTAGCCACAACTAACTTATAATACTTTTAACATATTTACCATAATGGCAACTTAGGTCCCCTTAATTATACATCATATTTTACATAACCACTTTAGTTATATTTTGACTATTAGGTTTGACCACAACACAACATTTGTTGACTGACCAATCACATAAGATCTTTATCCATTTTCATCCAGGGTGGGGTCCCAACACCTGGGAAACGGGTGTTACAATTCTATCCCCCTTATTTAGATTTCGTCCTCGAAATCTCTTGTCTAAAGCTATCCAAAACTAAACTCACATCATACACATGCATCTTATTCTCATGCTCTCTAGGCCACAACCTTGCAACGATCTAAGTGATCGTGCAAATTCTAACTTACTATACACAACATATCTTGCAATCCACTATAACGACTCTTCTTATCGCAATCTTATTTAAAATTCCCAACAATGACTACTTGTCACATGGAAAATTTTTACTAATTTGTCTTTATATAAGTCAAACTTCGGTACTATTACCTCGTCATATGCCTCTACACTAACATTACATAAACCATATACGGCCAAATTCACATTCCACATAATACCAACACATGTCAATATAAAAAACCGGCAACTTAATTCAAAATATACAAAGTACCATACAAACGGCACCTTTCAAAATTCCTTCTCACGCATCACTTAAGCAATCTTTCTTATTAACTATCGGAAAAGCTCACCAATAACTTATCAATTTAATGCATAACTCATTCTAGACGTCTTATCTTAAGGTTTCACACATGACCTTAATGCCACTATAAGTTTTATTCATATCTATCTTTTCTTATGACGTCTAACACGTTTTAGTTTTCACTTTTTCATATCACTATCCGTACTCACGTCATATCGGCTACACATAATCCCACTCATTTATTCATGCCATTTTCGATTACCTTCTAAGACTTATAGAAATATTACATGAATTAGCTTTGTAGCACCATACTTTAACATTTGTCGCCACATTACACATGACATTTATCATCAACTATTTCCATTACTCACATTTTGCACCACGGCATAATTACGTATTATAACATTTTGAAACATCATTACAATTCCTTAGTTTCGCCAACTTAAACTTAACACTCAAAACATAGGTTTCTCATATGTCCTCACTAAAAGATGTACTCTGATCTTAATCCTCCTATCTTAGTCTTTAAAATTCCTAACTAACTCTAGACTTCCGCTTTGTACTTCTCTAACCCTACTCGTGTCGTGTCGGCAACACATAAGCCCATTCATTTATACTTCCTCATTTACATGGAGAGGCATCCCAATCGATGTAAATCAAGAAATATAAACTCATGGTTATGTACTCCCGACATAACACTACTACTCCTAATTCCCGATTTAACTTTTATTATTTCATCCTGTTTATACTTCATATTTTCCTTTTTAGACTTGGATCCATGTCATCAACACATTCATTATGGGGATATTTTTATTGCCAAGGATGTAGGCAACCCCATTTGCCAATGAAGGCAATACGTTTTATCCCGAAGGATCTTTAACATATCCCGAAGGATTCTTTAACATTCATTTACTTGGTCATCCCGAAGGATACCACTTTTAACGTTCACCCCGAAGGATCATTAACATTCATCCTGAAGGATCTTTATCATTCACACTTTATCATTTTCATATTATAATATTGGATCCAAGCTATTAAAGTTTTAACATACACACATTTTCTCATCCATTTTATTTAGTAAACGCAAGCTCATAGAGCATATGAACCTGCTTGTTATAATTACATACTTTCTATGTGTTTATCATCCTACGTTCTTAATCTGCATTAATCTTTCTCATATCCTTACTTTACCCTTTAGCCTATCCTCCTTTTTCCATGTTTAAACCTTACATAGGTTTAACTACATTCGTTAGCATCATTCTTTCTTCATACACATTTTAGTCATTTACATGTCTCATCCGGTTTTATCTACCCACACTTTCGTTTTAATGAGCACCGCTAATGAGGCACATTAGTCGTGATAATGATAATTTCATGTTGTTACCTTAACTTCATACCTACTCATATCATCCTCACTTACGTTCTTAACCTTTCACATTCTTATTCTCATCCCTTCACTCATCTCATTACTTATCTATGCGTTTAGAGCAATACCGCTCTTGGTCATTCCTTACATATCATGTTGCTTTAGTCTCAGTCTAGAACTTTTAGTTTATTAGACATTTATTAATCAATACGCCAAGTCGTTCTTACGTTCATTACATATCACCATAACATCGTTATCATTACTACACGTTCATGCACATACTCAATTCTCCTACCTACTCATCTCATTCTCATTTACTTTCTTAGCTTATCGCATCTAGCCTTTAGCATTCAACTTGTTCGTTTGAGTTCCATCATATATATATATATATATATATATATATATATATATATATATATATATATATATATATATATATATATATATATATATATATATATATATATATATATGTATATATATCAACACTCTTTATCACCGCTTCACGTTCACATTTAGGCCTCACATACTTTACCTTACCATTACCCCGTCTCTATACCACCTCGATATTAGTCTTTAGTCACTAAATATAATGAGACCATATGTTGGTCTCATTTCGTGCTATCATTCCCTAACCTCATGCTTTAACCTTCAAGTCATTAAACGTTTAATTATTATTTTGTTAGTTTCATCTTGTCTTTTCACGCTATACCTTAGTACACTTAATATCATTATGATCCGCACTTAGAGCGTTATTTCTTACTTCACTTGCTAGCCCATCTCTAATACCACTTATCGTTCCTACCTATTTTCCATTACCGTTACTATAACATACTGATGAAGCGAAAAGTGTACCGCTTTTAAGGGGTCATTTAAGCCTTAAATCGTATTTATTTGATCAAATATTGCCCTAAATTGTTCCTTTTGTCATTTTAGGTACTTTTGAGGAGAAATCTGGAAAAGGAGGCATTTTGGACGTTTTTGGAGCATTAAAGTGAAGAAAACGGCAAAGTCTCAAAAATCGGCTAAAAGTTACTCTTGACGGCGTCAGACTTTACTCTGGACGGCGTCATGCCTTGGCAAGAAAAGTTGGACGTGAAATTTACTCATGACGGGCCAGTGAAAATAGCATGTGAATTCTGACGGCGTCACGCTTTAACTTGATCGAGGGCGTCACGGCTTAAATCATAAGGGGACGGCGTCACGTTCATGGTTCGACGGCGTCAAGCCTTGATAAGCCAGAATGGATTTTGGAAGAGCTAAAGAGGGACGGCGTCAAGAAGGTCATCCGGGAACCCTAAAAGCGGCGAAGTAACGGCGTCACACTCCATAAGGTGACGCCGTCAGATCCAAAAATCTATATATAGTTTTCTAATTCTTTGTCATTAGAGAGAGCTGAGTGTGTGGAATTTTGGGAGAAAACCCTAAGACGATTTTAGCTACTTTTTCAGGGCTTTTTGCCTTGAGATCTTCCATGTTTCATTGAAAGATAAGTTATCAATTAATCATTCAATATGTCTATGTGTTGTTTGATTCTATCTTATTCTTGTCTTTTGTTTAACATGTTAGGCTAAATTTATCTTGTGCTTGCTTAGATCTAATGAAACCTAGCTATTGATTATTGGTTGTTAGTGTGTTATTAGTTGTATTGGATGATTGTTTATCTATGTTAGGCTTAAGAAAACTGGCTAACTTCCTATTCGGTAACTTGCTTGAACGTCTTAAGAAACATGAACCAAATGCGTACTAAAGGTTTTTATGGTTGTATTTAATGCACAAGCGAATTCTAGTGATCCCATGTTAGGAGCTTCCTAGCCGGCTCGACATAGGAGTGAAGTAGGAGCTTGTAGAGTTGGGGAAGTAAGTACGCCACCCCACGAATGGTATTAAGGAATACACCCGTCATCCACGCAACTAATACACACTAATTAACCGGTAAAAGATAGTTAGGGAGTAAGGAAATCTAAGTAAACACATTTCTCTACACATAAGTTTCTCACCACATTTTATTTTCAGTTATTTAATTTTATTGCATTCGTAGTAATTTGGGTTAGTTGACTAGCAACTAATTCCGCCCACTCCTTCAAAACCGAGATTTTACTTGCTTTCATAAAAAATATAAAAATACAAAAAGAATCTTCCTCAACCCTTAGACCTAATTAGAGGAGCCTTTCACACCTAACGAACACTATTCCCTGTGGAGAACGATCAATCCCCCGTACTTACCACTACACTATACTACATCGGTCAGGTACACTGCCTGGTGGGGTTGTAAGCCTCTTGAGATCCCTCGAGAGGTAAAACCTGTTGTAAGGTTACAAAACCACGCAATCAAGTTTTTGGCGCCGTTGCCGGGGAATAGTTATTGTTTAGGTTGAATTTTTATTTCTATTAGGTCTACTCACTAGATTCCTTTCTAGTGAGATTTTTATTTTCTTTTTCTAGGTTTTCTTTAGTCTATCTTATTTCTTTGTTTGTTTGTTCGTAATTTCCATTGACTCTTCCGTTCACCATTATGGAGAACGCGAATCCACCATACCACCAACCACGTAATTCACCCACTCCATATGACATCTTGATGTTTAAACAACATAAAGATGAACCTCTCTATGATGCATGGACTCGTTTTAAATATTTACTCCAAAAAGTCCCTCATCATGACTTCGATTTTTGGTCCCTAACTCAAATCTTTTACAATCATGTCGACCGACATGCCCAAAGGGACATTTACCATATTGCCGGCAGGGATATTAGAGAATTAAGTGCTGAGAAAGCATGGGAAGCTATTGAAGAGTGTGCCCAATATTATTATATAGTAGACAACCCAAAAAACGTTAGTACAAGTCAATTGACCACAAATTTCGAGGATCATGAAACAAGTTTGTTTGGGGATGAATATGTTAGTGTTGAGATACCTAAGTGGATGTCATGTAATGCCATATTACAAAACAAACACATAGGTGACCTTGATATGACGGAGGATTTAGCCGAACATGATCACATTGATCAAAAAGACCTAGGTTTTGTGATTGATGACGTCGAATCTCAAGAAACACATGATGAATCTTTTAGGCAGTTTGAATATAGCAGTCAGAATATTGAGGATGATCCGTATGATTTGGACATAGAAGTTGAAATGCCTAGAGAAGCACTTGAGATACTTGGTGTTAGGAATATAAATATTCAGATGAAGGCTCGGTCACCCCGAGCATCTAATTAGCATTTATATAGCTCGTAGGCTTATATATATTTGTTTAGTAGTATTAGTATTATCAGTATTATTAGTGTAGTAATATATATTCGTGGAGTGGGTCGGGGCTTTCCCCACTGTCAGCTCACTCCACAGCCCACTAGGGGCACAAATATTAGGACTATATATATAACCCTTCCCACACAAGGGAAGGGTGGAACTCTTGTCACATTTCACATAGTTAATCTAATATTCAGGTTTCTCTCAAGGGTTTCCACCTCTCTCTCTAACTTCTCTCTAAACTCAATCATGGATCTAATCTTCCATGAGCCAAGACCACCCGAATCAACCACACAATCAATATGGTTATTTCCTACAATTGGTATCAAGAGCCATGGTTTCATCTTGGTCAGATCTGTGGTCAATGGTTTGATTCGGTTTTGATTGTGTGTCGATTTAATTTTTTGTTTTGTTTTGTTCAAATCAACTGGTCTCTTATTAATATGCTGCTCGTACCACAAATCTTTACGCATGCTGTTGGGCCTTAATTGTTTACCAATCTTAACACATCCTTTATGTGGGCCTTAGTTTTTTAGAGCAGTTGATTTAATTCCTTTGTATGTTCGAACTTGTTTTTCAACACATCAAATGTTTGGGCCTTGATTGTTTTTATCTTCATTCGGCTTCATGATTCTATCAAGTTGATGGCATGTTTTTAAGATGATAATGATAGTAAGTTTATGTATTTGTGCCTTGAATGGTCACGGTTTGCTTGTTGTGGTTGATTAAGGATGTGGTGAAAATTGTGGTCCTCAAATCTGTGTTGAATAGAGTGTAAAAAAAAGGGGTGTTCTTGTTTGTTCATTGTTACATTTTAGTGGGTTTGTGGACTGATTGTTTAGCAGTAAAAAAAAACTGGGTTCATCCTTGTTTTTATGGCTTTGTTGTGGATTAAACTTGAAATTGTTCTTGGCTACTGCTAGTGTTAAAGGGTGATTCTTGAATGCGGTTTGTTATGAAAGAAAAAAAAAAAAAACACAGATCCGGTTTTTAAGGAAAGTACGAAAGTGATAGCTTTGACCGGTCAAATGCGGTTTGTCCTGGACTCGGTTTGTCCTGGACTCGGTTTGTCCTGGACTCGGTTTGTCCATACTTTCATGAACTCGGTTTGTCCTCTTAACCACGAACTCGGTTTGTGTTCATAAAGTAGACTCGGTTTGTCTGTTTTACCATGAACTCGGTTTGTGTATATATTGTCGACTCGGTTTGTCTGCTACTTGGTCAAATGGTCAAACGGTTAACGAGATGTCAAACAACAACATGTAAGGAGGAGATGAAGCAGAATTAGTAACAATGACTACTTACACAGTGCCTAAACAAATCAAACACTGCTTACTTCTAACATATGTCCAAACACAAACCATTCCTCACACTATAGGATAGAACAAGAAGAAGCAACCACAGTAAAGTCATTCCATAATAATTTTCAAAATCTACATACATAAGCCGTTCCTGAGTACATCAATTACAATCAACTACTGCTTACAAAAATTACAATCAACTTCAAATCTAATCTAAACCTAAACCTCATATTCACACTTCAATCACAAACAAAGACTCGGATTGTAAAATTAAAAGATCTCAGTTTATCTTTCGTGTAGAACACAAGTCTATTCGACTTCAAAGATCAAAAAAAAAAAAAAAAACAACACGAGAAGAATTTCATCATCGATCAATTTTTTATTGAATGCTAAGCCTCATTCGTTCTATATCCGACACAAAAGAGAAATTAGATAACAATTATGTTATCCACTTCTCTTCGTTCGTTCATATACAGAATCAATAACGAAAAATGATACTCATTCACACCTACCCGAGACATGTTATCAGATCTTGAAACGTTAAACTTGAGTCTTTCGGTACACCATGAAGAAAGAAGTGCTCGTTTTGGTTCTTGTATGGTCTTGTTCGTGTAACAAAATCATTTAAGGTGTGTGCTTTGATTGTCATTCGTATTGTTAAAGAGATATTAGGGCGGATTGTTTGATGTTTATGATTAGGAGTGTTGGTCAATGCAGAGAAAAATGATGGGAGGCGGATATGTTTTTAGGGTGTGTATTCGATTGGTTGTGTGAAGAGGGGGCGGATTATTATGACTAGGGTTTGAGTTGTTTGGTGGATAAGCAAATGGAAGAGAGGATGGGGGCGGATTAATTAAGGGATTAGGGTTTGACTTGTGTGTTATGTGGGAGTTAAATACCGGAGTTTTAGGGTTAAGTGAGAATTGGACTTGGACCTTAATTCGAAATTTATTATAACAATTCAATGGGCCTACGCAAAATGTATTTCGAATTGATGTTGGGCTATCGTGACAATGGGCTGCCTCGTGGGCTAAACCTTTTGATTGGCTGGAATGAATACATCACAATGATCTTGGAAGGCATTTGATAATTTTTCAAGAGTATACACATGTCATGGCTATTTTTTTTGGGTTTATGAATGTCTTCGTTAATTCAGAGGTGTGGATTTGGCAGCAGTGTCCTATTGGTACCTACGACTAGAGTGAGTCTACAATTTGACCTTTGTAATTTGAGTTTCAGTTGACAAATTGTGATTTGGTTATTTGCAATTTGACAAGTTGCTAATTGACTTGTTGCGACTTGACAGATTGCTATTTGACCAGTTACGATATGACGTTGCGAGTCAACACTTGCGATTCGACTTATTGTGATTTGGTTGATTGCAATCTGTCTTGGTGCAATTTGACAATCTGTGACTTGGCCTGTTGCAATTTGATCATGTTGTGATTTGACTTCTGTGATTTGAATTTCGAAGATTGGTATTGCACCTCACTCTTGGGTATTCTGGTTGAGTTCACGGTTTCTCTTGTAGATTTTAGAAAATCCCGCGAAAGATTCGATTTCTCGGTTTAAATCTCAAGAGCTGTAAAATCCCGTGAAATTAATATTGGACAAGTAGGCTAGACTAGGATGTAGACATATTGAAACTTACGGGGTTTGACTGTTTTTTTCGGGATAAGTTTGTGCTTCAAGATCAGCAGGAATTGGGAAATTATGGTAACTTGGTTGGTTTGTTAATTCACGGGTTGGTGTACTTAGTGTCACAAACATCTCGGGGTGGATGGATGCACGATGTTTGTTGACCCTTGCTCAAGCGTATTTAAGGTGATTAGACCTGGATGTTCAAGAAGTGGATATATACAATAAAGGATGGAAGGTTGGGTATATATCACTACCTATATTTAAAGGAGTTACGTTGTTGTGCTCAATATAGGTTCTAAATCACAATTTGCAATTTAAGGTGATTAGACTTGGATGTTCATGAAGTGGATATATACAATTAAGGATGGAAGGTTGGGTATATATCACTACCTATATTTAAAGGAGTTACGTTGTTGTGCTCAATATAGGTTCTAATTCATAATTTAGTGCAAGTTTAAGTCGCGGACTTGTTCTTTATCAAGCTTCATCAAGTGATTGTTGTTTCTCACGCTTCTAATGGGATTGTTGTTCAAGATCTTCTCAAGAGGTAGTCAGGCTTAAAGACAAGAGGTGATTTGTTTGGAGACATGTTTTAACCTTTTACTCACTTTAAAGTCATATGCATTTCATCAAGCGGTTTTGGCATATCACGAGCTTCAATGAATTGTTAATCTACTAAACCATTGATGATGAGGAAAGCAAGGGGTTACTACAAGAGAGTCTTAATCACCATCTTCGTTGCAGTAGTTTTATTTGTCTCTTTCCATGTTTTGTGCCTGACAAATTCACAAACATCACGGACTCACAGCTTTGGCAAAAAGGTCATTTCATGTCCTTTTTGAGGGGGAGAATTATCGCAAGTTTCCTAGAAGTTCCGTCTCCAGCGATGTGAATTTTAGCGGTTCCGGTTACAGCGGGTCAGATCGTATCGGTTCAGTCTCCAGCGGTTTGAATCTTAGCAGTGTCGGTTACAGCGGGTCAGATCGTAGCGATTCAGGATTCAGTGGTTCAGTCTGGTTCAGTCTGCAGCAGTTTGAAGCTTACTGTTGTGCAGTTAGTTCTTGAATTTATTTCTCAGATAAATTTCAAGAACCGTAAAATCCTGTACACAGTACGACATCTATTTCACATCCAAGTAGCTGGATCAGACAGCTTTGTTTGATAGGACTGACTATGAGTCATGGGCACTTCTAAGAATTTGCGCATGTTTCTTCTCTTTTTGGCTAGTCAACAGTACAAGATGATCACGAAGTTAATCAGGTATTCTTTATTTGTGATTGAAGTCGAATTTCACGAAGGCGTCTACTTATTTTATCTTGAAGTCGGGGTTGGTTGGATGCATGACCTTCAATGATAACTTGCTCGTTAAAATTTTAAGTTGAAGACTTGGGTTATCTAGTTACCAGCAGTCGGGGTAACTATCACTTAAGAGTCATGGGAGTACTCAGTGTCACACGTCAATGACGATGTCGATAATCGCAAGAGGTGTTAATGTCTCATACTTTGGTTGGGTATGGAGCTCTTAGAGACTTGCTTGGAGCATTAATTCTCTACACCGTTCTTCCAACATTAGTGCAAGCTTAAGTTACAAATTTGGGGTCTTCTACTTCAGTTTTCAGTATTGGTATATCGGGTTTTCTTCATCGAGTGGTCACTAATCTATGTTCAAGGTTGGTTAGTTGGCCAAAGGTTTTAAAAGTTGTGATGTGATCTGTAATTCTCACGAAATATTCTTAACCCAAACTGATGTTCACCAAAACCAAATCAGTCACGCCACATTCAATCTGTTACTGCCTCACGGTTTCTTCTTGATTTTGTAAAATCCCGAGAAAGAACTTATTTCTCGGTTTAAATCATAGATTTGTAAAATCCCGTGATGATGGACTATGCGCTCTTAACCATGATCGGGTTAAAACCGTTATCAAAGTTCAGTTAAAGCATCATAAAGGGCTAAATTTGGGCATTAACCACAAGAAGTGACTACGGCGTTAATTCATTATTATTTATTTGAGGCTGAAGTGAAATTTCATGGGTGCGTGTACTTAGTATCTGAAGATATCGGGGGGTTGGATGAAGATTCTTCGAGATCCTTGTTCGAGCTTTCAATACAATGACAAGGACTTGGATATCTAGTTATTTTTTCTTTCTCCCTATTACAAAATAACTATCACTTTAAGGAGTCACGTTGTAGTGCTCAGTGTCACACGAAGTTGTGGATATCCAAGAGGTGATGTACGTCTTATACTTGATGGTTGGTTGGTTGAAGAGTATAGAGTACTTAGGGATTCGATGTTGCACGAAGTCTCTGCACCGCTCTTTGTCTCGCATTAGCACAAGTTTAAGTCACAAGTTCGGGTTATGTTACTTCAGTCTCAAGTTCATCATATTGGGTTTTCTCCATCAGTGGTCACGACATCAAGCCAACAAAATGATAATGGGGTTGGTAAAGAGTTAGATGAGAGAAGAAGTAAAGAGAGAGTAATGACGTCTGTACAAGTCAGTGCAGGCCTCGTTCTTCATCATAATGACGTCTGTACACTTCAGTGCAGGCCTCGTTCTTCATCAAATGACGTTTGAACACAGCAGTTCAAGCCTCGTTCTTCATCATTATGACGTCTGAATACATCAGTTCAGGCCTCATTCTTCTAAGAAAAGAAAAGTGTACGCGTGAGTGCACTTTATCTTCAAAAGAAGAGGAGTCTTCTTATTAATGGCCATTCTCATCAACAAGATTCATGCTCTTTCCGTGCTTATTCAATCTTCAAGTGGATTGGCGCATATTGGAGTATATTGTTATTCACGTATTCAACCAAAAATTGCAGTTGACAGGCATATGCAATTTTTGAGGGGGGGAAAGGGTGAATAAACAACATGTTAGTCTTCAAGAACCGTCAAGTGGAGCTACTTACCGTTGATGGTATTCATATTCACTAGTTCAATCATCAAAAATTGCAGTTGGAAGGCATATGCAATTTTTGAGGGGGGGAAAGGGTGAATATTAATCTACATGTTGGTTGATGATTGAGAAATGGTCATACGACTCCTGAATACGTCAGTTCAGGAGTCGTGCAAACCATGGTTCTCCAACACATCTTCTTCCTCTATCAAGGTGTTGAAGAACATGGTCATGGAATGCTAATCTACATATTCTCACGAGCTGGTACAATCAGTAACAATGGGTTTCTAGTCGATGCTTCATGTACACGTCATTAGGCTGCATGTACACATCATGATGATGATTCCGATTAATCGTAACCATCATGGGGGAGAGAAATGTGTACACCAAGGACGCACAACAGGTTCACGTGATCAGGGCTTAATATCCAGAATGGATAAATACTATAGATGATCAGTGGTTCAACTTGTTACCTTGGTATTATAGTTTCACTGCTACGTTATGTGCTGATTAATCGTAACCATCAGGGGAGAGAGAATGTGTACATCAAGGACGCACAACAGGTTCACGTGATCAGGGCTTAATATCCAAGGATGGATACATTCTATAGATGATCAGTGGTTCAACTTGTTACTTTGGTGTTATACTCAAGACTGAAGAAGGTCGAGTCGTCAGTCTACTCTACATTCTCTGTTGGGTGTTATCATCTCATGTGTATGCTGCGGGCTGATGGGTTATATAAGGTTACTGGAAGGCATTTGGTGAGATAAAGATGATTGGTATTCTATTCCTCCACATTGGGCAATCTTGAAGAAGGTCGAGTCTTCAGTCTTCTCTACATTCAAGAATGTTGAGCTCTTTTCTTACAACTTGATATTTAACTTAATCCCATGACAGTTCTTGTTTGATGAGTTGTGGAGTTAAGTTAGGTTCAAGTTGTTCCGTAGTTTTAGGTTAAGTCCAACTTGATGTTAACCTAACCTCATGACAGTTCTTGTTTGATGAGTTGTGAGGTTAAGCTAGATTTCAGTTGAGGCTCAACTTAAACTACCGAAAAGTTGCCTAAGGTTTTTGACGGAGTCACTCTAGGACGGGAGTGTTAGAAGATTTAAGACGGCATGCATTTGGTCACCAAAAGACTTCTTCATATTTCGGGCGTTCATCCAAAGTCTTCTTCCTATTATGGGTGATCGTCAGAGGTTGTCAGATTGGGGGAGAGCACTAATTAGGGGAGAGTGTTGAGCCAGAATCATTCCCTGATTGAAAGTGCTCACATTGCTCTTCAGCAAGTCAAGTGATGAATGCGGAGAAGATTCAGAATGCTGAGGAGTAATGGTTTCTGGTTCGTATCCTTGTATATATATACTTGTTCATATCTTATACCATCTTGTAAATAGATATACAGAAAATCTTGCTAATTGTAAATAGAGAAACGTAAAATCAGAAAAACCATAAAAATTAGAAAATAGAAAATACCAAAAATAGTTTCACCTAGGCATGTCTTCTGTTTATCGATAACATTTACGGACTTAGAAATGTCATTCAATAATGGCACGGGTCTTTAAATGAAGCTCGAGCAGAAGTTAAAATGGTTGGTTAAAACATGTCTAAATGGCTTGCTATTACTTTAGATAGCAACCCGCGCTTCAAACTGGGGAAAGCACGTCGCCAAAAAGACGGCTGTTCCTCCAACTGGGTGATGTTCACCTGGGCATGGATTACTTTATATCCATGTTTCTTCGATCTGATGTACGTTTCAGTGCATCATTTCTTGAAAAAGAAGAGAAGTCTTCTTTGCATACAAATAGTTTTCATTCTATGATTCTTCTGAAAATTATTTGTGAGACACTTGGTGAATATGTGTTGTATGAAATTTGGTTATACTTGGATTATGCATAAAATTTGTCACTCAATCAACGACTACAAAACCTCATGACAGTTCTTGTTTGATGAGTTGTGGGGTTAAGTGTGATTTTAGTTGAGGTTCAACTAGAATACGGGTCATTGATTGAGGGGGAGAGTGAATTCAAATTTTATATCATCAAACGGATTTATTGGTTAAAGCATACTTGTTAGAAATGGTTTTGTAGTTAATGGGGAATTAGTTGAAGAGGATCTTGCTTAAATATATCAAATGACCAAGTGTGTTAGTTGCTAGAAAGTTTAGGACATTATGTGCAATTTGCTTATAGTTTCCTAGCTTTATGTATCTAGAAGGTTCATTTGTGTTACTTTGGAATCCTCGTATAATCCCCAAAATGCTTTAAGACTCAAAACCTAAAAGAAGTTAGAAAACCAGTTGCGTTTGATGTTTTTGAATACTCCACTGGCATTTGTATAGAAATGGTTTTGTAGTTAATGGGGAATTAGTTGAAGAGGATCTTGCTTAAATATATCAAATGACCAATGTGTTTAGTTGCTAGAAAGTTTAGGACATTATGTGCAATTTGCTTATAGTTTCCTAGCTTTATGTATCTAGAAGGTTCATTTGTGTTACTTTGGAATCCTCGTATAATCCCCAAAATGCTTTAAGACTCAAAACCTAAAAGAAGTTAGAAAACCAGTTGCGTTTGATGTTTTTGAATACTCCACTGGCATTTGTATGATCTAAATGAATGAGTTTCAAATGTTGTTTGTCTCTGCTGCTTAATGGTTGTTGATATTGTGCATATGATCTCAGGATTCGCTTAGGTAGATTGCTATTATGTTAGAATCATGTTCCTAAGATCCTGAATTGAATATTGAAATTCGTGTGAATTGCCATGTTCATGATTGCTATTTGCTCTTCATGCTAGATAGTGGTTTGACGTAGTTCCTGATTGGGGTTTGATTATAAGATGAACTTGGTATTATAATGTGGCAAGCTGCTGAAGGGTAGCTATTAAGGAATAGTGTATCTGTATGCATGTATATCTGTGTTGATATTCTTATGCAGATTCCATAGCCAAAATGAATGTGCCAGTTCCCATTCTAACCATTTGATCAGACGTTCAAATTCTATTGATTGGCTCGAAATTCACCACGACAACAACATCGGCAGCAACAACAACAACAACACCTTCACCTCCACCACCATCATTTCAACAAAGAAGTACTTACTCAGATCTCGCCAAGAGGGGATCGACAATACTTGAGAAGA
This sequence comes from Artemisia tridentata subsp. tridentata, assembly GCA_021014915.2. Classification (NCBI taxonomy): domain Eukaryota; kingdom Viridiplantae; phylum Streptophyta; class Magnoliopsida; order Asterales; family Asteraceae; genus Artemisia; species Artemisia tridentata. Next base: position 98,800,144 of record CP139504.1, read on the forward strand.
TTTGTTGGTGGATGGATAATCGATGTTGACTACTAACTCAGAAAAGCGGATAATTACATCGTCTGCACAAAAAGGTCAATATCATATGTGTCATAATAATCAAATGTGCAAAATAAGCAGTGAATCTCCCTCTTAGATTAAGGGGGAGCATAGTATGTTCTCATCATCAGAATATATTAAATCGGACACATTTTCTCCCACATTTTCTAACTTATTTAAATCAATTGGGATCACAAATCTCAAAAGGTTTGAAATTTTTGATCGGGGGAGAGAATGTGATTTAAATATGAAACCTGATGAAAATGTGATGTTTTGGACTTAAATGTTAGGCTCTCCCATATGTGCTAAACTCTTTCGTGTATCGATGCACATATTGAGGGGGAGCGAATTGACAAAAAGGTTTTGGCATGCATCTTATGTGAGCACGGCTCAGACTTAACAAATGAATTGACGAAACATATACTGTCATGAATCGAAAGGACATATCCTGGCCGGGTAATAATTTCAAGCTAGTCTAACTAGTGATGTAAGCGTGTCTCGAAAAGGATGTGTCTGAGTAGAGTGTACCGTTTCGAGAAACTTTCTGTGGACTTGACCAGGCCGGGTAATAATTTCAAGCTAGTCTAACTAGTAATGTAAGCGTGTCTCGAATCGGTCATGTTCACTGAAAGTTGATCAATTCAAAAAGTGCGAGCTCTACCTAACATGTGCAAATTTATAAAACAATCAACCGAGCACATGTTGAGGGGGAGCATTTGAAAAAATATAAAACTCTCAAGTGTTTGCAAAAATGTGTTTCAGAATCATGAACACTTTGAGAGATTTTTCAAAGATTTGGTTTGGCAATCGTGGATGAATACCAAAGACCGACCATCTTAATTAATGCATGGAGTTATAAGGATGGTTAGGTTAGGCTCAAGCTCCCACGATCCCGCCAGAGCCGGAGGGATCTACCCAGGGACAATCCACTAGTTAGTGTAGAAGTCCTTAGGTATGATGAAAAAGGAGAAAAGTGGATAAGGGAAGAGTGCCGACTGAGATGGAGCTAGTACTGGAACAAACCCAACAAGGTGTTAGTTATGAAGTCTCGGTAAGCACTGAAGGGGTTGAAGAATGAAAAAGAATTGTAAAGAGAAAGGGTGAAAAGAAATAGCCCTCCTTACAACTTAGGCAGAAACCGGGTCAATACATATGCTGTCAGAATCACTTAGTTGATTGCTGGCATTGAAGACAAAGTATCATGGACCCAGTGATACGCTGCACAACCCTCCCTAGCCACTCAAGGTCCCTCAAAGGATTCTTGTTTCAATTGTCACGGAGTTCAATACATTCCTATCGTCTCTCTCACTCCGAGTTAGATGATATTGAAAAGGTGGCAGTCCTCTCCAGCCTCCGCTCACTAAATCAAAACGCACTATAGAGTCTAGAGCCACGAGATGCATAAATAGATCTCATAGGAACACGAATTATTTCTACACTGGGTGTTCAACATTAAGGACACCAGTTGTAAACTTAAGAGTCCTACGCAGATCTTAGCAATCTGCCAGAACATTTATGAGGGAATTTACAAATGTAATTCTCAATGATTGAATGGAAATTCCTGCCAGGGTCAACATCAAGCAGCCCTGAAAGCAGGTCACTTCGGTAATTCTTTATGGATTACGCTTAGTGGTCACGACAGTTTCTAACGGTCTACAGTCGTGGAGTGATCTCCAGCGACTCACCTAATCGTTGATGTGCTACGGTTCGATCTTAAAAAGCCCTCTGTGGGTTTTCGATTAGGAACGGTATTGGTAAGGATTAGAGAGAGTTTTCACACTATGCTGTTAACAATCTCGAAGTCCGAACCTGTAAGTACCGGATGATTTATTGCTAACTGTCGTATGCAGGAACTTCTGGCGATTGTAGCTGATTGCTGTTGCAGCTGTTTGCGGTTGTAGCTGATTGAAGTTGCAGCTGAATGCGGTTGTAGCTGGTTGCAGTAAAGATGCCAATCCTCTACCACATGTTCACACTACATCATCATTGTAACTCAAGAATGTCATGATCAACCTAAAAGACCTTTTACACGGCTTCTGCAAACTCTGATGCTAAAGATCATGACACCAAATAGTGTGAGCATGTCGGCTCAAAGATTTACACATCACGTGGAGACATACTACTGAAAGATGGCTTGAAGATACATGTTGGATGATAGTTTCGAAGAATACTCAAAATCATCCAAGACAAGGATAAGTCATCAAATGGTCACTGCTGAATGCACAAAGTTTCAAGACTTTGAAGAATCAAAGACTACGAGCTATAAAGACAAGTTCAGAAGAAAGAATGCTAGAATTCGAATTATTATTTCCGGGGTGACCTCCCTTAGGGGGAGATTGTTAGGAATATAAATATTCAGATGAAGGCTCGGTCACCCCGAGCATCTAATTAGCATTTATATAGCTCGTAGGCTTATATATATTTGTTTAGTAGTACTAGTATTATCAGTATTATTAGTGTAGTAATATATATTCGTGGAGTGGGTCGGGGCTTTCCCCACTGTCAGCTCACTCCACAGCCCACTAGGGGCACAAATATTAGGACTATATATATAACCCTTCCCACACAAGGGAAGGGTGGAACTCTTGTCACATTTCACATAGTTAATCTAATATTCAGGTTTCTCTCAAGGGTTTCCACCTCTCTCTCTAACTTCTCTCTAAACTCAATCATGGATCTAATCTTCCATGAGCCAAGACCACCCGAATCAACCACACAATCAATATGGTTATTTCCTACACTTGGGAAAATGTTAGGGTTAGATCCTACTAAAACGCATGATGAGGATATAGGTGAGCTTGACGTAAGGAATGATGAGGTAAGTAACATAAGCCCACCAAGTACCCCACAAGTCATACCATCATTTGAGGCACACACACCACCCGTGACTTACCCAGAAGAAGTAGAAGAGACTATAGGAACCCCAATAGAGGTAGAGCCCTTGGACCAAACAAAACTAGAAGAAATAGGTTTGAATACTTGTAGTCATAACCTTTCTTTTAGTTCTATGGAAGTTCCTAGTTTTGATGAACCGGAGCCTAAACCAAAACCGTTACCTAATCTTCCATCCTTAGATGTGAACTTAGGAATTGAATTAGGTCCCGACCCACCCATCAAACCATATAGTCCGGGTAGTCTTAAGGTAGTAGACATTAAGCCTTGTAGAGAGGAAGCCAATATAGGAGTGAAACATGACCTTACATACTTACATCACCCATTCATGATTGATCACAAGAAACATTATGGGTTTAAACCGGGTTTATTAGGTCAAGATGGATTCCCAACTAGGAGTCTCTCGAAGTTGATAGAAGATGATCCCTTTTTAGGAGGAAACTCAAAATCACCCATTGACCAAAGTGAACTAGGCAAGGTTATGATGAAAGGAGCACACCCCTTTGAGCATATAATTCATCCACCACTCTTTCCTCACGTGGCATACTCCTACCGAGCTGGTGTGTATCGCTACTATCACCCGCACTTAATCCTAAGTGTAGGGAAAACCTCTCCTTTATCCATTAAATAAGGGTAGAGTCAGGCTCATGACTCGAACAAAAACAAGCGCTTCTTGGGAGGCAACCCAAGCTTTATTTGTTTTATTTGCTTTGTGTGTTTATTTTAATTGTTTGTTTGATTTTATTTGTTTCCGTATGTGTGTTTAATTTTTATTAGTATTGATTCATGTTCAAAATTAAATTGTGAAAATGCTTTATTTTGTTTTTAACTTCGTCTTAACTACATATAAAGGTATTTTGCAAAAGATAAGTGTAAGGGAAATCTAAATCGGTTTATTAGAACACAAATGAACATGAATCGTAATAATAATAAAATAGCATACATATTCGTATTTGTTTGAGTCAAATGCTTGTATCGAGTCATAATGATGTTTTGCAGGATTTCCAGGAAGTAAGGTAAAGGTTTTTCCAGAAATTTTCCGGAAACTTAAAATGAAAATTTTTGTCAGGTCATTTCTGACGGCGTCAGGGTTTATAACCTGACGGCGTCAGATTTAATTTCCAGAAATTTTTGAAAGTTTTGTTTTCATAAAAAGTTTTTATTAAAATCTCCAACTTATAATCTCCAGGAATCTGCAAAATTATCATTCCACAAGCATTATATCCTTATATATAGATTTTATCCCGCCGATGTTATGCAGGTTTTCGTGTTTGTTTTCTCAGGTTTAACAGGTTATTTTGGACAAGGAAATGTTTTGAATCAAGCTTATGGCGATGCATTAGTCATGGAACTTCTACATTACTTTGGAGGAAAATCTAACCGTGTAATTTCATTATCCACCGAGCGAATCAGGGGAGTATTTGATTTCATTCTTTTACCTTATTTACTTTTACATCTTGTTATTTGAACATTGGGGACAATGTTCATCTTAAGTGTAAGGGGGGTAAAAGTACGATTTTAGAGAATGCCATTGCGCTTGATTTTTGTTTGTTTAATGGTAGATGTGTTATAAAACTGAGATAAATACCTGTTAGGGCAATTTTAGTGCCAAATTTAAAATTTTTTACAACATTTAGGAGTGAAACTTTGATCTTAATGAGCGTCTCACGGATAGGAGTTATATGACTAGCACAAAAACCGTACCACTAAAAAAATTTTCCACCCCCAAATATGTGAGGTTCGCCCCTAGAATTGGTAGGAAAAGCATTTATGCTATGATGTGTGTACCGGTAGCACTTAGATTCTAGAACTTGCGTTAGGACCATTCCGAGGCCACAAGTGAGACTACGTTCGTGTAGTTAGATTTACTACATGATAAGAGGCATTAGGATTAACCCATTGTTTTACACCTGTGTTTTTGTTATAATTACTTTGGCTACATTGGTCAAGTAATTCCCCCACACCCTTTGCGTTGTACTCATTTTTAGTACACGATACCCCTAGTACACCCCTCAGAGCCTATCTTTTCGTTTCGACCTTTAAGCATCTTACTTAAAGGAAGAATTTGTTACACCCCACTTAAATGTACACCCAAATCGCCTTAGCCTACCTTGTATGCACTCATTTTTAGTGCATTATTGTGACAACATTTGTTTAAACCCAAGTTAATTATCTAGTTGATTACATGGTTGCTAAGTCGAGTCATATCCTTGTACATATTGTTTTGGGACGATTGGGACTCATGGGTAAAGTACTAGTATAATGGAGTAATGGGGAAGAACATCATTTATTACCCCCATATGTGCTAAATGTTTTAAAAAGTACTCCAAGTTTTTCAATTATCTTAATTCGAGTCGTTAGATTAGTATTTGTAAAGTTATGTAAAAGTTCAAGTGTAAGGGGGATGCAATGCCCCTATGATGTATTATTTTGGATGGTAGGGCAAAAGTGTATGCAAAAAAAAAAAAAAAAAAAAAAAAGAAAAAAAAAAAAAAAATCAAAAAAATCAAAAAAATCAAGAAAAACACAAAAAAATGAGAAAAAGAAAAATAGAAAAAACATACGGACTACCATCCCGTTTCATTTTATGTTTGTTTTATATTTTTGTTATTTTGTTATTTCGTTTCTAGCTTAAGATCGAGTCTAGTCTTGGCTTAGCAACATTGTATAGTACATGTAATTGATCAAGATCTTTAACTCGCCACCAGTAAAATATCCTTTATCCAACAAAACCGTGTTTTCCTTTTCCCTACACCTAACGTTATAACCCATTTAAAAGCCCTCTTTGATAGTTTATCTTTGGCGCTTACGCCTAGTGGAGGAGGTTTTCGATCCTTTCCCAAGCCTATGGTAATCTATTTGCTATGACAGGTAGTGAGAGATATTATCCGTTTTCATTTATGAGATTTATTTTGATGACACTTGAGAGATGTGAGTATCTAAACACTACTTGTGAGGTGCTAGTTTGTAATCTCCGTGCTTATTATGATTAAAGTGGAACGACTATATGTTGCAATTACTTTTATGTTAGCATTAAATGACCCCTAACTTGTATTTTAATTAGAATAAAAGCACATTTGCTTGAGGACAAGCAAATCTCAAGTGTAAGGGTATTTGATGAAGCGAAAAGTGTACCGCTTTTAAGGGGTCATTTAAGCCTTAAATCGTATTTATTTGATCAAATATTGCCCTAAATCGTTCCTTTTGTCATTTTAGGTACTTTTGAGGAGAAATCTGGAAAAGGAGGCATTTTGGACGTTTTTGGAGCATTAAAGTGAAGAAAACGGCAAAGTCTCAAAAATCGGCTAAAAGTTACTCTTGACGGCGTCAGACTTTACTCTGGACGGCGTCATGCCTTGGCAAGAAAAGTTGGACGTGAAATTTACTCATGACGGGCCAGTGAAAATAGCATGTGAATTCTGACGGCGTCACGCTTTAACTTGATCGAGGGCGTCACGGCTTAAATCATAAGGGGACGGCGTCACGTTCATGGTTCGACGGCGTCAAGCCTTGATAAGCCAGAATGGATTTTGGAAGAGCTAAAGAGGGACGGCGTCAAGAAGGTCATCCGGGAACCCTAAAAGCGGCGAGGTGACGGCGTCACACTCCATAAGGTGACGCCGTCAGATCCAAAAATCTATATATAGTTTTCTAATTCTTTGTCATTAGAGAGAGCTGAGTGTGTGGAATTTTGGGAGAAAACCCTAAGACGATTTTAGCTACTTTTTCAGGGCTTTTTGCCTTGAGATCTTCCATGTTTCATTGAAAGATAAGTTATCAATTAATCATTCAATATGTCTATGTGTTGTTTGATTCTATCTTATTCTTGTCTTTTGTTTAACATGTTAGGCTAAATTTATCTTGTGTTTGCTTAGATCTAATGAAACCTAGCTATTGATTATTGGTTGTTAGTGTGTTATTAGTTGTATTGGATGATTGTTTATCTATGTTAGGCTTAAGAAAACTGGCTAACTTCCTATTCGGTAACTTGCTTGAACGTCTTAAGAAACATGAACCAAATGCGTACTAAAGGTTTTTATGGTTGTATTTAATGCACAAGCGAATTCTAGTGATCCCATGTTAGGAGCTTCCTAGCCGGCTCGACATAGGAGTGAAGTAGGAGCTTGTAGAGTTGGGGAAGTAAGTACGCCACCCCACGAATGGTATTAAGGAATACACCCGTCATCCACGCAACTAATACACACTAATTAACCGGTAAAAGATAGTTAGGGAGTAAGGAAATCTAAGTAAACACATTTCTCTACACATAAGTTTCTCACCACATTTTATTTTCAGTTATTTAATTTTATTGCATTCGTAGTAATTTGGGTTAGTTGACTAGCAACTAATTCCGCCCACTCCTTCAAAACCGAGATTTTACTTGCTTTCATAAAAAATATAAAAATACAAAAAGAATCTTCCTCAACCCTTAGACCTAATTAGAGGAGCCTTTCACACCTAACGAACACTATTCCCTGTGGAGAACGATCAATCCCCCGTACTTACCACTACACTATACTACATCGGTCAGGTACACTGCCTGGTGGGGTTGTAAGCCTCTTGAGATCCCTCGAGAGGTAAAACCTGTTGTAAGGTTACAAAACCACGCAACTATAACATACATTTATATAATCATTATATAATCACCGGCACTAACCAAAGTGCACAGTAAACGATTTACTACATGTCATCACTAGTTAGTCACTTCTAGTTTTGTAAGATGTTCACTAACTATAACACACGTATAGATTGAGATTAGGCCGAATAGTGAAGAGATTTATAGAGAGAGAAAGAAGGTTGGGAGCCTTTGTAGAGAGAGAAAGTGAGATGTTAGATTAATGTAATGAAAGGTCCAACCCTCTGTTAGACCCGTATCCCAGTTACGAGTAGGCCCCACCCTAGATGAAATATGCTAAGGTTGGATGTAATTGGTTGGTCAACAAAGTTACGTGGAAGTCAAACCCGATGGTCAAATTAATAGTTAAAGTATGACTAATGTAGTAATATGGAATGTGATGTATAAACTAGAAGGACCTAAGTTGCCAAGTGATTAATTATGTGTTATAAGTTAGTTGTGGTTAAAATAGAAGGAATGAAACTTGAGGGACTAATTATGTCAAAGGGCCAAAGTCCACACCTAACTAGTTATATCTAGTTATTTCTAGATGAGTCTTCAATTATTGAGGGTATGAAGACCGGATTTTAGAGGAAGAAATAGAGAGGGAAAAGCTAGATGGTGGATTGGGAAGAAGATGAAGAAGATGAAGATTTGATTATTGTAGCCTTCATTAGTAATGATTCTTCAAGTAAGTATGTATGTTCTTAATGTTAATGAAGTGATAGATTATGAGTTAAGTGGGATTTCACCATATGATCAAGATATGATCATATGATGATGTAGGAAAGTAGATGAGTATGTTTGATGGGTTATGTTAACCCTTGTTTATGTTATTGATTGTTATGTTGTTAGGTTTTGGTTAATTGTAGAAGATGATGATTATGATGATGATGATGGTTAGAAGATGTTGTTGGTGGGATTTATGTTAGTAGCCTAGCTTGGATTGAAGGTAAGTAACTCTCCCTAAAACATGTGTTATGTATGTATTTATCATGTATGTATTGTGGTTGTGTAAGAGCATAGGAGTTGGGTTAGTATGGTTGTAAGCTAAGGATGGATGGCTAGTGACCTTGGATAAAAGTATGTTAGTTATCGGCTTTGGACTAGTTAAGGTATGTTGTGATTATGGTTATGATGAATGGATGTGATTACGTTATGAAGTCGGATATGATATGAGTGGTATGTGGTAGTTTAGAGGTTTTTATGTGATTATGATGCTTATGTGAAAGTATGTGTATGATATATGTTTTATGATGGGTTACTTACTAAGCATAAGCTTATTCTTTAGTTGTCAATGTTTTTGTAGGCTTAAGTGCGGCGGAATGGAAGGCTTGGAGTGTAGCATAAGAGTTTGGAATGGATTTGGAAGATAACAAGCATTAGGAGCTAGGTAGAATACCGAGCTCGAGTCAAAGTTGTACCCGAGAGTCTATTTTATGAGTTGTATAATGTGTGTCAAAGTCGGGTAACGGTTTGGGAGTCTAATGATGTGTCAAGTGTGTTTAAGTGTTTTTAGTAAAAGTTAAGGGGGTGTTTGGCAAAAGTGTAAAAGTACCCATTTTGGGTGGTTAACGGGTCAAGTGATCTTGGAACATGTTTATTATGTTAATATAATGATTTCTGGAAAGTTTGATGTAATTCGGAAGTGGTATAAGTGGTTTGTTGTGAAAATGGGTCAAAAGTGGTTTATGCATAACCCGTCAGTTCTGGGATCTACCCTTAGGTTCCAAAGTATGGACCTAAGTGTGGATCCTTATTTTCAGTTTAGGATCCCCCTTTAGGTTCCAAAGTTTGGACCTAAGTGTGGATCCATAGTTTTCAGTTTAGGATCCCCCTTTAGGTTCCAAAGTATGGACCTGAGTGTGGATCCAGAAATGGTCATCTTGGTTATGAGTTAAATGTTCATCTTGGTTATGAATGTAGATTCTTATAAAGGGTCAATAGAGTAACGGAATGTCAAGTAAATTCAAGCATTTCCTGTCAAATCCTAAAGTATAATTTCAGTCCTGGACCTTAGTGTGGATCTTCCAGGATCTACTTTTTGGTTCCATAAATCTGGACCTTAGAGTGGATCTTTCAGGATCTACTTTTAGGTTCCACAATCTAGACCTTAGTGTCGGTCAGTTTCGGAATGTTACTTTTTGCAAAAAATAAAAAATAAAATAAAATAAAATAAAAAATCACGTTTTTGGTCAAAGTGGTCAAGGGGCGTTACAACTTGGTATCAGAGCTTCGGTTTAAGTGAATTAGGTTTCCACTTTAGGTTGCCTAGACTTAAACCACTCGTAGACGCGTTAAGTTAAGTTTGAGATAGGAGGGCTAATAGTTTGTGAGTTATAGGATGTGAATGTTGAGTTTTGAAACGTATTATGTGATTGCTATATGAGTGTATTGATGGGAGACTTGATGTGGAGTGATAGGATGACCGTGCACCTCGGGTTGTATCGGTAATTATTATATGATTATGTGAACGTAGTAAAGTATAGAAGTAATGATTTAGATGCGAAAAATAAATGCCTTAGTGGTGCGATGTGAAAGAGCTTAGAGCAATAGGGGGATTAGGCTTTGATTGGATATAATGTGAATATTGAGAATGTGGATTTACTAGTGGTAGAATTAATAAGTTGAATTTGAGTCTTTGATTGTTTATGAAGTGGAATACGTGATATGTTGTGTGAGCATAAAGTGTTAGGAGTTGTTTATGTTTATAGTATTAATGTGAATGTAATGTAAGTCCATGGTGGACTAGACATGCTTAAATGATAGATTACCGTACACTTGGATATTGTCGGTGATCGTTATATGATTATGTGATTGTGTGCTATGGTGGTTTAGAGAGGGCGAATGGATGTAATAAGGTATGTGGTGGTTTATAGGAGAGGTGACAAAAAAAATGAAAGTGCGTGATTTATGTGATAGTGATGACCAAAGCATGATCTTATGAGTAGTAATACTTAGTGTAATAATCATTAAAAAGGTATTAGAGACGGGTTAGTGGGAAGTCAAGGTATTAGGAACATGATTATGAACATGTGGTAACGTTGAATGTGTGTGGTGAAGAAATGAAATAAAAATATATACATAATAAGTTTGTGATGAACTTAGTTACAAGATGAGGAAAGGCATAGTGATTGAGTAAATAGTAAAATAGAACAAAACTTCCTAAATAATAATAGCTAAAATGAGATGAATATGTGTGAAGCTAAGGTGTTGTCATGAAATAATTATATTACGGCTAAGGCGATTAGCTGTAATCATTAATAAAAAATGAGCGTGTTATAATTGACGATCTATGTAAGGTCTACATGTAAAGGAAGCGAGTGAGACTAAAAGAAGAGAGATAAGATATGGAAATAAAAATGTGATGGATTAAAAATGTAAGAAAGAATGAGAGGAGTATGTGTGAGATAAAGACGTTGTCTTGAAATTATTATATTACGGCTAAGGCGATTAGCTGTAATCACCATAATGAATGCATGAGTTTCGGTTGGTAAAATGTGACAAGTCTATATGTAAATGAGTCGAGTGGACTAAAATGTAAAGTGAGAATGTGAAAATGATTAATGAAGGCTAAGAAAGCAAGAGGTAAAGTAAAGATGTGAAAATAACTAAGCGGATTAAGAATGTAAGGAGTGTGTATGAGATAAGGGCGTTGTTCTGAAATTATCATATTACTGCTAAGGCGATTAGCGGTAATTACTATAATAAACGAATGTAATAATGTGTGTGTGGTGCTTATGACTTGGATCCATTGTTAAGGTGATAAAGTGTGAATGTAATGATCCTTCGGGATGAATGTTAAATGTGGTATCCCTCGGGATGACCAAGTAAAGGAATGTTAAGGAATCCTTCGGGATGAATGTTAAAGATCCTTCGGGATGAAAAGTGTTGCCTTCACCGGCAAGGGGTTGCCTACGTCCATGGCATATAAAAGTATCCCCATGATGAATGTGATAATGTGAAGGATCCAAGTCTAAGAAGAGTAAAAAAAAAATAAAAATAATGTAATAAAAATAATGAGAAAATAATAAAAGTTAAATTGGGAATTAGGAGTAGTGGTGTTATGTCGGGAGTACATAACCACTAGTTTATATTTCTTGATTTACATCGATTGGGACGCCTCTCCATGTAAATGAGGAATTATAAACGAGTGGGCTATGTGTTACCGACATGGCACGAGTAGGGTTAGAGAAGTAGAAAGAGGGAGTTTAGAGTTAGTTAGGAATTGTAAGGACTAAGATAAGAGGGTTAGAATTGGACCATGGCTTTTAGTTGGGACTTAGGAGAAACATTAATGGAGTGGAGAAATTGTAATGATGATATATTGTGCCTGGCGGCGTGGTATAAACATGATGAATGAAAGTAATGGAATGTGAACGTGTTAGTCGAATGTAACTATGATAAGTCAAATAGTACGAGTTTCTTAAGTATCAAGTAGTAAAAGAATGAGAGTAGGGGGTAAGGCAAGTGGGATTGTGAAGTAACGATAATAGAGTGGATTAGAATGATGGCTAGTTGTAATAAGTATGTTTTGTATTATGTAAAATCTAAGCAGGAGTTGTGTGGTATAGAAGTAAGCGGGAGTAACGTGGATTAGGGCATGTGATATGATATAGTATGCATAGAGTTGCAAGGTCAATTAGATCGTTGCAATAAGTAAACTAGTAAGTAAGGTGTTAGGAATGAGATGAGTTATGTGACTAGATGTTGGTTAGTAAAGAACGAAAGATTTCGGGAACGAAATCTAAATAAGGGGGTAGAATTGTTAGACCCGTATCCCGGTTACGAGTAGGCCCACCCTAGATGAAATATGCTAAAGTTGGATGTAATTGGTTGGTCAACAAAGTTACGTGGAAGTCAAACCCGATGGTCAAATTAATAGTTAAAGTATGATTAATGTAGTAATATGGAATGTGATATATAAACTAGAAGGACCTAAGTTGCCAAGTGATTAATTATGTGTTATAAGCTAGTTGTGGTTAAAATAGAAGGAATGAAACTTGAGGGACTAATTATGTCAAAGGGCCAAAGTCCACACCTAACTAGTTATATCTAGTTATTTCTAGATGAGTCTTCAATTATTGAGGGTATGAAGACCGGATTTTAGAGGAAGAAATAGAGAGGGAAAAGCTAGATGGTGGATTGGGAAGAAGATGAAGAAGATGAAGATTTGATGATTGTAGCCTTCATTAGTAATGATTCTTCAAGTAAGTATGTATGTTCTTAATGTTAATGAAGTGATAGATTATGAGTTAAGTAGGATTTCATCATATGATCAAGATATGATCATATGATGATGTAGGAAGGTAGATGAGTATGTTTGATGGGTTATGTTAACCCTTGTTTATGTTATTGATTGTTATGTTGTTAGGTTTTGGTTAATTGTAGAAGATGATGATTATGATGATGATGATGGTTAGAAGATGTTGTTGGTGGGATTTATGTTAGTAGCCTAGCTTGGATTGAAGGTAAGTAACTCTCCCTAAAACATGTGTTATGTATGTATTTATCATGTATGTATTGTGGTTGTGTAAGAGCATAGGAGTTGGGTTAGTATGGTTGTAAGCTAAGGATGGATGGCTAGTGACCTTGGATAAAAGTATGTTAGTTATCGGCTTTGGACTAGTTAAGGTATGTTGTGATTATGGTTATGATGAATGGATGTGATTACGTTATGAAGTCGGATATGATATGAGTGGTATGTGGTAGTTTAGAGGTTTTTATGTGATTATGATGCTTATGTGAAAGTATGTGTATGATATATGTTTTATGATGGGTTACTTACTAAGCGTAAGCTTATTCTTTAGTTGTCAATGTTTTTGTAGGCTTAAGTGCGGCGGAATGGAAGGCTTGGAGTGTAGCATAAGAGTTTGGAATGGATTTGAAAGATAACAAGCATTAGGAGCTAGGTAGAATACCGAGCTCGAGTCAAAGTTGTACCCCGAGAGTCTATTTTATGAGTTGTATAATGTGTGTCAAAGTCGGGTAACGGTTTGGGAGTCTAATGATGTGTCAAGTGTGTTTAAGTGTTTTTAGTAAAAGTTAAGGGGGTGTTTGGCAAAAGTGTAAAAGTACCCATTTTGGGTGGTTAACGGGTCAAGTGATCTTGGAACATGTTTATTATGTTAATATAATGATTTCTGAAAAGTTTGATGTAATTCAGAAGTGGTATAAGTGGTTTGTTGTGAAAATGGGTCAAAAGTGGTTTATGCATAACCCGTCAGTTCTGGGATCTACCCTTAGGTTCCAAAGTATGGACCTAAGTGTGGATCCTTAGTTTCAGTTTAGGATCCCCCTTTAGGTTCCAAAGTTTTGACCTAAGTGTGGATCCATAGTTTTCAGTTTAGGATCCCCCTTTAGGTTCCAAAGTATGGACCTGAGTGTGGATCCAGAAATGGTCATCTTGGTTATGAGTTAAATGTTCATCTTGGTTATGAATGTAGATTCTTATAAAGGGTCAATAGAGTAACGGAATGTCAAGTAAAGTCAAGTGTTTCCCGTCAAATCCTAAAGTATAATTTCAGTCCTGGACCTTAGTGTGGATCTTCCAGGATCTACTTTTAGGTTCCATAAATCTGGACCTTAGAGTGGATCTTTCAGGATCTACTTTTAGGTTCCACAATCTAGACCTTAGTGTGGGTCAGTTTCGGAATGTTACTTTTTGCAACAAAAAAAAATAAAAAATAAAAAAAAAAAAAAAAAAAAAAAAAAAAAAAAATCACGTTTTTGGTCAAAGTGGTCAAGGGGCGTGACACTCTCCCCCTAAGGGAGGTCACCCCGGAAATAATATTTCGAATTCTAGCATTCTATCATATGATCTTGACTTCATAGCTCGTAGTCATTGATTCTTCAACGTCATTGATATTTGTGCCTTCAGCAGTGAACTTTTCATGACTGATCTTTTATCTTGGATGATCTTTGAATATCTTTGAAGTTATCATCCATCATATGTCTTCAAGTCATCTTGCAGCGTCGTCTTCATGCGAAGTTGTGATCTTTGGGCCTTCTTTGAGATCATCAGTTATCGTAAATCTCTGAGCTTATCCACTGCTGTGATATTGCCTCCATGTGATTTGTTGTGACTTTTGGACTGCATGCTCACACTTTTCTGGATCATGATAGATTTCATCAGAGTTGCAAAAGCGGTGTTGTAGGTCTTTCAACTATCATGATGTCTTTGATAATGAATTGGAAGTGTGAGCATGGAGTGTGGATTGACACATTTATGCTGGAATCAGGAACCACCATCGCCATCTTTATATGAATCTGAAATAAAACAGTTAGCAATAAAGTTGGAGAACGAATATGGCTTTGTCATTCGTTCGATGTGGTAGTTGGATTTAACCTTCGGTTTTGTGAAGACCAACCTGTGATCAGGTAGAATCCCCTTTAGAGAAGATTCTCCTTGACAGGAATTTCCAGCTTGTAGTAATGAGTCTTCCAACAAATTAATGTCAGAATCATCATACTAAGCATGTTCTCATACCAGAACGTCTCAAAGCAGACAGCACGGTAGAGTAAATCAGTGAATTAAATACCCACTGATTGACGAGAAATTGATTAGAAAAAATCACTTGCGTGTCACTGGATAAACATTTTGTGCAACACGACAAGGGTTTTATAAATTGAATCACATTTCTGTCAAAAATACTTTTGTTTGAAAATTTTCACAATCAATGTGCTCGAAACTTTGTTGGTGAGCACATTGAAAGGTTTTCCAAAAGCATCCGTCAATCCATTTCCTGGAACAAGTTTGATTCAAATTTGAATCGCCCCATCGTTTCTTTCCAGTTGTCACAAGCTTGATCCATGAAGGATCTCACATGTCACCCACCAAGAGCTTGTTTGATGTTGGCTCTAGAAGGATTTCCATCTTCATTCTGAATACTTTACGTATCACTAGGATGTTCTGGCAATACCACAAGGATAATGCGTAGGACTCTTCATATATATTTTCTTGCTTTTCACAGTGTATGAAACAACAAGCATATTGGAAATGTGTCCTAATGAGATTTATTGATGATCTCTTGGCTCTAGACTCAATAGTGCGTTTTGATTTAGTGATCGGAGGCTGGAGAGGACTGCCACCTTTTCAATATCGTCTAACTCGGAGTGAGAGAGACGATAGCAATGTATTGATCTCCGTGACAAGTGAAACAAGAGTCCTTTGAGGGACCTTGAGTGGCTAGGGAAGGTTGTGCAGCGTATCACTGGGTCCATGATACTTGTCTTCAATGTTAGCAATCAACTAAGTGATTCTGACAGCATATGTATTGACCCGGTTTCTGCCTAAAGTGTAAGGAGGGCTTCTTTCTTTTCACCCTTTATCTTTACATTTCTTTTTCATTCTTCAACCCCTTCAGCGCTTACCGAGACTTCATCACTAGCACCTTGTTGGGTTTGTTCCGGTACTAGCTCCATCTCAATCGGCACTTTTCCCTTATTCTCACTTGTTTCCTTTTTAATCATACCTAAGGACTTCTACACTAACTAGTGGATTGTCTCTGGGTAGATCCCTCCGGTTCTGGCAGGATCGTGGGAACATATACCTAACCTTACCATCTTTATAACTCCAGTACGTTAAATAAAATGGTCGGTCTTTGGTGTTCTTCCACAATTTCCATCATAAATCATCTGCTCCCCCTCAATATGTGCATCGATATACGAAAAGGTTTAGCACATATGGGAGAGCCTACACTTAAGTTCCAAAAGATCACATTTTTTATCAGAATTTCATATTTAAATCACATTCTCTCCCCCGATCAAAAATTTCAAACCATTTGAGATTTGTGATCCCAATTGATTTAAATATGTTTAGAAAATTTGAGAGAAAATGTGGTCAGGTTTAAATGTATTCTGATTACGGAGCGTACTATGCTCCCCCTTAAACCATGAGAGAGTGTCACTGCTGATGTTGCACAATGCTTAAAAAGGTGTCAGAAATTTGAACAAATACTCTCCCACTCAATTAATGACCCGTTTTCTATTTAAAGAGTTGTAGTCATTCAATTGAGTGTGACGTATTTGTGAAAATTTAAGTCCAGTTACCACCTTGTGAAACACCAAAACTCTCCTAAAGAATCATAGAATTGAAGGAGTTTTTGGTGTAAAGAAGACTTCTCTTCTTATACACGAAATGATGCACTGAATCGTACAACAGATCGAAGAAACATGGATATAAAGTAATCCATGCCCAGGTGAACATCACCCAGTTGGAGGAACAGCTGCCTTTTGGCAACATGCGTTCCCCATATTAATGCATGGGTTGCAGTCTAAAGTAACTGCAAGCCGATTAGACATGTTTTAACCAGTTAGTATAACTTCTGCTCGAGCTTCATTTAAAGACCCGTGTCATTATTGAATGGCATTTCTAGGTCCGTAAATGTTATCGATAAACAGAAGACATGCCTAGAGAAACTATTTTTGTTTTTTTTTTTTTTTTTTTTTTTTTTTGATTTTTTGATTTTTAGGGTTTTTATAGGTTTTATATTTTTCTATTTTCTTTTTGTTTAAGATATATACAACATATATACAAGGATATGTGAAGCCAATCCTTTACTCCTCATCTTCTTCTTGAAGACCCTTAAGTGCTTCAGGTGTCAAGCTCTTCATGCCAAGTCGCGGGAGAATAAACTGAAACCGTTCTCTTGGAAGTGCCTTAGTGAAGATATCAGCCAACTGAAACTCCGTCCTCATGAAGTAGAGTTCAACAATCCCTTTCTCAACCTGTTCCCTTATGAAGTGATGCCTGATGTCGATGTGCTTCGATCGGGAGTGTTGGACAATGTTACAGCAGAGAGCGATAGTGCTTTTGTTGTCACAATACATGGGAATTTTGTTGTATGAAAGCCCATAGTCTGAAAGTTGTGATCTCATCCATAGAATTTGAGCACAGCAAGCAGACATAGCAATGTACTCGGCCTCTGTAGAAGATATAGACGTGCTCATTTGCTTCTTAGAAGACCAACTGACCAACTTTTCCCCCAAAAACTGAGCTCCCCCCGAAGTACTTCGACGAGTATCTTGACACCCTGCATGATCCGCATCTGCATAAGCTGTGAGTTCCATTGCAGTGTCCTTTGGATACCAGAGTCACATATGAATCGTGCCATGAAGATATTTGAAGACTCTTTTCACCACTTCCAGATGCTTTTTAGTGGGCTTGGATTGGTACCTAGCGCACATACATACTGTAAACAGAAGATCTGGTCTACTGGCGATGATATACATCAAGGATCCAATCATACTTCTATACTTTGTTTGATCAACCGGCACCCCAGAGAGATCTTCATCCAGCTTTGATCTTTCAATCATGGGAGTGTCAACAGAGTCACTTGAATCGAATCCAAATTTCTTTAGAATTTCGTTTGCATATTTGGATTGATTAATGAAGATGCCTCCAGGACTTTGAGAAATTTGCAAGCCTAAGAAGAATGACATTTGTCCCATCATCGACATTTGGAACTTAGAACTCATCTCTTTTGAAAACCGATCACATTCACTAGGATCAGACGAAGCAAAGATAATGTCATCTACATATATCTGAACAAGGAGTAGATGTTTGCCCGCCTTCCTGGTGAACAATGTAGGATCAACAACACCCTTGGAGAATCCATTTGCAAGAAGGAACTTGGACAAGGTGTCATACCACGCCCTAGGTGCCTGCTTCAAGCCATAGAGGGCCTTCTTCAAGCGATAGACATGAGTAGGATGATCAGCGTCCACAAATCCTTCTGGTTGACTCACATAGACTTCCTCTTTTAAGTCACCATTCAAGAAAGCTGTTTTAACGTCCATCTGGTAGACTATCATATTCCGACTAGCAGCATTTGCGAGGAAGATTCTGATTGCTTCAATTCGTGCAACAGGAGCAAATGATTCCTCAAAGTCTATGCCCTCTTCTTGTCGATATCCTTTTGCAACTAGCCGTGCCTTGTTCTTAAGAACATCACCATGCTCATCAAGTTTCACTTTAAAGATCCACTTTAGAGCAATGATCATTGCATACTCTGGAGGAGGTACTAATTCCCATACTTCAAGCCGATCAAATTCATGAATTTCATCTTGCATAGCGTTGAACTAGCAGTCTTTGGTCATTGCTTCTTTTGCATCTTTTGGTTCGACTTTTGATAGTACAGAGTTGAAGAAACACCACAGGGCATCGGTGGCTAGTTGTTTTCGAGTAGATACCGGACGAGAGAGATTACCAATGATTTTGTCAATCGGATGATCATTGGTTCATTTTCTGAGATGATCGTGGGGTTGAGGGTTTTGAACTGATGTTGCCGTGTTGTAATCTCCTGAAGAAGATGTATCAGTTGAAGATTCAGGAGCAAATACATTCTCAAACGGGACATCATCAACAGGAGCAAAAGGATTAACTTCAAAAGAATTGTCATCTGCAGATCCTTGCTGTACCGAAAAAGGTTGTATATTTGATGATGAATGTGATTGACTAGCAGATGGAGCATCTTGACTGATAGGGACAGATATAGATGGACCTTCTGAGTTTGGTGGAACTTGAGCATCAGCAACAGGGAGTTCATGTGGAGTTTCCATTTTAGGATTAACCGTGGATGGCTCAAAGTATTCGTCAAACATTGAATCAAATAACTTCTACAATTCATCACTGGTGGGAGGTACATAAGGAGCCTCAGGCTTGGAATTCTGTACAAGGCCTGAACTAATTGGTCCAGGTGTCAATAGATTAGTAGTGGGTCCAGAACTGGTTTGTCCAGGAGCTGTATGCTCAGACAGTTCATCGAATGTAACGTGAATTGTTTCCATGATTTGTCAGGTTCTTTTGTTGTAGATTCTATATCCCTTGCGATCTGGTGCATACCCAACGAAGAAACCTATGTCTGCTTTAGCCTTCAACTTTCCCAGATCTTGACTGTCATTTGTAGGATAACACAGTGCACCGAACACTCGAAGAAAGGAGAGATCTGGCTTCTTGTTATGAATCAGCTCATAAGGTGTCTTATTGTGAAGGGTGTGTATCAAGGAACGATTTTGGGTGTAACATGCAGTGGCAATTGCTTCTGTCCAAAGAAACATCAGAGCTTTAGAATAAATTAGCATAGTCCTTGCAACTTCTACAAGGGTACGATTTCGTCTTTCAACAACGCCGTTCTGCTGTGGAGTGCGCGGGACACTTTTCTGATGGGTTATGCCAATACCTTCATAAAATTGACTCAGTTGTTGATTAACAAACTCAGTTCCATTGTCAATCCGGATGATTCTGACAGTTTTGTTCAGCCTTACTTGTAACTGCTTGATTAGTTTGATGATAACCTCTGGAGTTTCATCCTTGGTTCTCAAAAACTTTACCCATGTGAATCTAGAGTAGTCGTCGACCACTACAAGAACATATTTCTTTCCATTGATACTCTGCACCCTTATTGGTCCACACAGATCCATGTGCAGTGTGTGAAGAACTTCCATGATGGAATTGAAGGTTTTGGGTTTGTGGGTGTGTTTCTTGCTTTTGCCCAATTGACATGCAGAGCAAAGGTGATCTTTCTCAAATTTTAATCTGGCCATGCCTCGAATTAGGTCGTTGCGAGACAAGTCATTTATGGTGCCGAAGTTCAAGTGGTTTAAACGGCGGTGCCATAGCCAAGACTTAGTCTTTGAGGCCTTTGAAAGCAAGCAAATAGGAGAGGACTTCATCATTTCTTCAATGGATATGGTATATAAATTGGTGCCACGACTTCCTTTGAGAAGATCTATACCATCCAACTCTCTGACGAAACAAGTGTGTTTTCTGAATGCCACTTCAAGATCTGAATCACAGAATTGACTAACCGAAAACAAATTATGCCCTAGCCCTTCCACATAGAATACCCGAGAGATTACACTGTCGCCAAACACATAATCTCCATAACCCATAATTGCTCCAAAATGGTCGTTCCCGAATCTAACAGTCCCGATAAACTTTTTCATAAAATTCTTGAGCCGTGAGCGATCCCCAGTCATATGTTTTGAGCAGCCTGAATCCAAATACCAAAGGACGATTTGTACGACCTGCATTTGAAAACAGACAACGATGGATAACTGAAATATGTGGATCCCCGCGTGCAGTTGGGGTCCGTTTGGTTAGCACACACAAATTCAGGAGCTACAGGGTTTACAGATGCTGTTGTCATTATAGTAGAGACTACCCTAGAGGCAGCAGATGACCTAGTTGGAAGGCATTGTGTTACTAGAGGCAAAATTCGACCAGTTGGTCTCCATTCCTTAGATTTCATAATTTTATGATTATTCTTTCTAGGTAAGGGACACTGATTTCCTAGAGTGAATTTCCTTCCAGTAGGTCTCCATTGGTACCCAACATTAGCAAAAGTTTTTCCTGTAGCAATCCAGACTTTCTTATTTGTTTCAGTTTTCCTAACATTCTTAACATGGGGTGGTACGGGAGGCATCAAAAATGACACAACACAATCATCATGATTAGCAGAAATTAAACATTTGTCACATGTTTTACAGACAGCATTAGAATTCGAATTAATTACAGTACTTTTGATACTAGATTCAACACGATTCAATCTACTCATTGCAAACTTATTGTTCCTAGGTTGGGCTTCTACACTCTTCTTGTGATCACTTTTAGCCGGCGCAGTCCTATCTTTCCTTGCATTACCTCTAGGCTCTGACCCGCTAGCTTGGGTGTCACTTTTCACTCCTATAGAAGTAATGATGGGAACATTAGTTTGTTTCACTGTCACAAGCTTTCTTGATTTTGATGTGCTGGGTTCTGATGTTCTTGATGATAGTTCAAAGGTTACATGCTTGTTCTAAATTGTGGATGATGATGCAACTAATCTATCTCTTTGGTGGTAAGACTTAGGGCCCGTGCCAATGGCATATTCTAACAATTCCTTAATCCTTTTTGTGAGGACGCAGGCATACACAACTGCCTTATCAAGTGGCTTTTCTATTCTGTCCTCTTCTACAACCTCACGAAGTGTGTCAAGGTCGTCCCTAAGGTGATAGAGATATATTTAATGGGCATGTCTATTGTTTCTAAGGGGAAATGGAATAGGCCCAACATCAACATCATACTTTTTAATAGCAGGAACCTTTGGTGCACCACAATCACAAGTGATACTTGGCATTTTTCCTTTCACCTTCGTCTTAAGATTCTCAATTTCATTTAACAAAGAAGTTATCTTTTCGTTATGACTGTTTCGTGTAACTTTAATCGAGTCATATAACTCTTTGTAATGTTGTTTAATCTTAGAATTCTCAGCTCGAAAACACTCATTTTCATAATGTAACTTATTGATGGTGTCTTGATAGTGAAAATTCTGAGAATCTGAAGACGAAGGTTTATTGGTGCCATACACATCACACTTGTTTGATTTTAATTGGGCAATTTGAGCCCTCAATTGTCGAATCGTGTTCGTGTGAGCTTGAATTTTCTCATCCCGTTTGTTTAATTCAAAATACGTATCAAATTCAGGAGCATCCGAAGATGTCTTGAAATTCGATAGTTTGCATCTTTCTTCTAAGTGTTGATATTTTAATTGTAAATTAAGATAGTCAACCTCTAGTTTTGAAAAACGTTTGACCATGTTATCATGGTCATCATTTTGAATTTTTTCTTGTAATTCCAAATTCTCCCCCTCAAGCTCAACAACACGATTCTGGGTAACATTCAAAGCCATAGAATACTCATGAAATTGACAAGCAGATGATGCAGAATCAGTAGCAGTATAAAATACATCTTGTGCAATACATCTAGCAATCAAATTCTCATTGGAGATGAGAATGTTCTTTCTTTCAATCTCACGAGTCTTAAGTTCTATCACATTTTGAGTTACCTCATTTTCCATATCTTTAAACACTGCTTTCATTTCATTTACTTCTGTTTTAAGGGTATTTTGCATCCCTTCAAAATGTTCTTTGAGTAGTTTAAAGAATGGCATGACCTCAGTCAAGTAACACCTTTTTGTTTGTTCAAAACACCTTTCTCCCTTAGTTATTCCTGTTGGTGTAATTCTCTTCTTACATGTTTTATCAAAATCAGCAAATAGTTGACAAAGTACATATATGCTAATTAAGGTTTTACATTCAATGGGAAGAGTCAAAGGAACCAAATGTCTAGGTGTATTGGGAGGATACACCGTCGCAGCAGCAATTTTCCTAAGAGATGGGGTTTTGGCTTGAAGCTCATCAGCTTTTCTCTTTTCAGTATCATACTTCCAAAATATTTGTTCATACGTTAACTTCTTTTGAGGTGCAAACACAGTCAATCGATTCTCCTCATTATAATCATGGGGTTTGACTATTATTCGATTGGCTATGCGGATGGGATCCTTCATTTTCTCATTCACTCTTTCTCTTTTCCACGTATCTATTTCATCATTCTCTTCTAAAGATGAAACATCAGGTGGGGCATGACCAGGCATAATCATCACGTGGGCATCATATAAGGCAGGTTGGGCTATTTTAGCATTCCTAAGGAAAGCTAATTTAGGTTCACCTACATTACTTTCACTATGCTTATCACACAGCTTTTTGTGCTTCTGAATCATTTGGGCAGTCTGTCTGGTTTGGTCTTGTGTGTACAACTTATCCTCAAGCTTATTCTTTAAGGTTTTAAGTCTGGAGAAATCATTTAAGAGTTGTGTTTCTTTTTCTTTGAATTCTTGCTTTAGAGTATTTAAGTATTTTTGTACCTCCTGTTTTTGTTTAACAGATTGATCTAGCTGATTTTTCAAAGAATTCAACTCTTGTTTTAATGTTTCTTCCCTTACATTACGCTCGGTTATAAGTGAACGCATTTGACATTCCATTTTTTGCTCACGTTCTGTAAGTTCGAATTTAGCACGCTGTTCATAAAGGGCCACCTGATCCTTATATATGTTTAATCTAGTGGTCAAGGTGTCATCAGGGACAAACACAGTGTTTTCATGCCACTCACCAGCATCATCTACAGAGCAATCATTATCTATGGCACATGTATTATTTTCATCACATGCAATCATTTCAGCAGAAGATGCACCACCTTGTACAACAGACACGTTGTTGTGATTCACATATTGTTCATATGGAATAATATTACTATTTCCCATGTCAACATTATCTGAATCAACCACATCTGTCTGTTGTACTTCGTTGGGAATCTTTTGTTCATCAACCACGTTATATGTGTCATAAAGTTTTAGTACCTCAGAAATCACAGATGCATTGGAGGGACTGGCTTGATGAGGTGATGAGATCATGGAAGATAGATTGGCCATGAAGATTGTCTGAGCAGTCGGTTCATCATCCACATCAGAGTCAAACGCATTACAATCATCAGCCTTGAAGATGTTGGGATCATTAAGCACAAGGTCCTGAACAGGCTGCTCATCCACATCGGCATCAAAAGTATTTCCCCCATCGCCAGCAAGAAATAACAATTCTTCATCGTCCAATACAGCCCCATTTTCTTGAGCCTGCATCAATAACACCTTGTCCTTGAAATAGTTTGAGTTCTGAGGACGTTTTGGTTGATTGCAGTTTCTGGCAATGTGGCCGATTCCCCCACAGTTGTAACATTTTGGCTGCTTCCCCTGCCCTTGATTTGCATTCCCTGCTCTCATCTACACATTACCTCTACCCAAGTTCCTTTGATTCAAGTTTTGTCTCCCTTGAATGTTCTGAACCACGATTCTACCATCCTCCACTGTTTCCTGAGTGCGTGGGTTAGATGAGGTTCTGAGTTGATTGTTAGTTTGAGGGAGTGTAGCTCTGAATTGTTGAACGAGCAAGGACACTTGATTGGAGAGCTCATCAATAATCTGATCAGTGCGAGAATATCCAGAGTCTAGTTAAGAGCTCATAGTAGTTTGTGGGTGCATGGATGATTGAGCAAACAATGACTGATTCTTTTGTAGGATGGGATTCAGATAAGATTGATCAAGTTGTGGTTGATTGTATTGCTGAACATTTGCAACAAAGGCCAGTGAGTCATTTGGTGCAGCTGGATTGAGCTTTTCTCTCAACTGACGATCATATGCAGCATGTTTCTCATGTTGTTGCAGATAAGCATACAGCTGTTCATAGTTTGTATCCCTCAATCCCTTGTTGAGTTTAACTGCAGTCACAAATCTGTCCCATTCAGGGGTCATATTGTTCACGAACTTGGAGTTAAGTTGGATGTTTGGCATTGTCATTTTGATCATTCTCATGTCATTCACCAACTTGTGGAATCTTACATAGCAGTCTATGACATTCTCACCCGGGTTCATTTTGAAATGTTCAAACTCATCATACAATTGTGACTCACGATCTTCCTTTGTGAGTTCTGACCCAGCCAATAACATCTTTACATTGTCCCACACTGCTTTTGCTTCAGTATTAAAGTTGATGAGCTTGTAAACATCTTTTGGCAGACCTTGAATAACAATGTTCGAGGCTCTAATATCAGCATCATGCCTCTTCTTTTCCTCCTCAGTCAGATCATTGTATGTTCGAGGCCTGTTGATTCCCAAAGTTACAGTTCCGTCATCACCAGTGGTAACAATGTCACGAGTAGTGCCCATCTGGAATGGTCCTTCATAAATTGATTTGAGAATATTGAACCCATTTTCTTTACCCAAGCAGTAGAGACGAATTCTTTGTGCCCATGACTCGTAGTCAGTCCTATCTAGCATAGGAGGACGAGTATCGGACCCAGCAGCTTGTATGTCATCAAATGCAGTGCTTGTCATGATTAAGACGGTATATTACAACTCTTGTGATTTAAACCGAGAAATCAATTCTTTCGCGGGATTTTCTAAAATTAACAAGAGAAACCGTAATCCAAGAGTGAATTGCAAAATTGATTTTCAAAATTCGAGTTACAAAGGTCAAATCTTAATTTGATCAAATCGCAACAAGTCAAGTTACAAATTGTCAAATCGCAACAAGTCAAATCGCAATCAACCAAATCACAATAAGTCAAATCGCAAGTGTCAACTCGCAACGTCAAATCACAACTGGTCAAATCACAATCAGTCAAATCACAATAAATCAAATCGCAACTTGTCAAATCACAAATAATCAAATCACAATTTGTCAATCGTAAGTCAAATCGCAAAGATCAAATCGCAATGACTCAAGTCACAAGTCACAGCCTTTAATCGCAACAGAGTGAGCTCAAATTGCAATGAGCAAATAGCAACCAGAAAACCCAAGTCGCAACTGTTAAATTGAAACCGGAACAACTCAAATCGCTAGAGTCAAATCGCAACTCACTACCAGACAAACTGTCACTATCTCGTCCAGTCGCAACCCGCAATATGCCAAAATAGTCGCTTTCTAGCGATTTGACTTCTTTTTCCCTTTTGAGTAATAAGTCAAATCGCAAACTCCAAGATATACCAAATCGCAACTACCAATTTCCCAACTGATCAAATCGCAGCGAAGAACTTCTGGACGCAACTCAAATCGCAGCCAAGAACACTTTTGCAAACACCAAACGATTTGACCAAATACACCACAAATCGACAGAAACAACCAACCCAGCAGCTAAACAACGCTTATGTGTCACAACTCTTAATTTCAGGTCCTTTTTCAAGCTTCAAATTTCACTATTCATCTCAGAAATTACTATTCACGAATTACTATTCATCATTTCACTATTCATCGTTTTTGAATTCAGTTTGAAACTTTGAGAAGTTTTCAAAAATTTTACTATTCACATAACACTATTCATTCCCGGAGGGAAATCACTATTCATGGGCATCATTCATCATTACGTAAACTAGGTTTACGGGTATTTAAATGCGCGTAACCAGTTAGGTTTAGCTGCGTATTCATGCATCATCAGTAAGGACACGTCATACGGACTAGAGTAGTATGCATATCAACAGTAACATCATTATCGTATCAGTTCATGCACGGGTTTGTGTGATTTTCATTAACGTATGCTTAATTGTTTAATTAACGTTACCAATCAGTTATTTCTACTAACATTATACCCAATACTCCCGACTACGATCCTAACATATTTTCAAAGTAATTATAATGATATAGAGATTATATTATTACTTTACCCGGTGTTTTTAAACCAATCGCTATATTTTCCGTTAGGAGCTTATAACTCCGTCGGTTTGCGATATTTCAACCCGATAATCATTCTAACACCCGATTCATGCAAGGAATATGATTTTTCAATTTTTACAACTTTGTCGTATTTTATTTCAACTCGTAATGATTTATTTCTGGTTAACTCGGTACACGATAACACCTAATGTATACCCTAAACTAGCTAATTCTAATTAAATGGATACAAGTTCATTAATTCACATCAAATCATTCCTTTTCTACCCCATGTGCCGCCCCCTAAAACACCCCTAATTCTTCATTTCACTTTATTACAAAGTACCCTTTCATTTAATGTGGTAGCTTATATGTTTTGGGATTTATTTCACTAACACATACAACACAAAAATCAACTAGCTAAAAACCACCAAACTCTCTCTTCTTCCTCCCCATTGGATCGGCCATACCAAGAACACAAGAGATCATCCATCAAATTTTCAAGTTAATGTCATAATCAAGCTCCATTTACCTTCTTTGATAGGGTTTTGTGATAAAAACCCCAAGGTTTTAAGCATTTTCATCCAAATCTCATCAAACCATCAAGTAAGCTCAAGAACATCTTCTTCGATCATTTCATACTTTCATTTAATTCATATGATTATGTATTTTCAAGTTATACTAGTTAATCATGCAACATATTTATGTTTTAGATACCACTTTGCACATAAACTATCTTTAACACTAGATCTATAAGTTTCACTAATGATCTCATGAAATCCACCAAGGTTGGTGATTTTTAGGACCCCATGACACCCTAAGAAGGTGTATGGTAGGATTTTCGAACTTGTGGAGTTGATTTGAAGTGGTATGATCAAGTTTAGAACCAAGGAAATGAGTTTTTAACAATCTAAATAACCTACTGTCCAAAAACGTGTAAACTGGAAAACTCAGAAAATGTTGAACTATTTTGGCCTTCATATTCAGAAAGTTCTTTCAAAAAAGAAACCGTGGCCGCTTGAACCACTAAAATCCGACTTACGATGAGAAAGTTATGATTTTTCAAAGTTAGGCGACGAAAACTAAAATTCTGAAAATTTAGTTGCTGATCGCCGAATTTCAAAGGACCAAACGAGGCATTAGATGTGATCTAGGAGAGCCGAGCTACAGATATAATGTTAGTTCATGTTTATACGAAGCCGTGGATATAAAGAACGTAGAAAACGAGCTTATAACGACCGAGATATACAAGTTTAAAGCCCGACGTATCATGTTTATTTTGACAGCCCACTAATAGAAAGTGTTTTAAGTATAAAAACTAGTGTTTTTGGCGAAACATAACATTGATAGCCGATTTTCTAATTGATCGAGGCATGTATAATCAAAAGTTAAATGAAACGACATTAAGGCATTGTTACAAGGTTTTCAAAAACGTCAAGTTTGATCACTAACACTTAACGTACAATATTTCACGACTAGTTTTGCGAGGCCATTTTGGGCATGTTTTCACAAGTTAAGGAAAATATTAAATTGCGACGAAAACATTATGTTTTGCCGATAGAACACCAAACGAGGATCGTGGAGTACCGTTTCAACATATTTATACGAAAGGTAGTTTATAACTTAATGAGACGTCAAAAATGTATTTTTCGACGATAAACGTTATTTTCAAAATTAACAAGTGGTATCGTTAACATACGT
Organism: Artemisia tridentata subsp. tridentata; assembly: GCA_021014915.2. Classification (NCBI taxonomy): domain Eukaryota; kingdom Viridiplantae; phylum Streptophyta; class Magnoliopsida; order Asterales; family Asteraceae; genus Artemisia; species Artemisia tridentata. Next base: position 98,828,408 of record CP139504.1, read on the forward strand.
ATTTGCATGTGTTGCGTTAATTCATTGCTTACATTAGATCATATCATCATAATAGGTCGCGGTTAGAGACCGAGCCTCATTTCATCATTGTCATTGTGCTAACATAGCAGGTGAGTTTTCATAGCCCCTTTTTCAATTGTTTATTTGATTTCTAAACTCTCGGGGGAGAATACATTGCACCATTTTATATGCGGACCAAAGTATACAAACTCATTTACATTGCTTAAGTTACATCATTTCCAATTTAAAGTCCCCTTTTATTTATCATGGATCGTTAATTGTGAGCAAGCGAAGGTGAGTGGATAGATCTATTGAGGGTGACGCCTCCGTTCGGGTTGGTAGCACCAACTGGTCAAACGAACGCATTTCATTTCATACATTCAGAGTGTTTGGCAAAGCACTCCCTTTTTTGGGCATTTATTTCAGTCTAGCTTCGGGGTCATGAGCTTAAGAGCTAATGTAATATTTTTATGTGACATTTTGTCATACATTTTATACTTATGGTTTCCGTAGAAGCATTTCAATTACATAAACCTATGAACTCACCAACATTATTGTTGACCATTTTTAGCAATGTATTTTCAGGTGATTAAGGTATTGCATGTTGGCCTGCATAAGGACATGCATGGAGTCGCGGAGTCGACACGTCTCACTTTACATTTTTATGCACTTATCTATCGTTTGATTTGGATGAACTTGATTTTCCGCAAACATGTTTCACCTTTTAGGACCTAAACTTTGTAACTCTGAATGTTTTAAATGATCAAACGATGTATTTTCTAAACGGTACTTTAGGTCGTTCAATATAACTGTAACTGTGGTGCTATGACCAGTCATGCCCCCCGGATGTTCCATTCCGCTGCAAGTCATGAAATTTGGGGGTGTGACAGATTGGTACCAGAGCAAAGGTTATAGCGAACTAGGTTATCCTTAATACCCTAGACTATAACTACACCATCATAGCATCTCATCATTGTAGCATAAGTGCATATTCATTATACATGCGATTTCATACATATATCGTTTCATCATAACCCACATTATGTAAATGGTTATTTACTTTCATTTTACGTCGTCACAGAGATGTCTTCACCCAACCACCCTATTATCATTTTAGCAGACTCGGATATCGAGGATGCTTTTTTCATCCACCCATACACCTACATCACCACACTCACCATTATTGGATGATAATTTCCACCTATTGGAGGTATTAGCCCTACCTGAGCCGGACTTAGGAGATACTACCAGATATAACACCGAAACTTTCGAGATTCAGGGAATTGCCCCTGCCTTCCCACCACCACCATTGCCATTCCACTTTTCCGTTCCTACATATCATGAATTAAATGACACCTTGTGGATAATACCAAGATCACCGATCCAACAGAAACATCAGCAGATTCCTCAAGAATGGTTTGGAATCTACACTATCTCGGACATGATCGATGCACTACTCCAGACCCCACATCAGGACTCATCCCAACCCTATGATACCACAACCCTGGATTCACTCAGAGGGACACCAGGAAGTCTCTAGACTAGACTTATACCTTTACTAGCTTTCACTATTATTCTAGCCACGGGAGGTGTAGCATAGTTCAAAGAAGCTTGTAATATTTTGATTGTTGTACAACGAAATCACCAAGTATTGACTCTACTATAAAGATATGGTTGTGCTAACTATGATATTGGTCCATGTAGACCGAAATTTTCATTTTATATCCACGTGTGCTATGGTTATAAATATGACATTTCACGATTTCATCTTGTCGCGATTTCACCCCACTTATACATGTCATGGTTGCGTATATGTGAGTATGATGATCTTTATCACTTATAAATTCTCATGGTTGTGAAGCAGTTAGGTTAAAGCAAGCCACTCCAGACATGACACAAGCCACATCCCTCGCCAAAAATCTTACCCATAAGGAATTTATGGATTGCAACCCCCACACCTTTAGCGGAACTAAAGGAGCGAAGGAAGTTTACAAATGGTTCGAAGAAGTAGAAACAATATTTCTGTGTGGCAACTGCCACAAGGAAGACAAGGTCAAGTTCGCCACTTGCACTTTTCGGGATCATGCCCAGGAATGGTGGACTAAACATGTTCAGATAGTAGGGGTCGACGCTGCTTACTCAATCTCTTGGGAGAAATTAAGAAGGATGATGACTTTAGAATATTGTTCAAGAAGCGAACTACAAGCAATGAAACAGGAAATCCTAAACCTTACCATGGTAGGAGATGATGTTGCCAAATACACTACTCATTTTTACGAATTGGCACGACTAGGCCCAGCAATGGATGAACCGGAAGGCAAGAAACTTGAGAGGTATATCGGGGGACTTTCCCCTGAAATTCGCATGTTGGTCGCCTCACTAGAACCCGATACCATGCTTCAAATTTCAGGTCCTTTTTCAAGCTTCAAATTTCACTATTCATCTCGGAAATAACTATTCACAGATTACTATTCATCATTTCACTATTCATCGTTTTTGAAGTCAGTTTGAGACTTTGAGAAGTTTTCAAAATTTTTACTATTCACATGACACTATTCATTCCCGGAGGGAAATCACTATTTATGGGCATCATTCATCATTACGTAAACTAGGTTTACGGGTATTTAAATGCGCGTAACCAGTTAGGTTTAGCTGCGTATTCAAGCATCATCAGTAAGGACACGTCATACGGACTAGAGTAGTCTGCATATCATCAGTAACATCATTATCATATCAGTTCATGCATGGGTTTGTGTGATTTTCATTAACGTATGCTTAATTGTTTAATTAACGTTACCACTCAGTTATTTCTACTAACATTATACCCAATACTCCCGACTATGATCCTAACATATTTTCAAAGTAATTATAATGATATAGAGATTATATTATTACTTTACCCGGTGTTTTTAAACCAATCGCTATATTTTCCGTTAGGAGCTTATAACTCCGTCAGTTTGTGATATTTCAACCCGATAATCATTCTAACACCCGATTCATGCAAGGAATATGATTTTTCAATTTTTACAACTTCATCGTATTTTATTTCAACTCGTAATGATTTATTTCTGGTTAACTCGGTACACGATAACACATAATGTATACCCTAAACTAGCTAATTCTAATTAAATGGAGACAAGTTCATTAATTCACATCAAATCCTTCCTTTTCTACCCCATGTGCCGCCCCCTAAAATACCCCTAATTCTTCATTTCACTTGATTACAAAGTACCCTTTCATTTAATGTGGTAGCTTATATGTTTTGGGATTTATTTCACTAACACATACAACACAAAAATCAACTAGCTAAAAACCACCAAACTCTCTCTTCTTCCTCCCCATTGGACCGGCCATACCAAGAACACAAGAGATCATCCATCAAATTTTCAAGTTAATGTCATAATCAAGCTCCATTTACCTTCCTTGATAGGGTTTTGTGATAAAAACCCCAAGGTTTTAAGCATTTTCATCCAAATCTCATCAAACCATCAAGTAAACTCAAGAACATCTTCTTTGATCATTTCATACTTTCATTTAATTCATATGATTATGTATTTTCAAGTTATACTAGTTAATCATGCAACATATTTATGTTTTAGATACCACTTTGCACATAAACTATCTTTAACACTAGATCTATAAGTTTCACTAATGATCTCATGAAATCCACCAAGTTTGGTGATGTTTAGGACCCCATGACACCCTAATAAGGTGTATGGTAGGATTTGTGAACTTGTGGAGTTGATTTGAAGTGGTATGATCAAGTTTAGAACCAAGGAAATGAGTTTTTAACAATCTAAATAACCTACTGTCCAAAAACGTGTAAACTGGAAAACTCAGAAAATGTTGAACTATTTTGGCCTTCATATTCAGAAAGTTCTTTCAAAAACAAAACCGTGGCCGCTTGAACCACTAAAATCCGACTTACGATGAGAAAGTTATGATTTTTCAAAGTTAGGCGACGAAAACTAAAATTCTGAAAATTTAGTTGCTGATCGCCGAATTTCAAAGGACCAAACGAGGCATTAGACGTGATCTAGGAGAGCCGACCTACTGAAATTATGTTATTTCATGTTTATACGAAGCCGTGGATATAAAGAACGTAGAAAACACGCTTATAACGACCGAGATATACAAGTTTAAAGCCCGACGTATCATGTTTATTTTGACAGCCCACTAATAGAAAGTGTTTTAAGTATAAAAACTAGTGTTTTTGGCGAAACATAATGATGAGTGTCTGTTTACTCATCATTTTACGCCCATTTGATACGTAAAAAATGCTAATAACAGCCAAATACACCAAATATTACTGCAGATATCTTTGGTTTGTGTTTTTATGCATTTCAGGTACAAAGGATTGAAAACGGAGCGAAAACGGGCATTTTTGGATCGACTCGACAACAATTGTGCATTTGATCAAGTGAAGACAAAAGTAAAATTCAAAAGTCAAGGTCAACCCCAAAAATACCAAAATGACACAAATGGTCCTCGAAAATAATTTTAAGATTTTTGGCAGCCTTGGTCCCTGGATTTTCAGCTTTGGCAACTTTGGTCCTCAAGGTTTAATAACATTCCAAATACTAATCCTAATTCCACTTAAACCAAATAACCAACCCATCACCACCTAAACCCTTTATCCCAGCCCAACATATAAAAGACCAAAAGCCCAAATGATAAAAAAAAACCCAAACCCGGTCTTTTCTTTTAATTAAACCCAACAGTCAAAATGGTCAACTTCTTCCCTTTCCTCAAAGTCCCGCCAAAAACCCCATCCCATCACTGTACCATCTTTGGACAACTTTGTCTCCCCCTTCCATTCCCCAATACTTTCTCCCTTTCCTAAATACTGCTAAGCCACCTTCTTGTACCCTTCCCCCCTCCTCCACGCTGGCAATCCACCACTTCAAATGGGCGCCAAAATCAATTAGAGGGCTGTGATCATTCCATTTCTATCCAATGGCTGGGATTTAATCCCAAGAAGCACAAATGAGATCCTATGTTGTTTTATCTCACAGAACTAGCACAACAAGAGAAAGAAGACCCTTAGTTTACTTAGTATAAATAGTTAGTAATTGTAGCCTAAAAAGGCAGGTTTTATTTTAGCTTAATTTTTAAGGTACTTGTATTTTTTAGCTTATTGTTATCTTATCTTTCTCTTCCAGTATTGTAATTTGATTTTTAATTAAAGTTCAAGTTTTTCCTGTTTAGTCAAACATAGTCAACGGTTACTGTTCTTCTGCTTATTATTGCTTATTGTCAATTTCTGTGCTTATTTGTTTCTTTAAATTGATATTTGAGCATAATTTGATAGGTTGTTAGAGTTTAAGTTAGTTTTTACATTTATTAGCTAAAAAAGCTTTAAACTCAGTCAACTGAGTATAGCTTAATTTGGTGCTTATCCTAGGTAAAAGGTGCTCACATTAGCTTAATACAACTAAACAATCATCTGTTAGTAGGATTTTTCCTTTAAATTGGCCTATCTCAGTTTATACCCTAGAAAGTAGTCTATGAAAGGGTGTTTGGATTAAGCAGTCAAATGGGTCAAACCAGAGGTTACTATTCATTTGCAATATTGTGAACTTTAACCTAGCTTAAATTGTCTCAAATAAGTTGTTTGTGAGTTGTTTTGTGCTTGCTTGATTGAATTTGATGGTTTAAGTTGGATTTCTTAGTTTGAGAAACTCAACTGCTCAATTCTGCTTATCCTAGAGATAAGCAGATTTGGTCTTAAATTTTGGTCTTTTTGTGTTCAAATTAGTGACTTAAGATGAAAGTCAAGAGTTGGATTCATATAACCAAGATTTGAAAGACTTAAGGCCAAATTCCCCACTCTAATACATCAGACTGCATCAGTGATATTTTTCATTTTCACCAGATTTTTGTGATCTTTAGCTTGCTCATTTCAAGTTAGAATAAGCTATAAGTTTGCACTATTAATATTCAGTTGCTCCCCTAGCTGTTAGTATTTTTTGTGATTTTTTTTAATTAGCTTTTCAGTGTTTTTTAGCAGCTTGAAAAGGGCTGATTTTGCCCTGCACCTCAGCCATATCAGCAGCCCATTTGCTCTTCTAGCTTGAACTAGTGCTTATTGGCTTTTGCAAATTTCTTTTTCTGATCCCATAGCTTATTTAGACCACCCTTAGTGTATCTCAGCCCATTCCAGTCCCTCATAGCTTATCAGAATAGCTTAACAGCTTTTGGTCCCATTTGCTTTCAAAATCTCTCTTTTGCTTATTTAGTACTGTTCTTAGCTTATTTGTGGTTTCTTGTGGCTTATCCCTGTTTATTTTTAGCTTATTGTTGATTGTTTACCCCTTTTCAGTTCCTTTTTAGCTTTTTGATAGTTTAAACAGTAACTTGGTTTAAGCCTTAACTTATTTCCTTTTGAGCAGTCCCTTAATGCTTATTTCTGGATTATTTATCAGTATTCAATAAAAGTTGTAGTTGGTTAAAATGCCTATTTTCATGTGCTTAATTAGTTTGTAAAAAGAAAAATCAAAAAAAAAAAAAAATTTTAACAAAATGCCAAGAGCAGGGTTCGAACCCTGGTCTCTTGACTCACAACACAACACAAACACCATCCACCCTTGGGTCTTTTTCAGTTTACATTTGCACAAGTTTATTCTTAAGCCATGTTTCCCTTTTAGCTTATCCGAGTTTATTGGCTTATTCCCAGCTTATTTAAATAAGCTGGGACCTCTTTGGTATTTTTCCTAGGACTGTTTTCCCATGAAGATATTTCAGAAAAAGTTTCAGAATTTTTAGAATAGTTTTAGAATTTTTTATAAATTTTTCTTTTAAATTCTTTTTTTAATTCATAATAAAAAATATAAATACCAAAAAAATATAATTCTTTTTTTCCAAATTTTCTTTTATCATTTAGAATGTAGGAAAAATTAATTTGAACTTGTAGGGTTAATTTTTAAAGGTTTTAGTTTTTAGGCTCGTTTTTTAATTCCCGATTTGCGTTTTTAGTGTAATTTCGTTATTTGTTTAATTTTCTTTGGTTATTCACTTTCCATCACTTATTTAGAATTTAAAAACACAAAAATCCAAAATCCAATCATCAAGCACTTTAATTCAAAACCAAAAACGAAATCCTCGATTCACACCTCGCTGGGTCCCGACCCGGGTGATCACTTGCCCGGTATCACTCATATCACAAGCGTGAGTTTTTGCAAGTTAACCTTTTTCCTAAAGGGTTGGTTTGTCTATTCTCACGTTTACTTGGTATTTTTGATATATACGTTTTCACACGGATCAAATTTTGGCGCTGCTGCCGGGGAGGTTGTGTTGCGACATTATCGTTTAAGGTTTAAACGATTAGTGACTTGAGATCCTTCTTCTTGAAGTTATCGCTTTCATAAAATTATAAAAAAAAAAAAAACAAAAATATTTTTCTTTTCTTTTGTATATATATTATCATATAAAAAACAAAAATACAAAAACATTTTCCGTTTTCTTGTGTTAAAATAAAAGATAAAAGCAATCTCAATATAACACTCTCAACTTGAGTGTTATCATAATAAGTTCCCAAACCGAAGATATAAAACTTGCCTTTGTGTCGCTTGCGAATTCGGCTCACCTTTGATTGATTAACAAACTATAACGGAGGTTCTAGGAGGTCTTGACATTAAATTGCAGACCGAAAGGAGCGGGTTCTTAAGTGGCATTTATTGCCCACCTTTGCTCCTCCGCCACTCTGTGCGTTTTTCTTTCATAGAGCTACCGTACGCTTGTTTGATTTAAGGTTTAATTTCCTTGTTTTTTCCTCGGTCTTGTTTTAATTGATTTGTTTTCCATTTTTTCTTAAAAAAAAAAAAAAAAAAAAAAAAAAAAAAAAATAAAAAAACCAAAAATATTTTCTTTTAATGATTTTCAAAAATAATCTTCTTTATCCTCTTAAACTGTTTAATTCTATCTTCTTATCCCTTTGTAATCTTTAATTCTTATGGCGGACACGCGTACGATGTCGGAATTACTTCAAGTACCCACCGAGGGTTACGAAGATGCTATCATTTTACCGGCAATTCTTTCCGAGAACTTCGAGATAAAAACCGGTTTAATTCAACTTATTATGTCAAATCAATTTCATGGATTCGAGAGGGACGATCCCTACGCTCACATCCGATGGTTTAATAAGTTGACTTTGACTGTCAAATATAAGGATGTTCCTCATTGCGCGATTAAGTTGATTTTATTCCCGTTTTCTCTCGAAGGGGCAGCCCGGAGTTGGCTCGATAAAGAACCCCCTCGTTCGATTTCGACTTGGGAAGATCTCGTTTCTAAATTCGTGAATCATTTCTTTCCTTATTCTAAGATTGCGAATCTTAAGAACGATATTACAAATTTTCAACAACTTTTTGATGAAAATTTTGGTGAGGCATGGGATCGATTCAAAGATCTTCTTTATAAGTGCCCACCTCATGGTTTTTCGAAATTGCAACAAATTGATATGTTTTATAATGCTTTGACGCAAACCGATCAAGATTCGCTTAATGCAGCCGCCGGTGGCAATATCTTGTATCGAACTCCGAAAGATATTTTAACTATTATCGAGAACAAGTCCACGGTTTGCATTACACGAAGCAAACCGTTTGCTTCCAGAGTGAGTGTTTCCCCTTCTACTTCCTATCAGAAAGAAAAATCTATTGGAGAAGTACTTGCCGAAGAACAAGCAGCTAAAAGGCGTTCCCGATTTCTCATCGATGACGATGACGAGGATACTATTCAAGTTTGTGAATTTTATAAGAATTCGTCAGCTGCAATCGCACCCGTCTTACCGACTAAAGAGCCCGTTGACTCTCTAAGTATGGGGGATGAGCATCTTAGCACTATTCCGGAAACGGAGTCGTCTAGTGTTGAGAACCTTGTCCCAATCCCAAGTGAGTCCGAGGGTATTTCTGATAATATGTGTGATATGCCTTTCGATGATAATTCTCCTCATCTTTACATTTCCGATGATCATTTTGAGATTTTTTCCGATTATGACAATGTTGGTACTTCGTGTGATGACGACTCTTATTCTTGTGAAAACATTGATTATGTTGAGGCATCATCTCCCCATTCTGAGCTCGTCAGCTTAGAGGAGGTGAAGGATTTTGAACCTGACAATGAAGAAAGAGACACTGATATTCTGGAAATCAAAGACGATTTACTTCGTGATAAATTATTGAATATCAATGTGCTCATTTCTAAAATCGAATCATTTTGTGAAAATCCAACTTCATTTCCTATCCCCGTCGAGGATATTGACTTTTTCTCGGATAATTCTCCGAGTGGCAATCCCACTCCGTCAAATCCTCCGGAGCTCGAGCTCAAGGATTCTTTACCCGATTTTGAGAATTTTATCCTTGATACGGTCGAGGAGAGTCGTGGCAGTCCCACTTCTCATCCCAATCTTTCTCTTTCGACTTATGAGTCGTTTTGCTTTGATATCGATCATACCGAAGAGACAAGTCGTGGCAGTACCACTTCTCATGCTTATATCTCTCTTCCCGAGTATGATTCGTTTCGCTTGGATCTAGATCCTGAGGGGTTCTCCGGTGAACTCTCTCGTGTCATATCTCCTCCGGAGTATGATCATTTTTTATTGAGGAAGATTTTGACCCGGAGGGAGAAATGCTATATCATAAGAGTTTACTTATTGATGGCATCATCCAGCCTCTCCCTCCCGAGGTGTTTATTGAAAACAACCAAAAGAGCCTTACTGACAAATTTGATAATGATGACGATTATCTCACAATTGTTATCAAGATCTTTCTTCTGTTTCTCACATTTAATGTGACTTCTTCCCTTCTTCACTCGTTCGGGAGTGAGGATACCATTTTTGACCCCGGCATCACCGCTTATAATCTCTATTTCAAGCCGGGTGTATCTCATCGGTGTGGAACTTTCATTAAATTCAATGTTTATCCAAACCATTTGAATGAAAGTCCGATGGAGATTTTCTCTTCCACTTGCTGCCCCATGAACCAATGAATTCGGGGTCGAGTCAAGCTAGTGACTCGGTTAACAAAAACATTAGCATTGCATGGGTAAACGCCCATGTTTCTGCCTTCTTTCTTCTTTTTAACAACTAAGTATGGGGGAATTCCCCCACTGTGCTTTGCCTCTGTGTGTTGTTTGCTCTTATTTTCAGGTTTCCCTTAGTTCGTGATGATTGAAGCGCCTGTTCTCAATTCAGCCGCCCAATATCCGATCTTTTTGCTAACGATTATCTAGGGATATCTTTTTAATCCTTTTTGTGAAAAAAGAATTCTGTTCCACACTTGGTTAGTGGTATTACCTTTTTACGTTCTAAGCGTCGGCATAATAGCCGGTACTTGGAATATTGAGGGTAATATTCAGTTCTAAGTGTGGGGGGAATTCTAGCGAATTTGATCACATTTGTACCTTCTAGTGCCCTAGTACCCCCGTTTTGGCCAAAATTTTTAATTTTTTTTTTTTTTTCGTTTTTAGATAAGAAATTGCAATAAAAAGAAGTGTTTAGTCTTGATTAGGTTAGAACAAAAGGAATCCCGACTCTGCCAGAGTATTAATTTGGTTGCTTCCTTAACAATTAGGCTAAGGTTTTACGATATGTGCAAATGAAAATGTTAAGCGTAGAATAGTTGGTTTTCTTTAGAGCTTATATAAGTAATATATGGCCTTTCCTCCCAGAAGATAACTAATCTGACTTAATAAGTGCTTATTTTCAAACATTTGAACACACAAAATCATTTTTTCATACGATTTTGAAAAATACTAGTTCAAAGATTTATTTAAACTTCGGAACAAGCATATGTCATAGTAATGTAAAAGTTAAATAATAAATGTATGTGCTAAAAAAAGCTACGGTTCAAGATCGGCCCTTGGATCCTTATTTCCGAAAGGCGTTTAGGTCTTGGCTACCCTCTTACACCGGCCCTTGGACCTCTAATTCAGGAATGTGTGAGGTCTTGGTTTAACACCCTTGGATCCTCATTTCAGGAATGTTTAGAGTCTTGGAACTCTCCGTTGTAACGGCCCTTGGATCCTTTATTCCGGAAGGTGTAAGGTCTTGGTTCCCGTGAAACTCTGTTAGTTTATGTTGCACAAGTAAAAAAAAAAAAAAAAAAATGAAAAGAAAATGGAATGATATTGCAAAATGCAAAAACGGAATGATATTGCAAAATGCAATAAGTTTTGATGTGTTGAATAAAGTTTTGAAACTTGCTTGTTGTAAATTTTAAATCTATCTTTCAACTAGTATTAGTCAAAATCTTATAAAAACGTCGATTTTTGTGATCAAAATTTTGAAAATCAAGTACAGTCACCTAACTTGAATAAATTGTGGGAGTGAAAAGTTAAGTTTCGGCTTACATAGATTATTAGTATAAGTAGTGTTAGCATTTTACAAAAGCATTTGCACATTGAGTTTAAGCTTAGTTGGGAGTATAAAAAAGAGGATGACGATTACAATTCCCTGGAGACACCTATTTTGTGTGAATCCTATTCCATGATACCATTTTTTGAAATCAAGCATATTATCTATTTTTGTTCTAGTTTAAATTTCTTGCATCAAATAAAAAGTCGAAACGGGGAATGCTTTATATTCTTTTGATCCTTTCATTACTTCACATGATCGGATTGCTAGGGACTAGCAATAGCTTAATGTGGGGGATTGATGAGTGTCTGTTTACTCATCATTTTACGCCCATTTGATACGTAAAAAATGCTAAAAATAGCCAAATACACCAAATATTACTGCAGATATCCTTGGTTTGTGTTTTTATGCATTTCAGGTACAAAGGATTGAAAATGGGCATTTTTGGATCGACTCGACAACAATTGTGCATTTGATCAAGTGAAGACAAAAGTCAAAGTCAAAAGTCAAAGTCAACCCCAAAAATACCAAAATGACACAAATGGTCCGTGAAAACAATTTTAAGATTTTTGGCAGCCTTGGTCCCTGGATTTTCAGCTTTGGCAACTTTGGTCCTCAAGGTTTAATAACATTCCAAATACTGATCCTAAATCCACTTAAACCAAATAACCAACCCATCACCACCTAAACCCTTTATCCCAGCCCAACATACAAAAGACCAAAAGCCCAAATGATAAAAAAAACCCAAACCCGGTCTTTTCTTTTAACTAAACCCAACAGTCAAAATGGTCAACTTCTTCCCTTTCCTCAAAGTCCCGCTAAAAATCCCATCCCATCACTGTACCATCTTTGGACAACTTTGTCTCCCCCCTCCATTCCCCAATACTTTCTCCCTTTTCCAAATACTGCTAAACCACCTTCTTGTACCCTTCCCTCCTCCTCCACGCTGGCAATCCACCACTTCAAATGGGCGCCAAAATCAATTAGAGGGCTGTGATCATTCCATTTCTATCCAATGGCTGGGATTTAATCCCAAGAAGCACAAATGAGATCCTATGCTGTTTTATCTCACAGAACTAGCACAACAAGAGAAACAAGACCCTTAGTTTACTTAATATAAATAGTTAGTAATTGTAGCCTAAAAAGGCAGGTTTTATTTTAGCTTAATTTTTAAGGTACTTGTATTTTTTAGCTTATTGTTATCTTATCTTTCTCTTCCAGTATTGTAATTTGATTTTTAATTAAAGTTCAAGTTTTTCCTGTTTAGTCAAACATAGTCAACGGTTACTGTTCTTCTGCTTATTATTGCTTATTGTCAATTTCTGTGCTTATTTGTTTCTTTAAATTGATATTTGAGCATAATTTGATAGGTTGTTAGAGTTTAAGTTAGTTTTTACATTTATTAGCTAAAAAAGCTTTAAACTCAGTCAACTGAGTATAGCTTAATTTGGTGCTTATCCTAGGTAAAAGGTGCTCACATTAGCTTAATACAACTAAACAATCATCTGTTAGTAGGATTTTTCCTTTAAATTGGCCTATCTCAGTTTATACCCTAGAAAGTAGTCTATGAAAGGGTGTTTGGATTAAGCAGTCAAATGGGTCAAACCAGAGGTTACTGTTCATTTGCAATATTGTGAACTTTAACCTAGCTTAAATTGTCTCAAATAAGTTGTTTGTGAGTTGTTTTGTGCTTGCTTGATTGAATTTGATGGTTTAAGTTGGATTTCTTAGTTTGAGAAACTCAACTGCTCAATTATGCTTATCCTAGAGATAAACAGATTTGGTCTTAAATTTTGGTCTTTTTGTGTTCAAATTAGTGACTTAAGATGAAAGTCAAGAGTTGGATTCATATAACCAAGATTTGAAAGACTTAAGGCCAAATTCCCCACTCTAATACATCAGACTGCATCAGTGATATTTTTCATTTTCACCAGATTTTTGTGATCTTTAGCTTGCTCATTTCAAGTTAGAATAAGCTATAAGTTTGCACTATTAATATTCAGTTGCTCCCCTAGCTGTTAGTATTTTTTGTGATTTTTTTTAATTAGCTTTTCAGTGTTTTTTAGCAGCTTGAAAAGGGCTGATTTTGCCCTGCACCTCAGCCATATCAGCAGCCCATTTGCTCTTCTAGCTTGAACTAGTGCTTATTGGCTTTTGCAAATTGCTTTTTCTGATCCCATAGCTTATTTAGACCACCCTTAGTGTATCTCAGCCCATTCCAGTCCCTCATAGCTTATCAGAATAGCTTAACAGCTTTTGGTCCCATTTGCTTTCAAAATCTCTCTTTTGCTTATTTAGTACTGTTCTTAGCTTATTTGTGGTTTCTTGTGGCTTATCCCTGTTTATTTTTAGCTTATTGTTGATTGTTTACCCCTTTTCAATTCCTTTTTAGCTTTTTGATAGTTTAAACAGTAACTTGGTTTAAGCCTTAACTTATTTCCTTTTGAGCAGTCCCTTAATGCTTATTTCTGGCTTATTTATCAGTACTCAATAAAAGTTGTAGTTAGTTAAAATGCCTATTTTCATGTGCTTAATTAGTTTGTAAAAAGAAAAAAAAAATTAACAAAAAGCCAAGAGCAGGGTTCGAACCCTGGTCTCTTGACTCACAACACAACACCAACACCATCCGCCCTTGGGTCTTTTTCAGTTAACATTTGCACAAGTTTATTCTTAAGCCATGTTTCCCTTTTAGCTTATCCGAGTTTATTGGCTTATTCCCAGCTTATTTAAATAAGCTGGGACCTCTTTGGTATTTTTCCTAGGACTGTTTTCCCATGAAGATATTTCAGAAAAAGTTTCATAATTTTTAGAATAGTTTTAGAATTTTTTATAAAATTTTCTTTTAAATTCTGTTTTTAATTCATAATAAAAAATATAAAAGCCAAAAAAATATAATTCTTTTTTTCAAATTTTTCTTTTATCATTTAGAACGTAGGAAAAATTAATTTGAACTTGTAGGGTTAATTTTTAAAGGTTTTAGTTTTTAGGCTCGTTTTTTAATTCCCGATTTGCGTTTTTAGTGTAATTTCGTTATTTGTTTAATTTTCTTTGTTTATTCACTTTCCATCACTTATTTAGAATTTAGAAACACAAAAATCCAAAATCCAATCATCAAGCACTTTAATTCAAAACCAAAAACGAAATCCTCGATTCACACCTCGTTGGGACCCGACCCGGGTGATCACTTGCCCGGTATCACTCATATCACAAGCGTGAGTTTTTGCAAGTTAACCTTTTTCCTAAAGGGTTGGTTGGTCTATTCTCACGTTCACTTGGTATTTTTGATATATACGTTTTCACACGGATCACATAACATTGATAGCCGATTTTCTAATTGATCGAGGCGTGTATAATCAAAAGTTAAATGAAACGACAGTAAGGCATTGTTACAAGGTTTTCAAAAACGTCGAGTTTGATCAATAACACTTAACGTACAATATTTCACGACTAGTTTTACGAGGCCATTTTGGGCATGTTTTCACAAGTTAAGGAAAATATTAAATTGCGACGAAAACATTATGTTTTGCCGATAGAACACCAAACGAGGATCGTGGAGTACCGTTTCAACATATTTATACGAAAGGTAGTTTATAACTTAACGAGACGTCAAAAATGTATTTTTCGACGATAAACGTTATTTTCAAAATTAACAAGTGGTATCGTTAACATACGTATTTGCATGTGTTGCGTTAATTCATTGCTTACATTAGATCATATCATCATAATAGGTCGCGGTTAGAGACTGAGCCTCATTTCATCATTGTTATTGTGCTATCATAGCAGGTGAGTTTTCATAGCCCCGTTTTCAATTGTTTATTTGATTTCTAAATTCTCGGGGGAGAATACATTGCACCATTTTATATGCGGACCAAAGTATACAAACTCATTTACATTGCTTAAGTTACATCATTGCCAATTTAAAGTCCCCTTTTATTTTTCATGGACCGTTAATTGTGAGCAAGCGAAGGTGAGTGGATAGATCTATTGAGGGTGACGCCTCCGTTCGGGTTGGTAGCACCAACTGGTCAAACGAACGCATTTCATTTCATACATTCAGAGTGTTTGGCAAAGCACTCCCTTTTTGGGGCATTTATTTCAGTCTAGCTTTGGGGTCATGAGCTTAAGAGCTAATGTAATATTTTTATGTGACATTTTGTCATACATTTTATACTTATGGTTTCCGTAGAAGCATTTCAATTACATAAACCTATGAACTCACCAACATTATTGTTGACCATTTTTAGCAATGTATTTTCAGGTGATTAAGGTATCGCATGTTGGCCAGCATAAGGACATGCATGGAGTCGTGGAGTCGACGCGTCTCACTTTACATTTTTATGCACTTATCTATCGTTTGATTTGTATGAACTTGATTTTCCGCAAACATGTTTCACCTTTTGGGACCTAAAATTTGTAACTCTGAATGTTTTAAATGATCAAACGATGTATTTTCTAAACGACACTTTAGGTCGTTCAATATAACTGTAACTGTGGTGCTATGACCAGTCATGCCCCCGGATGTTCCATTCCGCTGCAAGTCACGAAATTTAGGGGTGTGACATTATGTAACGATCTTGAACAAGAAAGTACAAGATTTTCACAGATTTAACCACAAACATAATCGTACAAGTGATTTTCCCAAGAAAACTATTCGAACAAAGAAACCTAAAACCAACCTATGAAATCCGTGAACATGAACTCATATGAACCTAACCATGGCTCTTGATACCAATTGTAAGATGTTCACTAACTATAACACACGTATAGATTGAGATTAGGCCGAATAGTGAAGAGATTTCTAGAGAGAGAAAGAAGGTTGGGAGCCTTTGTAGAGAGAGAAAGTGAGATGTTAGATTAATGTAATGAAAGGTCCAACCCTCTCCCTAGGTGGAGAGGGGTATTTATACTATTACATATTTTTCCCTGAGTGGGCTGTGGAGTGAGCTGACAGTGGGTAAAGACCCGACCCACTCCACGATTACTTTAATAACTAAACTTTTACTAATATTACTAATAATCCTACGAGCTAGTTAATGCTAACAAATACTCGGGGTGACAGTGGGTAAAGACCCGACCTGAGTCTTCATATGAATATTTATATTCCTAACAAGTTTGCTAATTCTATGCATCACTAATTTATTCCTTATGCAAGCATTTCTTAGACTACCACGTTTTCACCTTCTCTTCTCTTTGCCTCAAGCACCTTCGATCGCTCACCTATCACCTTTCATTACCTTGACGCCATCTTAATAATACTTATCTTTTCATACTTTCGAATATATGAATATACACGTTATATTTCATCTGAGTTGTCACATTACACTTATCGTTTTCTCGTTAACTTCACGTTATCCTCCTACTTTATTTTACACGTGTTCATTCTTTTAATGTTGTCTATTTTGATCCCGATTGATTCACCTTAATCTTGACATAGATTAACTCAACATTAAACATGAATTATTTTCTAGACCACATATTGGTCTTACGTCGTAATCTAAACTCGTTCATCTACTCAGTTTCTAACACTTCATGTCACGACGAGAATCCTAATCGTGACTTATCTAATTTATGTTCCCTGTTATTTTACCTTTTATTATCATATTCTATACCTCACCTTATGACACGCATTCATAATCACCTTACACATAAACAACGAACACATTAGTACATACTTAATCCCATTCATACTTAAAGATAAACGTCACTACACACTCGTACTTCATTAGTCTATTATCAAATTATAATTTAAAGCATTTGAACATGTCTGTCATATCATTCGTCTATTCTTATTGAGGCAATTTCTATTTTGCCTCATCAATCTATCCAATAGCTACGTCATGTATCCATCACTACCTAATCGTTTCTTTAATATCTTATAGTTACTTATTTCATTCACACATCTTATCCGAGCATTTAAATCTTCTTCACGTATCCATACCTATCTATCCTTAACGTTACCATAAGACAAGCCTTGCTCAATCCCTTATCCCTTACTAGGTCATTATTCTTCCGGACACAATACATACAAGTCATTCATCAAACCTCTATTATCGCAATCTAAGTAATTTCGACCTTTTATGTATTATACTATGACACATTCTTCGCCTACAACTCATAACCTTTAAGACCTTGATTCACATAATTAAAACTTTAGACTTCCGACACAAAAATTATCATTTGGTTACTTAGCACTTAGCATAATATATTCAAACATAGAATTACCTCACATATACATTGACACCATAAAACACGTACCACACTTATTGACTTAAATACGTTTACCACGTCTTGCATTCCATTGCATAATTAAAGCAATCTATAATTCGCGTCTAATTCGTTACTCCTATATATCACCACATCCACATGACAACATTCACATTATAACTTAGCTATAATCTAATCTCATTATTACTATAAGCATTTCTACGTCATACCTCAAAGGCACTTACTATTCGCATTACTTTATCTTACATACAACGTGTCTACAAGTGGTTTAAGTCTAGGCAACCTATAGTGGAAACCTAATTCACTTAAACCGAAGCTCTGATACCAAGTTGTTACACCCCGTGCCCGCTTAGACCAAAAATTAAAGCTTTTTACTCGAAAAGACTTGACTTTTATGGACATCCGGTCACTCTTTTGGCAACTGACAAAAATGGGTACACATTCAAGACTTGAGACTATTTTTAAATGAAAGTACACTCAATTACCTTCAAAACGACGGGTGGTAAGACCCTTGACGACTTAAGGTTTAAAAGATATGATTTTTCGAAAATTACCAAAATCTGAAAATTCTGCCAAACCGCCGGCTGGGAAAACCCAACCGCCGGTTTAGCCCCAAAATCAGGCTGAACCGCGGCAGTTCAACCTTGCTGTTCGCCCAAATTGGTTTTCAAAATCCCGTCTTGGAAACCCGACCTCCCGAACTCGTTATCGAACCAAACTTTCCAGATTTACTTAGTATATCAATGGGCTCATTTTCATACAAAAATATTTACCGAACGACTTCCCGAAAGGGTTCTTTACAAATGAGACGGGTGATGCGCGTGATGTGTCGTTGCGGTTTAGCAGTTTTAATGCCTACTCAAGTTTTAAATTTATATTTAGCCGACTTATCAATAACACACACACTTAACGAGCAGTGTACCCGTCAGTATGAAGATAATGGTAAGTAGAGTGTCGATCACTAAGAGTGGAACGTATTATCTAGTTATTCTAATCAGTATTTTAATATCCTAACGCAAGGGGGTTTCAGCCTGAGAGACTGGTACAGTTTTGTTTGCAATTAAATAATAAAATAAACAAATAGGCACGAATCAGCAAGTAGCACACACGTACACAGATAGATACTCGAGACAATAAGAGGGCTGTCCTTATGATTAAGTAGATTGTCACTTGTTTTATTGATAGCTTTATATGAAGTGTATGTAATTAACCCTTTCTCGTTGGTCCTATTCTCATCGGCGAGTAAACCCTTAATGATTACTTATGTCTAAAAGTTATTCCTAAGTGATCAATTTAGAAACAACCGTGGGAGCCACATCTTGTCCCGCAGTCGGATGCCCGCAAGCCACTAATAAACACAGAGGTTATCAATGCACTAATAAGTAGTAACCAAAGACATCAACATATAAACTTTAATTGATGGGAAAGCAAGTATTAAAGGGAGTGCAATCTTTCGTTGTCACATTACACAAGCCACCAATCCTGATGAATTAAAGTTTGCTAACACAATAAAACAAAACTACTTAATGAATTAAATACATGCAGCACCTTCTTACAGCTCTTGTATCTTCGAATTGGGTGTGTCTTGTGCTGCCTCCTTGACTGAATTCGTCCTTTTGCTCTGCTGTCCGAACTTCGGTTTTAGGGTTTCGAACTCTTTAACTCGTCTGGTCTACGGGGTATTTATAGTTTCTGTCTGAGGGAAGATGCGGCGCATCTACTTAAGTAGATGCGGCGTATGTACATAACTTCGCGTGGGGTCCAAGATTATAATATTCAGGAATATTCGTACACCGCCAGAAGATGCGGCGTAACCCTTGATTAGATGCGGCGCATGTCCTCTTGTATCTTGGATCGTATCTGGTGATATCTTGATAGAGATGCGGCGCATGTCGAGAGTAAGATGCGGCGCATCTGGAGCAGAATTGACTTGATCTTGTCCATGTCAGTAGACTTCCACTTTATGCACGTTTTGCTCCATTATTAGTCCATAATCGCTAAGTTTCACCAAATGCTTGTTTTTACCTGAGAATTACAAAAGTAAACGATTAAGTATCAATCCTCATACATAATATAGTCAAACAAGTCAAATTAATAGGATAAATGATAGTAATAAAATGTACTTATTTGAGTTCATCAAATATCCCCCCACTTGAACTTTACTTGTCCCCAAGTAAACCTTAGAATTTCATTTATGAAAATTTATCCTAAAAGATGTATTAGGATTTATTTTTATATTTAAGCATGTATTCGTTTATTTCATAATCACACAACTAAACACTTAACGAATTAGAAGTAAAATAAAGTAAGTCGATAAAAGCAAATCTAATCGTTTAACTGTCCAGTCGCGACGAATATTCTATCATAAGCTTGGCAAGTATACACATCTCCACCACTAAAGCTAAGGAATAACAAGTCTAAAGCGGTAAAAAGGGTTTTTAGGCTTAAGGGTTAATTATTCTTATTTACTATCGATCTCAAATTCCAGAAAAGGCGACAAAATCACAAATACATGATCGAATCCACGAACACGATACTTGCAATTGCTCAAATCCTTAACTCGAATAGGCTAAAGATAGGTCCAAACTTCACCAATAATAATATATCAAAAAGGGCGACAAAATCATAAATACATAGCCGAATCCACGACTACGATACTTAAGATTGCTCAAATCCCTAATCTCAATAAATCAAAGGTTCGGTTGGATAAAGAACAATACAGGGTATGGATAACATTTGGGATATAAATTGGTGTAAAAATAAAAATAAACAAAACAAAACAAATAGATTAAAATCCTAAGTGTGGTTAATCACTATCCCAACCATCCCATGAATAAGACTCATATCATTGAATAACTCACGCTTTAACACTTGAAACACACGCTTTTGGTAGACACGAATTATACTCAACAAAATCTTAATCAAAGAATAAACCTTAATCGGCATTCCCATAACTGCCAATTCCCATTCAATCCATAAATATAGTATAACAAATAGTGGTGATATCGACCACTTACATAACTCTACATCGTTGGCTTAAAATAAACATCCAACTCTTTTTTCTTTCTTTTTCTTTTCTCATTTTTTCGATTTTTTTTTTTTTTTTTTTTTTACTTGAAATATAAACATAGATGTGTAAAATTTCACCACATCACTACAACTTTCTTTCCGGATAATTTTTTCATACTTTTCATACTTTCAGAAATAACGGTAATAGTGAAAGTAGTAAACACACGAAAAATAAACTCAAAAATATACAATATTTACTTTCACTCCAATTTGCATTGTGCAATTTTCCGACCTAACCATAGATAATGAATTACGCACGCGAACACAGGTAATGTAAGGAAACACACTCTGCCTATAGCAATTAACCAACCACGGATTCTAATCTACAGGGTAGGCTAAGGTGTAAGGGTGTAACGAAACATTTTAAACATAGGTGTAAGAAACGAAAGGAATGGCTCTGAGGGTTTTTCTAGGGGTATCTTACTCTAAAAATGAGAGTAACAAAAGGGTTTTATACGGGGGTTAACTAACCAGTGTAGTTAGCTAATAACACATAACATATATAGGCTTTTTGGTGTAATCCTAGAATTTTACCAATTTAGACAAGTCATTCCAATTATATAAATAATACTCATTATGGTGGTCTCGAATAGTATACAAGCCAAGTTCTAAAGTTTACAAGTCACCGGCACACTCATAGATTTGTGAATTTTGGAAAAATCACAATTTTGAAAATAACGTCATGTGTGCAGTTATGCAACTTAGATCTTAAACAAAAACATGCTAAAAAAAAATTTTTTTTAAGTTTGATATATTAAGCACATTTTAAGCATAATTTTTGAAAAAGTAGGACAAGTAAGTGTTAAGTGTTCTAATTCTCCTATCCCCCCACTTAAGTTAAACAACGTCCTCGTTGTTTGTATAAAAGGTTAAAAACTGGAAAGAAAAGAATTAGAACGGAAAAACTCCCCTGAGATTTGCTCGGTATGATCCTCCATTAGTATAAGAGCAAAAATCATCTTTCTTGTGGATTAGAACGTTAAAACTTCATACTTGATGTATCCACAGGAAATCCAGGAAACTATAATACCACCAACACTTTAAAACACACCTAAGATAAGAAAGGTTCAACTTGCATAACACATTAGTAGTTAGGAAAAATAAAACTTAAAAATTAAAACTGAAAATCATCAGGTCAGTCGATGCGCCGTATCTTATTGAAGAAGATACGCCGTATCGAGCCTGGAATTAATACGGATCAGAATAAAGATGCGCCGCATCCTTAACCAGGGATGCGCCGCATTAAAATAAACTGATAAAAAGTTTTAAAGTCGAAAAATAAAAATGCAGAAAAATAAAATAAGATATGACCATTGCAGAGGATGCGTCGCATCTCACGACTGAGATGCGCCGTATCTTCGTGCGGCCTGGACTGACTCGACACAGAAAACAGAATAATAAAAGATAAATCCGGGTTGTCTCCCGGTAAGCACTTGTCTTTATTCCAGAGTCTTCAAGTTAGACTCACGTTCAGCTCTTTAGTATCGATCATTGAAGGAGTCGGAAACATCACGCTCCTTCATCGCCAATTTAGTAATATTGAACACTCCTTGCTCGTCCTTAATTTCCACGCCGTTCTTCTTCAATATCTGTATAAACAAAGTCCTGTCCCTTACGGGCAGAGATGACAAAATGATAGACGGGAAATTCTTATTATCATATAGGCACAGATAAGCAAGGTGGGGTGGTAGTTCAATAAACACATCATTGTTCAAATTCGTTTTCTCAACTACTCTCCTACGTTTATTAATTACTACACAATCATACCACTCATCATCAGAATCACTAACAATATTTCGTCTAAGTTCCGTAGGTACATTAAGGTCAATGAATTCCTCAAAGTCTTCATGATTAGGATTAGTTGAGTTGTTTTGAATCAATGTTTCTCCCATAAGTCTAGCTTCAAGATCGAGGTCCATACGCTCTCTTAATCCTAGCACATAAACACCTCTAATTATGCTTTTAACCGGATCTTGGCACTTATAGACTAGTTTATTATTCCCTACCCTTAATGAAATTTTTCTCTTAAACACATCAATCTTAGCATGGGCAGTAGACAAGAAAGGTCTTCCGAGGATTAAAGGAATCTTAACATCCTCGGGCATGTCTAATATAATAAAGTCTACGGGAAAAATAAACTGCTCAATCTTAACTAGCACATTATTAGCAATCCCTTCAGGTCGTTTTACTGTTTTATCAGCCAATTCAATAAGTAATTTAGTTGGTGCTAATTTTCCTAGTCCTAGGGTAGCGAATGTCTTAAGAGGCATAACACTAACACTAGCTCCTAAGTCAGCCAACACATTATTGAAGGATATATTATTAATAGAACAAGGTAGAGTAAAACTTCCTGGGTCTTTTTCTTTATGAGGCAAGGTATTTGAATCGGTTGCAGGGCTCTCTTCTTTCATTGTTGCCTTGATCTCCTCTTCAATTTTTGTCTTCTCTTTTAGTAGTCTCCTTAAGCTGATTGAAGAGTTAAAGAAAAATTCGGGTCTTGCACCATCATTACCATTCATCGACCTTCTAGGTATATTAGGAGTGACTTCTTCGGTGGTGCTTATGGCCTTGACATGATCCCTTGGGTTGGTTTCAGTTGAGCTCGGTAAACTTCCATATCCCCTTTCTTGAAGAACTTTGCTCATTTGACCAATTTGTTGTTCCAATGCTTTGATCGAAGCTCCTTGATTTCTTGTAGTAGTGTCCGTTGAAGCTCGAATTTCCTTGATCATAGCAGTATTCTCTTCATGTCTTTTAGCAGCATCGGCCATAATTTGCTTTAAAGTATCGTCTAAAGTCTGCCTCCTCTCTTGATAAGCGGGATTGAAGTTGTTCTTTTGATAGAATCCCGGACTAGCTTCCCTAAATCTTGCTGAAGGTCGGAACGGTTGTCCAAATTGGGTGTAATAAGCTTCTTCAAATGTCTCACTTTCATTCTTGTTCGGGCAATCTTTAGTGTAGTGAGGTCCTTCGCACTTTTCACATCCAACTTGGGCAGCATACGCTCTTTCATCTCGCTTCTTCATCTCTCTACTAATTTTATCCAATTGAGCTTGAATAGCAGCAATCCCGTCAAAATTAGTGCTGCTCTTAGATCTAGTAGAGGTCCCATCGTGCCATTTCTGAGAATGATCAGCAGCTTCTTGGATCGCCTTCCTAGCATTAGTTGCACTCATCTGAGGTACAGCTCCCTTAGCATCCAAAATCTGTCTTGTAGGCACGTCCAATCCCTGATAAAACAATATTATTTCCTGCATAGGGGTTAGATAGTGTTGAGGACATTTTATCAATAAATCTTTAAATCGTTCCCAAGCTTGATAAAGGGTTTCATCAGGCTCTTGCTTGAAACTATTGATAGCCTCCATCTTCTTAGCAGTCTTAGCAGGTGGACAATATCTCTTCAGGAATTTGCTCTTCAAACCTTCCCACGTAGTGATTGAACTAGCAGGTTCATTCCTTAGCCACTTGTTAGCAGCTCCTTTTAGTGAGATTGGGAAGATTCTTAGCATGAGTTGATCGGTATTGACACTTTCTGTAGTAAACAAATCTGCAATCTCCAGGACCTTTTCGACATGCTCATTAGCATCCTCTTGTTCCGTCCCACTGAAAGCATTCTCTCTGAGCTCTTTGAGAAATTGTCCCTTCAACTCAAATTTTGACTTGTCATCAAACTTTGGTCTAGCAACTCCTGAAGTGTAATCAGCACGGGTATTGTTCATGTATTCCTCCATAGTAGTGTTTTCGCCCATTGTTCCTGTTTCAACTTCCTCTTTTTCGTCAGAAAAGTAATCAAGCTCGAGTGAACTTGAAAGATCAAAGCTTCTTGTGTTGAAAAGCCTCTTAAGCGAATGCAGGGCTCGTTCAGGATCTTCAAAAGGTTGAATCAAGTTCCTCGTAGAACTCCTGGTCATGCACTTCCTGAAATCAATCACAAAAGCATCAGTAGGGTATGCTCGAGAAAGTAATATATCAGATAATTAATAACGAAAACGGAATACGAAAAATTAAAGTTACTGATATCTGCAGACGATGCGCCGTATCCAAAAAGTTGGATACGCCGTATCTTATAATCGTTAAAATTTAATCAGACTTTATTCAGAAAATAGATGCGCCGCTTTAGAATTTAAGAATGCGCCGTATCGAATTAATTAATCAAAAATCAACTTATCTAATTAAAATTAAATGCGTCGTATTAACGAAAGTTAATGCGCCGTATTTTCGTTGCGTTTAAAAATAAAAGATTTTTGATTCAGTAAGATGCGCCGTATCGACAGAGATCGATACGCCGTATCTGTTTAATAATTCGCAAACTGTTTTTAATTAAAATAATAGATACGCCGTATCTGCGAAAGCAGATGCGTCGTATGGCGTTAATGTTTTAGAAAATTTTTTTATTAAAAACAGATACGCCGTATCTGCAAAAGCAGATGCGTCGTATTACTTTATCGCTTAGAAAAATTTTTCTTATTAAAAACAGATACGCCGTATCTTGGGGAAAAGATGCGTCGTATCGAATTAATTAAACGCGTTGTATATAAAAAAAATTGAACGCAATACGCCGTATCTGAGAGATCAGATGCGCCGTATCGTTTGATTTAGCACAGTACAACGATAGCAGAACACACAAAAAAAACGAAAAATAAAACAAAAATAAAACACACGAACAAAAACAAATAAAAGCAAAAATAAAAGAAAACAAATAGCACACAATACAACAATTATGCAAAATAGTACAATGATGCAATTAATCTAATAAAAAGAAAAATAACCTAATTAAAATACTAATCAAATTAACAGATAATAACAATTCACTCCCCGGCAGCGGCGCCAAAAACTTGATGCGCGTGATGTGTCGTTGCGGTTTAGCAGTTTTAATGCCTACTCAAGTTTTAAATTTATATTTAGCCGACTTATCAATAACACACACACTTAACGAGCAGTGTACCCGGTCAGTATGAAGATAATGGTAAGTAGAGTGTCGATCACTAAGAGTGGAACGTATTATCTAGTTATTCTAATCAGTATTTTAATATCCTAACGCAAGGGGGTTTCAGCCTGAGAGACTGGTACAGTTTTGTTTGCAATTAAATAATAAAATAAACAAATAGGCACGAATCAGCAAGTAGCACACACGTACACAGATAGATACTCGAGACAATAAGAGGGCTGTCCTTATGATTAAGTAGATTGTCACTTGTTTTATTGATAGCTTTATATGAAGTGTATGTAATTAACCCTTTCTCGTTGGTCCTATTCTCATCGGCGAGTAAACCCTTAATGATTACTTATGTCTAAAAGTTATTCCTAAGTGATCAATTTAGAAACAACCGTGGGAGCCACATCTTGTCCCGCAGTCGGATGCCCGCAAGCCACTAATAAACACAGAGGTTATCAATGCACTAATAAGTAGTAACCAAAGACATCAACATATAAACTTTAATTGATGGGAAAGCAAGTATTAAAGGGAGTGCAATCTTTCGTTGTCACATTACACAAGCCACCAATCCTGATGAATTAAAGTTTGCTAACACAATAAAACAAAACTACTTAATGAATTAAATACATGCAGCACCTTCTTACAGCTCTTGTATCTTCGAATTGGGTGTGTCTTGTGCTGCCTCCTTGACTGAATTCGTCCTTTTGCTCTGCTGTCCGAACTTCGGTTTTAGGGTTTCGAACTCTTTAACTCGTCTGGTCTACGGGGTATTTATAGTTTCTGTCTGAGGGAAGATGCGGCGCATCTACTTAAGTAGATGCGGCGTATGTACATAACTTCGCGTGGGGTCCAAGATTATAATATTCAGGAATATTCGTACACCGCCAGAAGATGCGGCGTAACCCTTGATTAGATGCGGCGCATGTCCTCTTTTATCTTGGATCGTATCTGGTGATATCTTGATAGAGATGCGGCGCATGTCGAGAGTAAGATGCGGCGCATCTGGAGCAGAATTGACTTGATCTTGTCCATGTCAGTAGACTTCCACTTTATGCACGTTTTGCTCCATTATTAGTCCATAATCGCTAAGTTTCACCAAATGCTTGTTTTTACCTGAGAATTACAAAAGTAAACGATTAAGTATCAATCCTCATACATAATATAGTCAAACAAGTCAAATTAATAGGATAAATGATAGTAATAAAATGTACTTATTTGAGTTCATCACAAATGAGACGGGTTGTGCAAATAACCCATTTGGACCCATTTTCACTACAAACAACCCATACGACTTCCGTTTTACACCAAACTTGACCGACATCAATAACTTCACTTATCAAACACGATCCAATAACACTTGACCCGTTTACTACCCAAAATGGGTATATTTACAAATTAACCAAACGCCCCTTTAACTTTATGCATAAACACATAAATTACACTTTGACTCATCGTTAGACTCCCAAATCATCATGACTTCTTTGACATACATTTTGACACACGACTACACTTTACAAATCAATAAAAGACTAACGGGGGTACAAGCTTTATACTCGAGCTCGGTATTCTACCTAAGCATCTCAAATACAACTACCTCCATTCTCGCCTAATCAACTCCTTGTTCCATCATTCCAAGCCATCCATATATACATGTCGACCTACAAAACGGTTAGACAACTAAACCGTAAGCACAAAGGCTTAGTAAGTAAGACGATTATAACATACATTACACTTCAAACCACACATATGCATCACATACATTAAACACTTACTTGGCGGCTCACATCCTAATCCTTACTTTAACACTTGACATCAACTTATTCTAACAACCATAATCATCACTTAGGTCACATTCATTATGGCACATAAGCACATCTCAAGTTCCTTATTACTAACCACAAAACATACATAACACATATACATTAGAAATCCATATAACACATGCTACCATCATTTTACTTACCTTAATCCAAGCTACATAACATCAAGAACATCATCATCATCACAATCTTCCATCATCAACAATAATCTTCATAATTAACCAAACCTAACAACATAACAATAAATAACATAACAAGGGTTAAAAAAAACCCATCAAATACACTCATCTTCCTTTCTAAATCATCATATGATCATATCTTGATCATATGGTGAAAACCCACTTAAATCATAATCTTACCTTTCATTAATCATCAAATAGAAATACTTACTTGAGGATGATCTTAGCAAAGGGTGGCCATAAGCATTAGGACTTGATCATCTTCTTCCTTAAGCCATCAAGGCACTTCTTTCCCTCCCTTTTTCTCTCTATAGAACCGGTCTTCCACCCATCTCAATAATGAGAGAAAAGTCTAGAATAAACTAGTTATAACTAGTTAGGTGGCATCTTTGGGTTAATGGCAAGAATGGCCCCTCAAGTCTCATTCCTTATAATACTTTTAACATATTTACCACAATGGCAACTTAGGTCCCTTTAATTATACATCATATTTTACATAACCACTTTAGTCATATTTTGACTATTAGGTTTGACCACAACACAACATTTGTTGACTGACCAATCACATAAGATCTTTATCCATTTTCTTCTAGGGTGGGATCCCAACACCTGGGAAACGGGTGTTACAGTTGTCTTGTAAAGGACTTCTTAGCCTATAAAAGGAGGTCCTAGGTAATGATGATAGATATATGTTTTTGATATAGCTTCAAGGTTGTAAACCCTAGTACTACACAAAGTACTCGTATTATTATTCTAATAATATTGAAGCGTTTTGATTATATTGTTCTTAATACAGTTTACTGTTCTATAAGTTTACTGTTACATTAATATTCTTCTAAGTGTTGGAGAGTAGATTCCGTATACTCTTTAGCATTCTCAAAGTTTCTAACAAGCTTAGTAAGATCCTGTATTAGGGATCAACAAGTGGTATCAGAGCTTAGGTTCTGAAACTTTGATATAGAAGAAACAAGAAGAACTCTTTACTAAAAGGAAGAGATGGATCTTGAAACAACTCAAACTACTACCACTGCTAAATTGCCCATTCTCAAGCAGGGTGATTATGAGATGTGGAGGCTCAGAATTGAGCAATACTTTCAAGTGCAAGACTAAGCTCTGTGGGATATCATAGAGAATGGAAACTCATTCAAACCTACAACCAAAGCATCAACAAGTGAAGGTGTCACAATTCAGATAGTATTAGGTCGTGTAACTGCTGAAGATAAGGCACAAAAGAAGAATGATGTAAAGGCTAAAAGTATGTTGCTGATGGCTCTCCCCAATGAACAACTGTTGACTTTTAGTTAGTACAAGGATGCTAAGACCTTTTTTGAAGCTATAACAACAAGGTTTGGTGGTAATGAAGCAACTAAGAAGACTCAGAAGACTCTTCTGAAACATATGTATGAGAACTTTAGTGCTCCAAGTACTGAGTCTCTTGATTCTATTTTCAACAGGCTTCAGAAGATTGTGAGCCAACTAGCTGTCTTAGGTGTAGAGATTTCACAAGAAGATCTCAATTTAAAATTCTTGAGAAGTCTACCTACTGAGTGGAATACTCATGTTGTGGTCTGGAGAAATAAGCCTGATCTAGACACAATGAGTTTTGATGATCTCTACAACAATTTCAAGATTGTTGAACAAGAAGTGAAAATGCCTGCAAGCTTAAGCTCAAGCTCAATCGCTCAAAACATGGCATTTGTATCATCTCCAGGCACTAGCAGTACTGAGGAGGTTAATACTGCTTATGGAGTTAGTACTGCTAGTTCACAAACTAGTACTGCTAGCTTAAGTGATGATACTGTCTATGCATTTTTGGCCAGTCAAGCAAATAGGTCTCAGCTTGTACATGAAGACCTAGAGCAAATCCATGAAGATGATTTAGAAGAGATGGATTTGAAGTGGTAGTTAGCTTTGTTGAGCATGAGAGCAAAGAGGTTTTTCTAGAAGACTGGTAAGAAGATTACCATCAATGGAGGTGATACTGCTGGATATGATAAGTCAAAGGTAGAGTGTTACAACTGTCATAAGTTGGGACACTTTGCTAGGGAATGTAGAGGGCCAAAAAACCAGGATAGCAGGAACAGAGGTCAAGAAGGTAGAGGATCCAGGAATCAAGAGAGCACCAGGAAGACTGTGAACTTGGAAGAAACTTCTTCCAAAGCTATGGTGGCCATTGATGGGTTAGGTTTTGACTGGAGCTATATGGCTAAAGATGAAGCTCCTACCAACATGGAACTGATGCTTTTTCTGACTTTGAGGTATACACAAATAATACTTGTTCAAAAACCTGTCTTAAAAGCTATGAAACTCTTAAAAACATTATGATGAGTTAAGAGTAGATTTTAATCAATCTGAGTTTAATCTAGCTAATTATAAAAGAGGGTTAGCTGTTGTAGAAGAGCAACTAGTTTTTTATAAAAAGAATGAAACTATCTTTATTGAGGATATTGCTGTTTTGAAAAGAGATATTTCTTTAAAGACTTCGAAATAGGTGAGCTTAAAAATGAGTTAGAAAAGCTTAAGAAGGAAAAAGACAACATTGAAGTAAATATAGAGAGATATGCATGTTCATCTAAAAGTATAGATAAGATTATTTAGTGTCAGCTTATTGATAAATTCAAGATTGATATAGGATATAAGGCTGTTGCACCTCCTCATACTGGGTTATTTTCAAACCCAAAACTTGATTTGTCAAATACTAGTGTAGAGGAGCTCAAAAAGCCAAAGACTGAATGTAAAAGTGATAGTGAAAAGAGTTTTAAAGAGGTTAGTGAATCATTTGATACACCATTAGTTGAGAAATTGGTATCAGATGATAAGGTAGAGAAGAAAACTGTCTTTCCTGCTGTTACTAAGGTAGAATCTGTTAAACCTAAACAACAAGAGAAACCAGCTAGGAAAACAGTTAAGTATGCAGAGATGTACATGTCACATAGTCCTAGGGGAAATCAGAGAAATTGGAATAATCAGAAATCCCAACAGCTAGGAAGTGAATTTGTAATGTACAATAAAGCCTATTTTGTATGTGGTAGTATTGACCATTTGCAGGCTTATTGCAATTACCATCAAGGGGAAAGGATGGTATCTGGGAATACAAGGGTATCTGAAAATACTTACAAAAGGGTGAATCATAATTATTTTCCTAAACAGAATCACCCTAGTTTTCAGAGAAACATGGCTCCAAGAGCTATCTTAATGAAGTCTGGCCTTAAACCACTTAATACTGCTAGGCCTGTTAATACTGCTTACCCCAAATCAACAGTTTTTAGTGCTAAACCAACATCATGTTTTTCTAAGTCAGCACAACAAACTGTTAAAAGACCCTTTAATAAGAAAACAACAATTACCAACAGGAGTTTTGAGAAAAAGGTTAATACTGTTAATAAAAAAGTTAATACTGCTAGGTTAGTAGTTAATACTGCTAGGCCAAATTCAGCAGTTGTAAATGCTTGTTAGGGCAAATGGGCACAATGCTGTTAAGGCCTCAGCATGTTGGGTTTGGAGACCTACCAAACTTGATAGTGCATCAATTGTATTGAAGAAACATAATTATATTGATGCACGAGGCAGATCCAAGTCAGTAATGGCTTGGGTCCCCAAAGGAAACTAATTTCCTTTATTTTATGTGCAGGAACATCCATAAAAGGAAGAAGAAGATCCGGGATATTTTGACAGTGGATGCTCCAGGCACATGACAGGAAACATGTCCTATCTCACATATTTCATTGCATTTGATAGAGGATATGTTGCCTTTGCGGGAGGAGCCAGAGGAGGAAGAATTACTGGTAAATGTATAATCAGGACAGGTAAGCTTGATTTTGAAGATGTGTACTTTGTTCAAGAGTTTAAGTTTAATCTGTTTAGTGTCTCACAGATGTGTGACAAAAAGAACAGTGTTCTTTTTACTGAAACTGAATGTTTTGTTTTGTCTCCTTACTTTAAGTTGACTGATGAGAGTCATGTCTTACTTAAAGTTCCTAGAAAGAACAACATGTACAGTGTTGATATGAAGAACATGTTAAATTTTAGTGGAAAATTGATTTTTCACTAACTTTGGACATAAGTTACTATTAGTAAATATAGTTTCTATGGTTAAAGTCTTATATGGTTACGTAGTCCACTGTGGGGGCTTCGTAACGAGCCATTATATGTCCAAAACGGAGTTAAGGTGAATGAGATATCGAGGCTTAAAGTAGGTGGTTTGAACAAAACCGGGAAATACTTGAATGCAGGAAAAATCAATTTTAAGAGCTAGTTAATGATTGAAGGTTGTAACAACAAACTTAATGTTCAGTTACATCTTTCTTTTAAATCATTGTTAATAGCATTCAAGTGGTTTGAATTGTGTATTCAATCCCTTAGTAGTATAACTACTAGCTCTTTTGTGGTTCCATATACACCAAAAAACTTAACCGCTTTTCCATCTCCCATAAGCTTACACACACACAAGTCCGATCAAATTTTTAGGTAAGTTCGTCATCTCCGGCAGTACTCCTGCTCCGGCCGTTGTACCCTGGGAAACAACCGTGGTAATTGACACGGAATTGTTTTAAGGGAATCGTGTTCAACACAAGACTCGGCCTACTTGTTAATTGATTTTGTCTAAAAGTTCAGGTTCAGGTGCTTCTCAATTTTATTATTAATTCCATTGTTGATTTCTTCCTGTTATTGTTGATTTGAATTTCCTTATAAATGGTATCCTTTTCTACAATCTTAAAACAATTCCGTGTCACCATTTATATGGAATAAAGCGATTTGGATTTAAACCAGTTTCAATTTGGATGTATTCTTAAAAACGTGTATCTGATCTTGTTTGTTACAAACAAGTTATGTTTGAATTAGTGATTAGTTTGTCAATTATAGTATATATTTTTCCAAGGTTTACAAAGGCAATATGTAAAACCCGGGTCGTTTCTCCGTCGAAGGATGAATGGAATTTTGTGAAATCGGGTCGTGAAACGTGTCGTGAATAGTGATAAATTGAGATTTTTGGATATTAAACTAAAATTGATAAACAATAACTAAAAACAACTAAAAAGGCAAGTAAAACAATTATATAAGGCACATGTAAAAAAACGCAAAGAAAAACTTAAAACGCAAATTCCCGGGCTAATCCCGAGTATAAAAAGTGAAAATTATGAAATACTAACCCTAAGAATGCAAAACTATTTTTCCTAAGTCCTAATTAACCAAAAAGAATTTTTTTTAAAAAAATTATTTATATTTTATTTATTTTGATTTAAAAACTAAATTAAACAAATTAAATGTTTAAAAATACTAAATGATTAAGGAAAAATCTAAAATTTTTATAAAAACTAAATAATATAATAAAGAAAAATAAATTTGAACAAAAAGCTCTTAAAAATAAGCAGTTATAAGCAATTTCAGTTTAATAAGCAAAGAATTGAAAAGAGGGGTTAAAAGGAATAAGGAAGAAAGTATGGACAGAAAAGTCCCAAGGGCAAAGTGGTGTGATGTTGTGTGTGTCGGGTGTAGGCTGAGTGTGCAGACCAGGGTTCGAATCCTTGGTCTGGCACATTTTATTTTTATTTTTTTTATAAGCACTTTTTGTAAAAACAACTATTTTAAAAACTTTGAATAAGCACAGAATTAAGCTAGATAGGACAAATCAGTTTATGAATTGACAAAAAGAACTAAAGGTAAAAGCATATAAGCCAATAAGCTACATTAAGCTAGAAAAGAACTTGAAAAAGCTAAATAAGGCTAAAAACTATCTAAAAGAACCAACAGAATCAGAATAAGCTAACAAGTTAATCAAATAAGCACTGAAGTAAAAGGAGCTATGAGGTACTGATGAGCAGATTCTAAAAGGCCTACTGAGGCAACTTTAAGCTAGGAGAAAAGCTAATAAGCTAAAAGCTAACACTCTAAAACTTAAGGCAAGTAAAGTTTATACTCTAAACTACTTGTAAAATGAAAATAAGGCATAAATGAGCTGATTAAAGCCTAGAAAATAAGCTACTAAAGTGGCTATTTATTCAAAGCTGACTGACTCAGCTAAACCAAACAGCCAAACACCCTAATTGCAGACTAGATTAAGCTATCTACAAGCTAATATAAAAAATCAAAAAAATGTGGAACAAGTATATTAGCAACCAAAGAGTATTTGTACCAAATTTGAGATTAATAGAGCTTATAATGAACTTATGAAAATTCATAAACATAAGCAGATTGAGACAGATGAGAATGCAATGCTAAAAAAGACAGTCTAGGATTATTTAAGATACTAGATTCTGAAAACTATGGAAAAGATCTCTACAACTAGCAAACAACTAGAACTAGAACATTAAGCACTGATGAACCTTAATTAAGCACTAAATAATGACCTAGCAACTTGGACAGAGCAGCTAAGCATACTGATGCACAGTCCTAACTAAAATGACCAAAATTCAACAGAACTTTAATGAAATCAAACCAACTTCTAAATAACCACTTAATGAACTGAAATGAACACAAACACCAAAATAGCTTAATCCTACAATAAGCTTATGAGATCAGTGCTTAACCTAAAACCTATACTAATCAACTCAAAACACTTAAAACCTTAAAAACAAATCACAACTTCCTACAATCTACTAATCTAAGTATATTTAAGCTAGATTAAACTATCCTAAAGTGCACATGAACAGTATTAATCAGAATTGACCCATTTTGACACTATGCCAAACACCCCCTTATGACTAGACTGTTTTGATTTTAAGATGATTAGACTAATTTAAGCAAAGTTTTCTGAAAAAAGATGATTAACCAACTATATTAAAACTTAAAAAGCACTAAGCAACCACAATTAAGCACTAGAATAAGCAAATAAGCAGATTTGACTATTGTTGACTTTTTAGCTTTTTGAACTTAAAATGATTAAAACTAGAACTAAATCATATTAGAACTCACAATAAGCTGTGGATAAGCTTAAAGGAGATTCTGAGACAGAAAATAAGAGCTTATTAATAATTGGAACAAGTAATTAAAAGAAGAGCTAAAATTCTATTAATCCTTAAAATTGAATTACAATGCTTAAAAGTTGAAAGACAGGAATAAAAGGATGAATTACAATAAGCTAAAACTATAAGATCTTACACTACCCCTATACTATACTATACTATACTACTCCTACTCCTAATCTAACACCCAAATCTGTGTGAAGAGGAGGCTATTTATAGCCTGAGGCTAGGGTTTGGAAGCCTCTGGATCTCTCATCTTGGCCCTTGATTCAACCTTGATCAAATATCTTTGATTCTCAGCCCTAGGATCAATGTGATGACATGTTTCATCCAATAAAATCACTCAATTCGTCCAGCATGGCATTCCTTGTGTCACATCCCTTCTAGAAGCACTTAGTGTACGGGTAAAATTAGAGGAAGCAGGGTAAAGAGGGGTGGAAGATGGTGAACAGTAAAACGGGGTTAATTTTGGCGGGTTGGGATTGGGTATTTTTATTATTGTTTGACCTTATGTGTTGACCGGGTTTAGGGAATGGGTAAGGAAGGGATCCGGTTTAAGGGGTTGGGTGTGGGCTGGTGATTGTTGGGCTTGGGTTGGATTTGGGTTTATTGTTTTGTTTTATTTGGCAGATTAAGTAGTAATGTAGGATTAGTTTTAGGTTTAAAGGACCACTTTTGCCAATGTTGTAAAATCAAGGAACAATCTTGTCATTTTTACAAAATACTTCCAAGGGCCAATCTTGACAACTTGAGCATAATTATGATCCACTTTGGTAAATTTCTTCCCCGGCCTCGGCTTTTCCTCCTTCCATTTCTCGTGCTCGTGTTTGTGGTTTTTGTCTTGATTTTTGTCCCTTTTGTCGATATCTGTACCTGCACAATCACAAACGCAAAAACACAATATATTTGGCATTTATGGTTAGTTTTTGGTCGTTTTTTGTCTGAATTTGGTCAAATAAAGGTATTTGTATACACACATACCAATTAGTTTTGTGAAACACATATTATTAACAGGTTCAGTTCTGAATCTTATATTTGTGCAGATTTTATATATTGTATTGTATGTTATAAACTTGTCATCTTCAAATTGTTCCTAACAAGTTCTTTGCAGATTATAATATACAACTTTTGTCGAGATTTTAGCCTTGTTATTTCTCTTATCCAAACAGCCCCTTAACAGGTTTTTAGAACATCTTTTATGTACATATTTACTGTCCAAATAGCCCCGTAAAAGGTGTGTGCAAACAGCCCCTCCTAAAGGCTTGTCCTAACAGCCCCTTATAAGGTCTTGCGCAAACAGCCCCTAAACCATTTTTTCTGCATTTTTTTGTTGTCCAAACATCCCGCATAAGGTCTTGTCCAAACAGCCCATTTCTATTCAGAATTTATAAACCGTAAGTTGTGTGCAGAATACTTTGGGAGTTATCCGTACAAAATTCAGTCCAGAAACAGTTTTAAAATAGATTATATATCCGTTTTTTGTTCTGCAACTTTACACAGGAACTTTTTCACATTATAGCAATTTGTTTGCTACCCTAAAAGCTAATCAAATTAGTCATAAGAGGACTGTGTTTGCTGCAATATTTGTGCAGAAATTTTCTTGTGCATCAGGTGCGGAATTCATTTCTGTCTAGTTTTAGTCGAGCACAAAGAGTGCACTTTGTGTGCAAATTGGGTTTTGGCATACCCTTGACCATTTTCTATGTTATAGAGTCAAAATGGTTTCTGATTTCATTGGAATGATTTCAGAAGTGAACCAAGTGGGTTCAAACACAAAAGAGTGGTGGATTGATACGAGTGCCACCCGTCATGTGTGCTTAAACAAGAGTCTCTTTAGTTCGTTTAAAGAGGTTAACAATGGTGAAAAACTTTTCATGGGAAATTCCATCACCGCTGACATTAAAGGTGAGGGTGATGTGATCTTAAAATGGACATCCGAAAAAGAGTTAAAACTAACATTGTCCATAAAGAGAGTTTAACTTGTTTTGTTGCAAAGGCCACATTAGATGAATCAATGTTATGGCATAGGAGGCTTGGTCATGTAAATTTTAAAACCATTAATAAAATTGTTAAGGATAACCTTGTAAGAGGTTTACCTCAAAAACGTTTTGAAAATGACCAAATTTGTGTTGCCTGCTTAAAGGGTAAGCAACACAAAGCCACTTGTAAGTCCAAGATTCAAAACTCTATTACTCAGCCATTATTCATGTTGCATATGGACTTGTTTGGTCCTACTTCTGTGAGTAGCTTAATGAATAAGAAATATTGTCTTGTTGTCACTGATGATTATAGTAGGTTTACTAGGGTTTTCTTTTTAGCTACCAAGGATGAGACTAGTGGCATCCTTAAGAGCTTTATTACTGAGATAGAAAATCTTGCTGATAAGAAAGTAAAAATGATTAGGTGTGACAATAGAACAGAGTTTAAGAATAGAGTTATGAATGAGTTTTGTAATCTAAAAGGTATTAAGAGGGAATTTAGTGTAGCTAGAACTCTTCAGCAGAATGGTGTTGCTGAAAGGAGGAATAGGACACTAATTGAGGAAGCTAGAACTATGTTAGCATACTCTAAGTTACTTACTACATTTTGGGCTGAAGCAGTTAATACTTCTTGCTATGTTTAGAAAAGGGTATTAATATTCAAACCTCACAACAAGACACCTTATGAACTCTTTAGAGGTAGAACACCTGCTCTAAGCTTCATGAAACTATTTGGATGTCATGTTACAATTCTGAATACCTTAGATCATTTGGGCAAGTTTGATGGAAAGTCTAATGATGGATTCTTTGTTGGTTACTCTATGAATAGTAAGGCTTTTAGGGTATACAACATTAGAACCAGGAAGGTAGAAGAAAACTTGCATGTGGATTTCTTAGAGAATAAGCCTAGTGTTGCAGGAGAAGGTCCTAAGTGGCTATTTGATATTGATGTGCTAATAAAATCAATGAATTATGTGCGGTTGTTGCAGGTACAAACTCTAATGATTTTGCAGGTACCAAAGATAGTTTTGATGCAGGTCAATCTAGCATGGAGACAGGATCTAGCCAAGGCTACTTTATGATGCCACTGTGGAAAGATGGTTCACTAATTTATTTATCGTCAAAGGATGTTGGCAATGATGAACCACAACCTTCTAATGATGCTGAAAAGAAGGGTTCTGAAGATGGAAATAAAGAAAGTGGACTTGATGATCAAAAGAATCCAGAAAATAGTACTAATGATGTTAGTACTGCTGAGCCAAATGTTAGTACTGTTGGGCCAAATGATAATACTGCTAGCCCAACAATTACTACTATTGCTGCTCTTTCTGATGATGAAGTGGATCTGAACAACATGCCTAACACTTATCTAGCTCCTACAACTCCAAATACAAGAATTCACAAAGATCATTCACTTGATCTTGTGATTGGTGATGTACAGTCTGGTGTAAAGACAAGAAAAACGACAATGACAAAGGATACAAATGAACAAGGTTTTATAAGTGTTGTTTATGAAGGGAAAACTCATGAAGACCTTCATACTTGTTTATTTGCTTGTTTTCTATCTCAGGAAGAACCCAAGAAATTTTCCAAAACTCTACGTGACCCATCCTGGGTCGAGGCAATGCAAGAGGAGCTTTTACAGTTTAAGCTTCAAAAGGTTTGGGTTCTAGTAGATTTGCCTAAGGGTAAGTGGGCAATTGGTACTAAATAGGTATTCAAGAACAAGAAATATGAGAGAGGAATTGTCATTAGAAATAAAGCAAGGCTGGTTGCACAGGGTTTTACTAAAGAAGAAGGCATATACTATGATGAAGTTTTTGCCCCTGTAGCAAGAATTGAGGCAATAAGGCTATTTTTAGCTTATGCTTCTTTTATGGGATTCATGGTGTATCAGATGGATGTGAAGAGTGCTTTTCTATATGGTACAATTGATGAAGAGGTTTATGTTACTCAACCACCAGGGTTTGAAGATCCTGACTATCCAAACAAAGTCTACAAGGTGGTGAAGGCACTTTATGGTTTGCATCAAGCTCTAAGAGCCTGGTATGAAACCTTGGCCAAGTATTTGTTGGACAATGGGTTTCGCAGAGGTAAGATAGATCAGACATTGTCTATCAAGAGGCAAAAAAGGGATCTTTTGCTTGTCTAGGTCTATGTTGATGACATTATTTTTGGCTCTACAAAGAAGGAGATGTGTATTGAGTTTGAGAAAATGATGCATGACAAGTTTCAAATGAGTTCCAAGGGAGAACTAAATTTCTTATTAGGGCTGCAAGTCAAGCAAAAGGAAGATGGTATATTTATCAGTCAGGATAAATATGTAGTTGATATCTTGAAGAAATTTGGGTATGCTAATGTCAAGACATCTAGCACTCCAATGAATACAGACAAGCCTTTGCTCAAAGACTTAGACGGTGATGATGTTGATGTTCATCTCTACAGGTCAATGATTGGATCATTGATGTATCTTACATCATCTAGACCAGATATTATGTTTGCAGTATGTGCATGTGCAAGGTTTCAAGTCACATCTAAGGTTTCACACTTACATGCTGTGAAAAGGATTTTTAGGTATCTCAAAGGCCAACCTAAATTAGGCCTTTGGTATCCTAGAGATTCTCCATTTGATCTGGTGGCATATAGTGATAGTGACTATGTTGGAGCAAGTTTAGATAGGAAGTCAACAACAGGTGGTTGTCAGTTCCTAGGATGCAGATTGATTTCATGGCAGTGTAAGAAGCAAACTGTTGTTGCTAATTCTACAACTGAAGCTGAATATGTGGCTGCTACTAGTTGTTGTGGACAAGTACTTTGGATTCAGAATCGAATGCTGGACTATGGGTATAATTTTATGCACACCATGATTTTCATTGACAATAACAGTACTATATGTATTATTAGAAATCCTGTTTTACACTCTGAAACAAAACACATAGAGATTAGACATCACTTTATAAGAGACTACAATGACAAAAAGTTAATTCAAGTTGTTAAAATACACACAGATAACAATTTTGCAGATTCACTTACAAAAGGTCTTGATGTTGGAAGGTTTCAGTACTTGGTTGCAAGTATTGGAATGCTAAATCCATAAAGTTTTAATCACTTTGTGTCTTTGTGAAGTTTTGTAAAGGATTAGTACTGTTAGTTGTTAATACAGCTAGACTGTTGAGTTAATACTGCTAGTGCAAACTAGTACTGCTAAGTTAAAACTGTTAGTCAAAATTAATATTGTTATGAAGGAAATGCTCTGGTTTGTGTTTTCTTGGTTTTAGACTAACATTTGCAGGATAAGCAAGCAGTATGCTTGGTATTGATGTTGTGTGAGAAGCAAAAGTGGCTTGTTGAATGTTATGCTGTTGCTTAATGCTGGTGCAACTGATTCATGATAGAGAAGGTTTGGGGATCACTTGACAAGGATTAACACCTGAGTTGGGAGGTTCTTTAAAATCTTTTTCTTGAAATCAACCTATGTTTATCAGGTGGTATTTTGAATATGAATTGATGGTTTTTAGTTAGTCAGATAGTAACTGAGCTAACTCACTCTTTACCATTCTATCATTTGATAGTGTGGTAGTCTAAGGACATCTAGTTTAGAGAACAGCGAGCAAAAGTGAATCTAATACATTTGTATTAGAGGTAACATCTGCCACGAGCTGGAAACCCTGTCAAGAAGGCTCTTTTAATGAGTCTATCTGATCATAGGCAGTATTTATACTGAAATTATTGGTTCTCACACAACCAGAGGTTAAATGCAACCGAAAATGGTTAAGTGTCTTCCTTTACACTTAATCCCCTCCAAAGTTTGAGTGCAGTATTGTCTTTGAAAGAAGATTTAGTTAATACTGATGAGAAAAAGTTTTTGTAAAAAGTTAGTACTGCTAGTCAAAAGTTTGTACTGCTAGGCTAAAACTTAGTACTGCTGGGTAACCGTTAGTGCTGTTTGGGAGTAACCGTTTTTTAAATATAGTCGTTGAGAGATTTTCGTTACTTACTTTGCTTATAGGTTTCCTAAATTAGATAATTCGCATAATTTCTTTAACTTAAAAGATTTCTTCACGATAACAAAAAGATTTATACAATTCGGTCCAATCGAAACCCTAAGTGTTCTTTATATAATCTCAATTGGCTTTACCAAACTCACTTTCTCTCTTCAAAGCACATAACCCAGCACTCTAATCCAAATTTTCTCAATCTCAATGGTGCATTTGGCTTTTTGTGATAAACATAACATGGTTACATTCTTGGAGAAAATAGAGGGAAGTCATGGGTTTCATCAGATATTGGATTTTCTTAGTGCTAGCCACATCAGGTATGCTCTCACAGTGAATCCAACTATCTATAGTTCTCAAATCAAACAGTTTTGGCAGACTGCTACTGCCAATACACTTGATAATGGAGAACAACAAATAATTGTAACAGTTGATGGCAAAACCTTGACTATTACAGAATCATCTGTTAGGAGACATCTCAAACTAGCAGATGATAATGGTATTAGTTCTTTGCATAACACTGAAATTTTTGAAACTCTTTCCAGGATGGGGTATGTGTCCACTCCTGATAAACTAACTTTTCAAAAAGGACAATTTGCCCCTCAATGGAGATTTCTCATACATACCATTTTACACTGTTTAAGTCCAACGAAAACTGCTTGGGAGCAATTCAGTAGTAATATTGCAACTGCTCTTATTTGTTTAGCCTCAAAAAGGACTTTTAACTTTTCAAAATTGATTTTTGATGGTATGGTGAAAAACTTGGATACCAAATACAAATTTTTAATGTATCCAAGATTTATTCAAATGTTTTTGAACAAACACAAGAATTTGCTTCTATCTCATAAAACTGTTTATCCAACTCCTTGTCTCACTCAAAAATTTTTAGTAATATGAGGATGGATTCTAAGGGTTACAATGGGATAGAAGTACCATTGTTTTCACAAATGCTTATTCAGGGTGAAGGATCAATAATCCCAGTTGAGTCCCATCACACACCCACCAGTTTTCTATCTTCCTCACAACCTCAAATTACACAAACATACAGGAGGAGAATCAGACAGGAATCTGTGGTTCCTCAACCCAGATCTCCTACTCATACCAATGTACCAGATGAGGTTGTCAATGTAGAGGGTGACAGAATGGTGAGGGCTGCCACTACCGTCTCTAGCTTAGAAGTTGGGCAGGCCAGTGGTACCATAAATAAGACCCAAACCATGGCAACATCTAATGAGTCAAGTTCTCATGAACTTGATTCAGGTGATGGTAACCCCAGCCAACAGGATACAATGGGTGGCTCAGATGATCAACCTAGGGTTGAGACTGAGTCTAACATGCCCCAAGATTCACCTCTCCCAAGAGTTAACACACTTGGATGTGATGAGTGCAGTGTGAAACTTAATGAATTGATGGCTATATGTACACAATCGTCATACAGGGTCACTAGTTTGGAAAATGACCTGAAGCAGACCAAACAGGTTTATGGAGTGGCTTTGACTAAATTGATTCAAAAGGTAAAGAAGTTGGAACAAAAACTCAAGGCCAGTAAAGCTAAAAGGAGGGCAAATATTGTGGAGTCTACTGATGATGACACTGATGCTGATTTGGAGGATCCGTCCAAACAAGAGAGGAGAATAGATGACATTGATCAAGATCCAAACACCTCATTGGTACAAGAGGGTGCAGAGACTCAGGGGAGGTTTGATGATGCTAATATGGGTAATGCGGATATAGGTGTTGAAGATGTTGCTAAAGGAGATACTATTGAACCAGTTAGTACTGGTGGTGCATTAGTTAGTACTGCTGATGTTAGTGTTGTTGAAGCATTTGTATATATTAGAAGAAGTGCAGCAAAAGATAAAGGAAATGGCATCATGGAAGAGTCTGAGCAATGCGCGTGCCTAAAAAGGTTAAGAAGAGAGAGAAAGTTCAGATGAGCCTTGAAGAAGAATTGGCTAAAAGCTTTCATGAAGAAGAACAAGCACAAATTCAAGAAGATGAATATTTAGCTCAGCAACTTTATGCACAAGAAAGGGACATTCTCAATGAAGAAGAAAGAGAGAATGCACTTCAAGATCTATTAGAGGTGATTAGGAAAAGTCAGAGTGCTAAAAAGGCTGCTGCAAGAAAGAATAAATCTCCAACTCAAGCACAAATGATGAAGTACATGAAAGAATATCTGAAGAATCAAGATTATTGGACTGCTAGTCAACTAAAAGGCAGACCATATGAAGAAATTGAAGGTTTGTACTTCAAGGCCTACAAGAAGGTTCAACAATTTGTTCCTATGGGAACAAAAGAAGAGAGCAAAAGTTCTAAAAGAGCAGGAATATTATTGGAGTCAGAGTCTTCAAAGAAGCAAGAGGTTAGTGAAAACCTATCCACACCAGAAGAGGAAGGAGAAGAAGAAGATTTGACTGATGAACAGCTACAACAAATGATGATCATTGTTCCAGATGAAGGGATGAATGTAGAAGCTTTACAAGTTAAATATCCTATCATCGATTGGGAGGTTCAAGATGATGGAATGTAGAAGAGTTGGAAGATTATTAGGATTGGCAATCACACTGCAGTATATCAACACTTTGATGATATGCTTAAAGCTTTTGACAGAGATGATTTGGTAAAGTTATGGGAATTAGTCAAAGCAAGATTCAATTTAACAGAACGATCTGATGACAAGAAAAGAATGCTATAGGTAGAGTTGAAGAGAATCTTTGATCCAGATGTAGATGATAGATGGTGGAAATTTCAGTCAGGTGGTTATAATTTGATATGAAGATTGTATGATACATGTGGAGTTCACCATGTGTCTACAAAAGCTGGAGCTGACATATACATGTTAGTGGAGAAGGAATACCCATTATTAAGGGGTACTCTTACTTTAATGTTATCTGCAAAACTAACTGTGGATGAGAAAACAGAGACGCCAAAAGAATTGCTAAGGAAGATCTTCATGCAGGCTGAAAGAAGATGAAGTGTTTGGAAGAATCCTCTCATGGTCAAAGATTTAATTCAAGAAACTTGATGATTTGGAGGTAAATCACAAGTTTAGGGGAGGATTGCTGGGAATCACAAGTCTACACACTTTGTACTGCTCAAGATATTTAGTACTGTCAAGCCAAACAGTTGGTACTGCTGAAGATTACAACTGCCAGTACTAACCAAGTTAGTACTGCTAGAAGAAAGTTAGTACTGTCAGACTAACTTGATACTACTGAACACTACTGATGAAGATTGGTACTGCCAAAGAGATAAAGACGAGTGAAGAGATATGTATAGAAGATATTCAGTGTATATCTTATATAGTTAGAAAGATATGTATATTCTATACGTTTTGAAGATTTGTAGTTATCTTGTAAAGGACTCCTTAGCCTATAAAAGGAGGTCCTAGGTTATGATGATAGATATATGTTTTTGATATAGCTTCAAGGTTGTAAACCCTAGTACTACACAGAGTACTCGTATTATTATTCTAATAATATTGAAGCGTTTTGATTATATTGTTCTTAATACAGTTTACTGTTCTATAAGTTTACTGTTACATTAATATTCTTTTAAGTGTTGAAGAGTAGATTCCGCATACTCTTTAGCATTCTCAAAGTTTCTAACAAGCTCAGTAAGATCGTGTATTAGGGATCAACAAGGGCATGGTTACACGATCTTGACCATGATCAACTAATAATACTCATTTGTACATTACGACTGTAATAGACTCACACTAGGGGTTGAAGGTGAAGGCTTTTACGAGGGATAGTTGCGGAATA
Source organism: Artemisia tridentata subsp. tridentata (assembly GCA_021014915.2). Taxonomy (NCBI): domain Eukaryota; kingdom Viridiplantae; phylum Streptophyta; class Magnoliopsida; order Asterales; family Asteraceae; genus Artemisia; species Artemisia tridentata. The sequence goes on from CP139504.1 coordinate 98,872,687, forward strand.
CTATCCCTAGTAATGACAAATGCTACTCTTCAAGTTATGAAGAGGTGGATTCCACTTAGAAGAGGAAGTGTATTTTAGAGGTGGAATCGTTACCTATCACTACTACTAACCTTCCTTTTTATAGACAAAGAGAGATACACTGTTAGTAGTTACAAGAATAGTAATAACTAAACTAGAAGCAAACTGATAGTTAAGGTACACGTGCACATTGTGTGGCTAGGGTTGCTTTACTGTGCTGAAATCTGTAAATGCATGTAGCTTTCCCTGCTCTCGATGCGTCCTTATCTTCCCAAGGTTTTTCCCACTTTGCTTTAGCTTGAATTTACTCCCGCCTAAGCGTGACTGAGTACTCCAGTCATCTTCAGGGATACACTTTATGAGTATGTGGCTGAATACTCTGAGTGTATTTGATACGTGCACCCGGTGCATCTGCATGGCTTATGATGATAAATCAATGTCAGAGACTCAAGGGCATTTTTCAGTCCTTGAGGTCTCAGAGGTTGTTATCACTTCTCTGCTCTTTGTTATAGTTGACTCCGTTACCAGTTTACAAAGTATTTAGTTTCAAACTTTGTCTCTGCAAAGTACTTTTGTAGCTGAGAAGGTACAATGCATATTTGATGTGTTTATCATCACATATGTGAACACTCAATGAGTCCCTTTACACTGCTGTACTTCCATTCAGTGGTATTTTACTCTGACTTCTCTAAGGTTCGCTCATGGTATTTTACCAATGAGTCTTTTGGATAGCTGATGATGCTCAGCTGTGTTGTTCATTCAGTCAAGGGTAAACTTTGCTCTATGACTTACCCTGTGGACTCTGTCAGAGAGAGAGTTTGGATCTCTTGCGAGATCAACTGTCCTGAACTTAGGCTGATTTAATGTTTCAAATACTTGTGAGGGATAATTTGTTCAAATTAGTCTCAACAATACCGGATGAATCAACTTGAGCATTCTGCATCATCAATAGTACTTGATTCAACTAGTTTTGTAACTGATCCATTCTAGCATGAACCTGAGATTCTGTGTTGTTTGTTGAGTCTGAAGTAGAGCACTGATCAGGAAGACCCATAGTATGAAGTGGACTGTCAAGTGGTTGAGATGTCTCACCAAGTGCCATATGGACTGACCTAGTCACCCTGTTTGGTTTTGTGGTTCTTTAAGAAGGTGGCAAGTACTTCTTGTGAAGTGGATGGCCAGGAGGATACCCAAGCAACTTGTAGCATTCTTCGTTTGGATATCCTTCTTTCTTGCAGTAGGCACAAAAAATTCCTTTTCTGAAGTTTCTCCTTCTGTCATTCTAAGTGTTTGGTAAAGGGTTATTCGGTGGATTGCTTGGTGTGTTGTTCCTGTGAGATGGTATATATGCATTCCTATATGTGTTTAGTGCTATTGGAGCAGTGGGAGGGTGTTTGGCAGAGTCTCTTTGTTTTTCTTCCTGTCTTAACATGCTACAGGCCTTAGCTACAACATGTAATGGTTGCATCAACAAGATTTGTCCCTTTATATTGATGTAGCAACTGTTCAAACCCATAAGAAATTGAATCAACCTTTTCCTATGCTCCCTTTTACCATTTTCTTTGCCATTCTCACATATACACTTACATGTACAAGCATATGGTGCCTCAATTGCATCTAACTCATCCCATAGACCCTTAAGTTTGTGATAATACTCCTCAATAGTACAATTTAACTGCTTAAGCTCAACAATCTCATTAGCAATCTGATAAATTCTGTGTCCATCTAAGTAGTGTTCATGCAGTTCATTCTGTAGTGCAAAAGCAGAGTTAACAAAGGTGAGATGATTACCTATCTCTTCTGAAACAGTGTTGAGGATCCATGAAATAAGCATATCATTAGCCCTTTCCCAATAAGCTCTCAGAAGTGATGACAGAAGTGGTTCCTTATATTCTCCATTGATTAATTTCAACTTATTCTTGGCACTTAAAGCAATTAGCATTGATCTTTTCCAAGAACCATAGTTTTCTGAACCACTAAGTTTCTTTGAGATGAGTAACATTCCAGGCGTGAGGAGTCCTTCTAAGGCTGGACATAGTCGATGACCAAAGTGACCTGTGTCACCGGCTGTCACGTCAGCTTTCTCTCTCCGGCGACCAGACATGACCAAAGTGCCACAGTCGATGACCGACTTTTTTTTTTTTTTTTTTAATCAAATAAGATAAAAATTACTGTACGAATGTTAGATTATCCATTTAATTATACACACACTTCAAAGAGTCGGAGACTTATTTTCTCGAACCAACTTCTTAGTATAAAAATGGCGGAAGACATAATAATGGAAGAAAGAGAAGAGCTAATGGTATCACCAAAACACCATAACCCGACCCGTAAGTCGGAGTTCATCCTCCATGAGTCCAAATGCATTCTCCGGTTGTTGTTCGACAACCGGTGGAGTGTTCACCGGTTGGAACACCGGAAAGATATCCTCTGGTAGAGTGTGATAAACTTCATTTGGAGGACTGGGGAATTGTTGGGAGATATCTTGGCGAGGAAGACTGAGGAATTGTTGGGAGAAATCTTTGCGAGGAGGACTGGGGAATTGTTGAGAGAAATCTTTGCGAGACATTTGCAGTTTTGAATGTTGAGTTTCGATCTTGAATTTCGATTTTGAATGTGTTTGTGTGTGTGTTTGAATTGAGGTTGGTATTTATAGTTGAAAAGGTTTTGTGTTTTTTTTTTTTTTTTTTTTTTTTAATAAATGAAACGGTTTAAAATTGAAAATATATGATGTTAGCTTTTGAAAGTTGGTCGAATAATAAACCGATTTTGCTTCTTGGATTGCTTCGACCAACGACCGACCGGTGTTCCACATCCAATGCGACCGATGTGAATATCGGTCGCTTAACTTGACCGATCTACTTTTTCAGGTCGAGTGTGCATAGCCTAATTTAGTAATGGTTTTGTAACATGTCAATAATGGTTCACTCACCACTATGTTCAGCTTAGTTTTGTCAATCTACCGTGATCATGCAAGGTTTCTTCGAAAAAGCTTCTTTGGTTAGAAGGGATAATCGTTATTGTGAGCGTCACAATCATATATACATAGCAATATAGCATTACTGATATGTCTCTCCCATAAACATAAGTCACTAGAATATTTTCATTATTGTGCGAGTTTAGCAAGGTTATTAGAATTCGGCAACTCTTTTAGTTACTAGGTGGGCCGATATCTCAAGAAATGACCTCATTAATTATACAATTGTGATGCAACTATATACAAGCTAGCCATGGACATTGGGACATGCTGATCAGAAAAAAATGCTGATTAATATGGAGGATGAAGTTTTTCTAAAACATAGACAAGGAACTGTATAGGAATCAAGAAGACTACAAAATCGTAAGGATAGTGAAAATCGCAAGGTACCATGATCAAATTTAAACAGGTGGGTCGGAAACCATGGTTACCAAAACAAAAGGGTGGGGGTGTGGGGGGGGGGGTGGTTTGAATCCGCACAATCAAAGCCATCTATCTATCAAATAACTTTACTACAATCAAGCGCATTCTAAGAAAGCTAAATTTCGGTGAAACATATATCTTCGTTAATGTTGGGATCAAATTAATCAAGAATCATAAGAAATATGTAACAATCGAAAAGCCTAAGGGTTGAACATGTTAGTTAGGTAGTTAATAACCACTATACGGTTATTGGTAGTTAGAAGTAGTTAAAGGTAGTTAGTTGTTCGGTTATGATGTTTACCGAACAGTCATGATGGTTCATAGAGAACCTATATATATGTATCTTATGTACAAATTTTATAGTGTGGAATAATATTAGTATTGAGTTTATCAAAAGATCCCACCCTCTGTTTCTTAATCGAGTCACTGCACAATTCTGTTGTGCATACTCAAACATGTTCATCCGTGATTGATCCAAGATCCGTAGGACCTCAACATGGTATCAGAGAGTATGGTTAACGTGGATCGATCAATTGCAGTCCAAGGAAGTTATCGCCTATGAAGAACAAGAAAACCCGGAAAAACAGAGCATGAAGAAGGATCATGGAGACGATCCCGTTTTCGGGCAGAAACGCAAGAAGAATGAAGAACAGAAAGAAGATCATGTTAATTGCAAGATGATACGTTCCAGAAGTGTCTTACGCATATATGGCGAGAAAAAGACACGGCAAGAAAAGGTTCATAGAGTTGGTGCAAGCATGAGACAGCAAAGGTGCCTTGGTTTAAAGAGAAGCCCAAAGAGGAAGTGGTTGGGAGTAGCAGTGGGACTGCAAATGGAAAAGAACCACATGGCAAAGAAAAGGATGATGCTGGGATAGAGAAGGCACTGGAAAAGATATGAACAAGGACGATGATCAGGAGGATCATCCACGGAACATTAGAAAGGAAACCGAACATGAAAGACCGGACAAGTAACAAGGCGATCAGAATTTAAAACAAGAATGAAAGGATAATGATAAAGAAGAAGGAGCGAGGCTGCAATCAAAGGTGGACAAGAACAGAGTAAAGATTATGATGTCTTGATTAGGGGAGTGAATGTTGGGATCAAATTAATCAAGAATCATAAGAAATATGTAACAATCGAAAAGCCTAAGGGCTGAACATGTTGGTTAGGTAGTTAATAACCACTATACGGTTATTGGTAGTTAGAAGTAGTTAAAGGTAGTTAGTTGTTCGGTTATGATGTTTACCGAACAGTCATGATGGTTCATAGAGAACCTATATATATGTATCTTATGTACAAATTTTATAGTGTGGAATAATATTAGTATTGTGTTTATCAAAAGATCCCACCCTCTGTTTCTTAATCGAGTCACTGCACAATTCTGTTGTGCATACTCAAACATGTTCATTCGTGATTGATCCAAGATCCGTAGGACCTCAACATGGTATTAGAGAGTATGGTTAACATGGATCGATCAATTGCAGTCCAAGGAAGTTATCGCCTATGAAGAACAAGAAAACCCGGAAAAACAGAGCATGAAGAAGGATCATGGAGACGATCCCGTTTTCGGGCAGAAACGCAAGAAGAATGAAGAACAGAAAGAAGATCATGTTAATTGCAAGATGATACGTTCCAGAAGTGTCTTACGCATATATGGCGAGAAGAAGACACGGCAAGAAAAGGTTCATAGAGTTGGTGCAAGTATGAGACAGCAAAGGTGCCTTGGTTTAAAGAGAAGCCCAAAGAGGAAGTGGTTGGGAGTAGCAGTGGGACTGCTAATGGAAAAGAAACACATGGCAAAGAAAAGGATGATGCTGGAATAGAGAAGGCACTGGAAAAGATATGAACAAGGACGATGATCAGGAGGATCATCCACGGAACATTAGAAAGGCAACCGAACATGAAAGACCGGACAAGTAACAAGGCGATCAGAATTTAAACAAGAATGAAAGGATAATGATAAAGAAGAAGGAGCGAGGCTGCAATCAAAGGTGGACAAGAACAGAGTAAAGATTATGATGTCTTGATTAGGGGAGTGAATGTTGGGATCAAATTAATCAAGAATCATAAGAAATATGTAACAATCGAAAAGCCTAAGGGCTGAACTTGTTAGTTAGGTAGTTAATAACCACTATACGGTTATTGGTAGTTAGAAGTAGTTAAAGGTAGTTAGTTGTTCGGTTATGATGTTTACCGAACAGTCATGATGGTTCATAGAGAACCTATATATATGTATCTTATGTATAGATTTTATAGTGTGGAATAATATTAGTATTGTGTTTATCAAAAGATCCCACCCTCTGTTTCTTAATCGAGTCACTGCACAATTCTGTTGTGCGTACTCAAACATGTTCATCCGTGATTGATCCAAGATCCATAGGACCTCAACAGTTAATACCTACTATTTTGTTAAGGCCAGGGTGGATTTATCATAAGAATGTAGAATAGACGATAACTTTTGTTATTCCTTGATTTAGTAAGTTTATTTCACTTTTAGCTAGTTGAGTCTGTGCTCTTTTTCATCAAAATATTTTAAAGAATCTTATTTTCTGCAGATTCCTCACCTGAGGCCGCATGAATACAGAAGGTGTAGGTTATCTAGGGACACGAGGACGGTTAACCGTGCATATGATGGTGTACTGTCTGTTGGTGTTGTGAGGGAGAGGTTGGTGAAATCTTTCGTTGTGCAAATCTTCTATTTGGTTTTGTCATGAACACTAGCTTACTGAATGTTGCAGGATTATCCGAGCATTCTTGGTTGAAGAACAGAAGATTATGAAGAAGGCCCCAAAAATTCAGAAGACAAAAGAAAAGCAAGCTGAAAAAAGTTAAACACATGGTTTATCATGAAGAAATTTTATATTATTTATGTGTGTTGCTCAAAAAAATTGATATTATTGTGGAAGGGATAGATTGATCTTGAATTCCAATGAAAGTCTTGTTTGATGTGTCTGATGTTGTTTCTTTGCTGGCTTTTTCGGAATCCAATTAAAAAAATTTGGTTTTGTTCAAGTTTTGATGGTCCTTAATGAAGGTTTCTATTTAGACCATGTATCTTGGTTATAATCATTGTCAAGAATTACGACTCAAATTGATACCTTTGCTTATTAAAACTGATTAAACAGTGTTTCACTGTTTTATTGTTTGTTTTATTTACATTGTTGGTTTGCTATAATTACATTGTTGGTTTGTTTTACCCAGTAATTTACCAATATATATTGAAAGTCTAACATAAAGCAATTGAAGGCAAACGGGCAACAAGCTGCGCCGCCAGCCCTTTTTGGATTGCAAAGCTAATCCGCTGAAAAACTACATTCATAGATCTAGGAGACATCACATTAGAATGCATGACCCGCTGAACTCTGTTGAGGAAGGCTACAGCATCAGGTGCTAGAAAACCAAAAGTGTCAAACGCGAAAGGTATAAACTCGTGCTGATTGTCAATGCACGCTTTCTCATGCTTGCTCACTTTGCATGAGGCAGCTTTAAGGGCAGCCTCCCCTGCAGTAAAACCTCCACTCCTCAATCCCACGAGAGGAGAAACACCTGTTAGGTCCACACAAGCATGCTTACCACCTGCCCAACCAAAAACCAAAACATCAGCTGGTCTAAGTGTTGATCTTCCCTCCCGGGGGTCAGTCAGGAAGTTCACGGGTGCTTCTTTCTTTGCGGAGACCCCAGCACGCTTAAGTACATCAAAAAGGACATCACGAACCATATCATGTCTGTACTTAAAGCCGGGGAGCTCCCTACAATGTACAGCATGCTCACCAAATGAGTCCAAACATGCCTTGCGACAAACCGGACATGATTCATTACCCGGGAAAAGAGGAATCATTAAGCGGTACTTAAGGACCGTACGATACTCCACAGGTGACATGTGTTGGCCTAGACCATCAATAGGAACAGCCGTAAGAAAGTCTTGAGCATGTGGCGATCGTAGGCATTCGAAAACAGCTTTCTGTCTATCGGTCATGTCAAATTGAACTTCCATACCTTGCACAATTTTACTGAACAGAGCACTCGCCAAAGTATGTTGGGCTTTGATGGGGGCGGTGTCCTTATCAGTGAAACCGTTGAAGTCAAAGTTCGAAAGCTTATTACGGAGACATGCCAAAGCACAAGCATAGTCAGGGTCCATGTCACACAAGCCACTGTCACGTAAAATGTGATCTTGGAGGGCCCAAGATTGGGCCCTAGAAGCCACAAAAGCGTATGAGGAAGCCTCAACCGCTGAATACAAGCCCAGACCACCAAACCGAATAGGTAAGGAAGCGAGCCTCCACTGGAAATCTCCAAAATAAGGACCTCCACAAACCACTAATTCTTCAATCGCCTCACGTAACCCTTTGTCAAAAAGCAAGGCCGCCTCCTCTGTGTACACAGGTTGACACGTCCTCAAGCCAAAAAAGAGTTTGGCAATGCCCATACATGACCGAAGCAAGAGGAGCGCGCTCTGCGGGTCCCCTAACTGTGGAAGAAGTCGCATCAATTCAACAGCATTAGCAGCTCTCCTCATGGCCAACCCGGTAATAAAATCCCTATCTCTGCTAACCGCCCCTCCAAGAAGCTTCACCCCCACAGTTGGCCTCCCAATGTCAGCCGGGAATAAACCTTGACGAAGCTTCCTACCATCACATGAAGGCCAAAATATTTCAGTTTTCTTAATATTCAGCTCAAGACCCCTACCTGGACCGTCCACCTGAATGATGTCCAATACTTTGGCAACCTCCTCTGAATCTCCAATGACAGTCCCATCATCAAGATACCATGCTTGGAGGAGAAGCTTACAACGGTCTCTGATTTTATGCACAAGCGGGTGCAAAACCAAGGCGAATAGAAGCGGTCCCAAAGGATCGCCTTGTTGAACCCCAGTAGTGGACCAAATATGTGCGTCTCCAAGATACACCCTCGCTGCCTGCCCGTATAAGAACTCTACCCACAAAGAGATAGAGGGGCACCTCAACCTTACCTCATGAAGTAAGGCCGATCTATCCACCATATTAAAAGCGTTAGTGGATGTGATTTGGTGTAGAACTCAACCATTATGAAGTCTTATATGTCAAAGTGTCAAACTAGATCGAAATGTCTGTCGTGAGCATGACAATTGCTTTGGTGTTGGAAGACACTAGTATCTGGTAACATGAATGCTGGAACCATGATGAAGAATCATAAAGCTCAAGATAAGATGGAGATGGTGAGGGTTAAATAGTCTTTACATTAATTCTGTTGCAGCTATAATAAATAAAAAACCAAAAATAAAAATAAAATGATTGTCAAGAATGGGATTCGAACCCATGCCCTTTCGGACCAGTACCTGAAACTGGCGCCTTAGACCAACTCGGCCATCTTGACTTACGTGTCTCAGTTTTACAAACTTTTTGCAATATAGTGTAAACGTGGACCAAACTTTTTCTTGATGCTTAAATTTTTTGGATTATGGAGTTAAATATGGTTTTAAAATTTCTCAAAAGATAGATCCTAATTCATTCCTTGTTAGTTAAAGGCAAACCTAGTCGCTCCAGCTTTTATTGGGCACGTACTATTGCTAAATCGAATCTCATTGTCTCTAATGATATCAAGTTCATCCATATATATATTTCAATTTCTAAACTTACCATATCCATTAAAGATAGCTTTTAAAACAGAAACCTACATTTGTGAGGTTGGTTGTTTATTCCATGTATGTATATGGATCATGTAATGGTTGGGTTGTTTATTCCATGTTCCATGAATGTGTGCTTGTTCAAGAAGAAAAACAAAAAAACGAAACCTACAAACAAAATCTATAATTTAAATTCGTTCTTTGAAGAGTAATCTAGGTCTTATAGAAACAAATTCAATCCTCGCTAGATATATTTGTGAATCGGCATTTGTAACAAGTGAATAAATCGATCAAAAAAATTGTTGTATTGAAGAGTAATATAGGTTTTAACCATATTAACAATCGGTCCCTACCAATGTTACCAATTCAATATTGCGTTTTTTGGATAAAAAATTTATAACTGCTGAAACTTGAGTCAAGAGGAAGAAGAGTGTAACAAGTGAATATACCGATCAAAAAAATTGTTGTATTGAATGCTTTTATTGATTTTTTTTTCTTTTTCTTTTTATAATGATCACAATTACTTATTTATTCCTTTGAATCTTTGTGTCTTCAATTCTTTGATATATTGAATTGTGATTTAATCGATAGTTTTTGTTCTATCATTAATGATCGCTTCATTCACTTGATAACTATTAAAGTATTAATTGCTTGTAGCCTTGTATGATTATAAATTTATCACTTGTTGTACGCTTGATTACGTATTTGCCTTTAAGATGATACTTGTTTGGCAATCAAGAATCATAAATTAACAACCGCGCGAAGAGGTACTGTATTTTTTTTTTTTTTTTTGTTAGTAGTAAGGAGGCCAAATGCTAATCGCTAAGTTGCTAACAATCATTGAAATTCTTACCAAGATTGATTAAGGCTTTGTGTTATTGTAAAACACGTGTTTCTTTAATTTATTAGACATTTCACTCTTCGTTACTTTTTCAGATTTTCATGCTTTGATATATTGGTTAGAATTATATCGTTATCTTTCTAAAATTTTATATCAGCCCATTTAACTTGAAATCCTGGCTCCGTCCCTGTATATATGTAATTACAAAGTTTAACATGACAAAAAAAGTTATACGCTAACACTAAATGCTTACTCAAGTAGCATTTAAAAAGTAACGTTTAGAAACGTTAAACACTTAATACTAAACGAGTATTTATTTCAAAATGCTAATTATCCTATATACTATAAGTGGGAAGTTTGCTTCCCTCAAAAAACAGTTCCGTTACAAAGAAAAAAAACAATGACAATTGATCCATTTGTTGGCCTTTTCCTATTGGATGATACTTTTTTAGTGGGACAAATGGCACATCTACATTGGATATCCAAATAATTCATTGTTTGCATTCTCTTTTACTGTTCACATTCCGTCCCGTAATACAACTGTTTAGTCCACTGTATCAGCTGTAATACAACTGTTTCGAGCACTGTTACTCCGTTATATTGTTCTACCATGTATCTTTCATTGTCGGTTCCCTCCCAAAGTTAAGTCGGTTCCAGTACACTACCCCAATTTTCCAGAAGAATCTCTTCTTCCATCATCTCTATTGTTCTCATATCCTCTAAACACATACCCAAAAGAAAAAAAACAGAGACTAATTTTATTTTATTCCTACCAAGTAATCCTCTCCATCAAACCCTCACCCGAAAATCCTCTCAACGATCCCCTTCTCAAAAGACAAAATCAATATTAGATCCAGTAAAAAGAAATCAAAATCCGAAAAGTTGATGCATCCCTCATTTATTTTCAGCCACATGTTTAACCATCCCTATAAATCGGGTATGTTGGATTTCCATTTTTAGTTTCATTTAATTAATATATATATGATTGATTAAACTTTAAAATATGATATAAGGGTTTTTTATTTTGATTGTAAATGTGTGATTGATCCTTGACTTTGGTTTAATGTTCTTTTCACTTTTAAATTGGTGATTTATTGATATCAAACGAATCAGCTGTTTGTCATATAATTAAAATTGTTAGTTACTGAATATTTATATATGAAGGTAAGGTGTTTGATGAAATGCTTACTAATATTTCTAAATAGCCCTGACTAAATAAAGAATGAACAGTTCACTTATTTGTAGGGATTTGCTTATTTGGAGTAGATGGAGTGATGTGCCAAATAGTTAGTTACCTTTCAATTAATCCCATTACATAAACACCAAAAGCCAATATGAGCTAGAACACATCACAAGTATGAAGGTAGGAACCAACCAATCTTTTGGCACCATGGAACATATATAAAGTGAGTATCTTAAGGAAACAGAATTGAATCTACCTTTGTATAAGCGTAATCTTAGTTGGCATTTGTTGGCTTAGGTAATTGATGACAACATGAAATTGTTTACTAAAATTCAAAGTTGTGTTTTTAGCCCATTTGTAGTATCAGTTAGATGTTAAAAAATTAGACCCTTTTTAGTACATGTGGCATTTCCTTATTCAACAATAATCTATATAACAACTTGCCTGTGGCAAGAGATGTATGATTCAGCTTTAACATTATCAGGTTTTTGAAGAAAAAGCCTACCTTGCAGGTGTTGCACGTAAAGATGATACATCAGAGTTATTTAGCATTGAAGAGTCACTTATGGAACTGGCTCAACTAGCTGATACGGCTGGACTTATGGTCATTGATTCAACATATCAGAAGTCAGTTACATGTGTTCTCATCCTCATTAGTTCTATTTGGTTTGGTGTATTTCCATATCATATCCATGTGTTATATTTTTTTAACACGGTCATTTAATACTTTATGTTTGACCTCAAAGTCAAAATCTACTTTTTGTCCTTATGAAGGTCAAAGGTTTTATGTTAGCCAAGTTGATGCTACATTTTATAAAGTTACCAAATAAAATCATTAACCTGATATCCTGATATTATAAGCAGTATGTCAAGACTGTGCCACTGGCATCAGAGATTCTTGATGTAAGAAGCCATCAAAAGCTTGAGATGGTTAAGGAATTAGAAGTTTTTTCTGAGTAAAAAGGAATTAGGAGTTGAAAAGGAGAGATACAAATTTGAGGTAGAGATTGGGAAATCCCCTCCAATTTTTGACGAAGCGTAAGTTCATGACTCTAGAGTGTACTTTGAATTTCAGAAGCTGTTACAATAAGCTTCCAATTTTTTGGAATATTGTATATACTGATGTTTACTTTTTGTTTGAACAGGTTAGAATTAACAGAAGAATAGAGATTAGTAAATCATAACCATCTTGATTGTGTGGTTGATTCGGGTGGTCTTGATTCATGGAAGATTAGATCCATGGTTTGAGTTAGATGCAAGAACTAGAGAGAGAGAGTTGAAAGGGAGAAACTTGTATATTAGATTGTAGGTGAAATTGTGACAAGAGTTCCAACCCTTCCCAAGTGTGGGAAGGGGCTTATATACTACTACATATTGGTGCCCCTAGTGGGCTGTGGAGTGAGCTGACAGTGGGGAAAGCCCCGACCCACTCCACAAATATAAATACGACTAAGTTAATACTAATATTACTAATAATACTAAACGAATATATATAAGCCTACGAGCTATATAAATGCTAATTAGATGCTCGGGGTGACCGAGCCTTCATCTGAATATTTATATTCCTAACAATCTCCCCCTAAGGGAGGTCACCCCGGAAATAATAATTTGAATTCTAGCATTCTTTCTTCTGAACTTGTCTTTATAGCTCGTAGTCTTTGATTCTTCAAAGTCTTGTATCTTTGTGCTTTCAGCAGTGAACTTTTGATGGCCTTTCCTTTGTCTTGGATGATTTTGAGTATTCTTCGAAAATATCATCCAGCATGTGTCTTCAAGCCATCTTACAGTAGTATGTCTCCACGTGATGTGTAAATCTTTGAGCCGACATGCTCACACTATTTGGTGTCATGATCTTTAGCATCAGAGTTTGTAGAAGCCGTGTTAAAGGTCTTTTAGGTTGATCATGACTTTGTTGAGTTACAATGATGATGTAGTGTGAGCATGTGGTATAGGATTGGCATCTTTTCTTCAATCAGCTACAACCGCATTCAGCTGCAACAGCAATCAGCTACAACCGCAAACAGCTGCAACAGCAATCAGCTACAATCGCCAGAAGTTCCTGCATATGACAGTTAGCAATAAAACGTCCGGTACTTACAGGTTCGGACTTCGAGATAGTTAACAGCATAGTGTGAAAACTCTCTCTAATCCTTACCAAGACCGTTCCTAATCGAAAACCCACAGAGGGCTTTTTAAGATCGAACCGTAGCACATCAACGATTAGGTGAGTCGCTGGAGATCACTCCACGACTGTAGACCGTTGGAAACCGCCGTGACCACTAAGCGTAATCCATAAAGAATTACCGAAGTGACCTGCTTTCAGGGCTGCTTGATGTTGACCTTGGCAGGAATTTCCATTCAATCATTGAGAATTACATTTGTAAATTCCCTCATAAATGTTCTGGCAGATTGCTAAGATCTGCGTAGGACTCATGAGTTTACAACTGGTGTCCTTAATGTTGAACAACCAGTGTAGAAATAATTCGTGTCCCTATGAGATCTTATTATGCATCTCGTGGCTCTAGACTCAATTGTGCGTTTTGATTTGGTGATCGGAGGCTGGAGAGGACTGCCACCTTTTCAATATCATCCAACTCGGAGTGAGAGAGACGATAGGAATGAATTGAACTCCGTGACAATTGAAACAAGAATCCTTTGAGGGACCTTGAGTGGCTAGGGAGGGTTGTGCAGCGTATCACTGGGTCCATGATACTTTGTCTTCAATGCCAGCAATCAACTATGTGATTCTGACAGCATATGTATTGACCCGGTTTCTGCCTAAGTTGTAAGGAGGGCTATTTCTTTTCACCTTTATCTTTACAATTCTTTTTCATTCTTCAACCCCTTCAGTGCTTACCGAGACTTCATTACTAGTACCTTGTTGGGTTTGTTCCAGTACTAGCTCCATCTCAGTCGGCACTCTTCCCTTAATCACACTTTTCTCCTTTTTAATCATACCTAAGGACTTCTACACTAACTAGTGGATTGTCCCTGGGTAGATCCCTCCGGCTCTGGCGGGATCATGGGAACTTGAGCCTAACCTAACCATCCTTATAACTCCATGCATTAATTAAAATGGTCGGTCTTTGGTGTACTTCCACGATTGCCATAAACCAAATCTTTGAAAAATCTCTCAAAGTGTTCATGATTCTGAAACACATTTTTGCAAACACTTGAGAGTTTTATATTTTTCAAATGCTCCCCCTCAACATGTGCTCGAGTGATAGTTTTATAAATTTGCACATGTTAGGTAGAGCTCGCACTTTTTGAATTGATCCACTTTCAGTGAACATGACCGATTCGAGACACGCTTACATCACTAGTTAGACTAGCTTGAAATTATTACCCGGCCTGGTCAAGTCCACAGAAAGTTTCTCGAAATGGTACACTCTACTCAGATACGTCTTTTTTGAGACACGCTTACATCACTGGTTAAACCAGCTTGAAATTATTACCCGGCCAAGACGTATCCTTTCGATTGATGACAATTCAAGTTTCGTCAATTCTTTGGTGAAGTCTGAGCCGTTCTTACGAGATGCCCAATCCTTTTTGTCCATTTGCTCCCCCTCAATATGTGCATCGATATATGAAAGAGTTTTGCACATATGGGAGAGCCTAACGTTTAAGTCCAAAACATCACATTTTCATCAGGTTTCATACGAGATGCCCAATCCTTTTTGTCCATTTGCTCCCCCTCAATATGTGCATCGATATATGAAAGAGTTTTGCACATATGGGAGAGCCTAACGTTTAAGTCCAAAACATCACATTTTCATCAGGTTTCATATTTAAATCACATTCTCTCCCCCGATCAAAAATTTCAAACCTTTTGAGATTTGTGATCCCAATTGATTTAAATAAGTTAGAAAATGTGGGAGAAAATGTGTCCGATTTAATATATTCTGATGATGAGAACATACTATGCTCCCCCTTAATCTAATAGGGAGATTCACTGCTTATTTTGCACATTTGATTATTATGACACATATAAGTTTGACCTTTTTGCGCAGACGATATAATCACCCGCTTTTCTGAGTGAGTCAGTGGTCAACATCAATCATCCATCCACCAACAAATCTTCTCAAGTATTGTCGATCCCCTCTTGGCGAGATCCGAGTAAGTACTTCTTTGTTGAAATGATGGTGGTGGAGGTGAAGGTGTTGTTGTTGTTGTTGTTGTTGCCGATGTTGTTGTCGTGGTGAATTCTGAGCCAATCAATAGAATTTGAACGTCTGATTAAATGGTTAGAATGGGAACTGGCACATTCATTTTGGCTATGGAATCTGCATAAGAATATCAACACAGATATACATGCATACAGATACACTATTCCTTAATAGCTACCCTTCAGCAGCTTGCCACATTATAATACCAAGTTCATCTTATAATCAAACCCCAATCAGGAACTACGTCAAACCACTATCTAGCATGAAGAGCAATTAGCAATCATGAACATGGCAATTCACACAGATTTCAATATTTAATTCAGGATCTTAGGAACATGATTCTAACATAATAGCAATCTACCTAAGCGAATCCTGAGAACATATGCACAATATCAACAACAATTAAGCAGCAGAGACAAACAACATTTGAAACTTATTCACTTAGTTCATACAAATGTCAATGGAGCATTCAAGAACATCAAACACATCGGGTTTTCTAACTTCTTTCATATTTTGAGTTTTAATGTATCTAGGGGATTAAACGAGGATTCCAAAGAGATACAAATGAACCTTCTAGTTATATGAAGCTAGGATACTACAAGCAAATTGCACATAATGTCCTAAACTTTCTAGCAACTAACACACTTGGTCATTTGATATATTTAAGCAATATCCTCTTCAACTAATACCCCATTAACTGCAAAACCTTTTCTAAGAGTCATGAATTAATCAAGAAACCCGTTTGATGATATAAAATTTGAATTCACTCTCCCCCTCAATCAATGACCCATATTCAAGTTAAAGATTTGTGGTCGTTGATTGAGTGACAAATTTTTATGCATAATCCAAGTATAAACACATTTCATACAACACATATTCACCAAGTGTCTCACAAATAATTTTCAGAAGAATCATAGAATGAAAACTATTTGTATGCAAAGAAGACTTCTCTTCTTTTTCAAGAAATGATGCACTGAAACGTACATCAGATCGGAGAAACATGGATATAAAGTAATCCATGCCCAGGTGAACATCACCCAGTTGGAGGAACAGCTGTCTTTTTGGCGACAAGCTTTCCCCAATGTAAAGCGCGGGTTGCTATCTGAAGTAATAGCAAGCCATTTAGACATGTTTTAAGAATCCATTTTAACTTCTGCTCGAGCTTCATTTAAAGACCCGTGCCATTATTGAATGACATTTCTAAGTCCGTAAATGTTATCGATAAACAAAAGACATGCCTAGGTGAAACTATTTTTGGTATTTTCTATTTTTCAATTTTTATGGTTTTTCTGGTTTTACGTTTCTCTATTTACAATTAGCATGATTTCTATGTAACTATTTACAAAAATGGTATAAGATATGAAAAATAATGTAAGAAGCAAAATATATACAAGGATACGAACCAGAAATCATTACTCCTCAGCATTCTGAATCTTCTCCGCATTCATCACTTGACTTGCTGAAGAGCAATGTGAGCACTTTTAATCAGGGATTGATTCTGGATTTTCACTCTCCCCGAATTAGTGCTCTCCCCCAATCTGACAACCTTTCTGATGAACACCCATAATAGGAAGAAGACTTTGGATGAACGCCCGAAATATGAAGAAGTCTTTTGATAACCAAATGCATGCCGTCTTTAATCTTCTAACACTCCCGTCCTAGAGTGACGCCGTCAAAAACCTTAGGCAACTTTTCGGTAGTTTAAGTTGAGCCTCAACTGAAATCTAGCTTAACCCCACAACTCATCAAACAAGAACTGTCATGAGGTTAAGCTAAACCACAAATTTAAGCCCATTAACAACTTGATTTCAGCTTAACCTCACAACTCATCAAACAAGAACTGTCATGAGATTAGGCTAATATCAAGTTAGACCTAACCTTAAACTACAGAACAACTTGAACCTAACTTAACTCCACAACTCATCAAACAAGAACTGTCATGGGATTAAGTTAAATATCAAGTTGTAAGAAAAGAGCTCAACATTTTTGAATGTAGAGAAGACTGAGGACTCGACCTTCTTCAAGATTGCCCAATGTGGAGGAACAGAATACCAATCATCTTCATCTCACCAACTGCCTTCCAGTAACCTTACATATAACCCATCAGCCCGCAGCATACACATGAGATGATAACACCCAACAGAGAATGAAGAGTAGACTGACGACTCGACCTTCTTCAGTCTTAAGTATAACACCAAAGTAACAAGTTGAACCACTGATCATCTATAGTATGTATCCATCCTTGGATGTTAAGCCCTGATCATGTGAACCTGTTGTGCGTCCTTGATGTACACATTCTCTCTCCCCTGATGGTTACGATTAATCAGCCCATGACGTAACAGTGAAACGTAAATACCAAGGTAACAAGTTGAACCACTGATCATCTCTACGGTTCTCAACACCGGAATATATGATTACGCCCGATCACGTGAACCTGTTGTGCGTCCTTGGTGTACACATTTCTCTCCCCCATGATGGTTACGATTAATCGGAATCATCATCATGATGTGTACATGCAGCCTAATGACGTGTACATGAAGCATCGACTAGAAACCCATTGTTGCTGATTGTACCAGCCCGTGAGAATATGTAGATTAGCATTCCATGACCATGTTCTTCAACACCTTGATAGACGGAAGAAGTAGTGTTGGAGAACCATGGTTTGCACGACTCCTGAACTGACGTATTCAGGAGTCGTATGACCATTTCTCAATCATCAATCAACATGTAGAATCATATTCACCCTTCCCCCCCCCCCCTCAAAAATTGCATATGCCTGCCAACTGCAATTTTTGATGATTGAACTAGTGAATATGAATACCATCAACGGTAAGTAGCTCCACTTGACGGTTCTTGACGACTGACATGTTGTTTATTCACCCTTTCCCCCCCTCAAAAATTGCATATGCCTGTCAACTGCAATTTTTGGTTGAATATGTGAATAAAAATATACTCCAATATGCGCCGATCCACTTGAAGACTGAATAAGCACGGAAAGAGCATGAATCTTGTTGATGAGAATGGCCATAAACAAGAAGATTCCTCTTCTTTTGAAGATAAAGTGCACTCAAGCGTACACTTTTCTTTTCTTTGATGAACGAGGCCTGAACTGATGTGTACAGACGTCATTATGATGAAGAGCGAGGCCTGCACTGATGTGTACAGACGTCATTACTCTCTCTTTACTTCTTCTCTCATCTAACTCGTTACCAACCCCATTATCATTCTGTCGGCTTGATGTAGTGACCACTGATGGAGAAAACCCAATATGATGAACTTGATACTGAAGTAATATAACCCAAACTTGTGACTTAAACTTGTACTAATGCGTGACAAAGAGCGGTGTAGAGACTTCGTGCAACATCGAATCCCTAAGTACTCTATACTCTTCAACCAACCAACCATCAAGTATAAGACGTACATCACCTCTTGGATATCCACAACTTCGTGTGACACTGAGCACTACAACGTGACTCCTTAAAGTGATAGTTATTTTGTAATAGAGAGAAAGACAAAATAACTAGATATCCAAGTCCTCGTCATTGTATTGAAAGCTCGAACAAGGATCTCGAAGAATCTTCATCCAACCTCCCCGATATCTTCATATACTAAGTACACGCACCCATGAAATTTCACTTCAGCCTCAAATAAATAATAATGAATTAACGCCGTAGTCACTTCTTGTGGTTAATGCCCAAATCTAGCCCTTTATGATGCTTTAACTGAACTTTGATAATGGTTTTAACCCGATCATGGTTAAGAGCGCATAGTCCATCATCACGGGATTTTACAAATCTATGATTTAAACCGAGAAATAAGTTCTTTCTCGGGATTTTACAAAATCAAGAAGAAACCGTGAGGCAGTAACAGATTAAATGTGGCATGACTGATTTTGATTTTAGGTGAACATCAGTTTGGGTAAAGAATATCTTGTGAAGATTACAGATCACATCACAACTTTTAAAACCTTTGGCCAACTAACCAACCTTGTACATAGATTAGTGACCACTCGATGAAGAAAACCCGATATACCAATACTGAAAACTGAAGTAGAAGTCCCCAAATTTGTTACTTAAGCTTGCACTAATGTTGGAAGAACGGTGTAGAGAATTAATGCTCCAAGCAAATCTCTAAGAGCTCAATACCCAACCAAAGTATGAGACATTAACACCTCTTGCGATTATCGACAACGTCATTGACGTGTGACACTGAGTACTCCCATGACTCTTAAGTGATAGTTACCCTGACTGTTGGTAACTAGATAACCCAAGTCTTCAACTTAAATTTCAAGCACGAGCAAGTTATCATTGAAGGTCATGCATCCAACCAACCCCGACTTCAAGATAAAATAAGTAGACGCCTTCGTGAAATTCAACTTCAATCACAAATAAAGAATACCTGATTAACTTCGTGATCATCTTGTGCTGTTGACTAGCCAAAAAGAGAAGAACCATGCGCTAATTCTTAGAAGTGCCCATGACTCATAATCAGTCCTATCAAACAAAGCAGTCTGACCCAGCTACTTGGATGTGGAATAGTTGTCGTACTGTGTACAGGATTTTACAGTTCTTGAGATTTATCTGAGAAATAAATTCAAGAACTAACTGCACAACAGTAAGTATCAAACTGCTGTAGACTGAACCACTGAATCCTGAATCGCTACGATCTGACCCGCTGTAACCGAAACTGCTAAGATTCAAAACCGCTGGAGACTGAACCGATACGATCTGACCCGCTGTAACCGGAACCGCTAAAATTCACATCGCTGGAGACGGAACTTCTAGGAAACACACCTAATTCTCCCCCTCAAAAAGGGCATGAAATGACCTTTTTGCCAAAGTTAAGAGTCTGTGATGATCGTGAATTTTGACAGGCACACAACATGGAAAGAGACAAATGAAACTACTGCAACGAAGATGGTGATTAAGACTCTCTTGTAGTAACCCCTTGCTTTCCTCCTCATCAATGGTTTAGCAGATTAATAATTCAGTTAAGCTCGTAATATGCCAAAACCGCTTAATGAAATGCGTATAACTTTAAAGTGAGTAAAAGGTTAAAACACGTCTCTAAACAAATCACCTCTTGTCTTTAAGTCTGATTACCTCTTGAGAAGATCTTGTGCTACAATCCCATTAGAAGCTTGAGAAACAATAATCACTTGATGAAGCTTGATAAAGGACAAGTTCGCGACTTATACTTGCACTTAATTTGTGATGTAGAACCTATATTGAGCACAACAACGTAACTCCTTTAAATATAGGTAGTGATATATACCCAACCTTCCATCCTTTATTGTATATATCCATTTCTTGAAGATCCAAGTCTAATCATCCAAATTTGTGATTTAGAACCTATATTGAGCACAACAACGTAACTCCTTTAAATATAGGTAGTGATATATACCCAACCTTCCATCCTTTATTGTATATATCCACTTCTTGAACATCCAAGTCTAATCACCCTAAATATGCTCGAGCAAGGGTCATCAAACATCGTGCATCCATCCACCCCGAGAAGTTTGAGACACTAAGTACACCAACCCGTGAATTAACAAACCAACCAAGCCACCATGATTTCCCAATTCCTGCCGATCTCGAAGCACAAACTTACCCCGAAAAATTAGTCAAACCTCGCAAGTATTATAATGTCAAAAACCATGTCCCACCTAATTGTCGAAAATTAATTTCACGGGATTTTACAACTCTTGTGATTTAAACCGAGAAATCGAATCTTTCGCGGGATTTTCTAAAATCAGCAAGAAAAACCGTGAAATCAACGAGAACAACTAAGAGTGAAGTGCCCTACTTAATTTTTTTGAAATTCAAGTCAAAGAAGTCAAATCTCAACTTGATCAAATCACAACATGCCAAGTCACAGTCTGTCAAGTTGCAACAAGTCAAATTGCAATTAACCAAGTCACAATAAGTCAAATCGCAAGTATCAACTCGCAACGACAAGTCGCAACTGGTCAGGTCGCAATCCGTCAAATAGCAACAAGTCAAATAGCAACTTGTCAACTCGCAATTAACCAAATCGCAATTTGTTAACTATAACTCAAATCGCAAAAATCAAATTGCTGGCTCACTCAACATGTAGGTACCAATAGGACAATGCTGCCAGATCCACAGTTCTGA
Organism: Artemisia tridentata subsp. tridentata; assembly: GCA_021014915.2. Classification (NCBI taxonomy): domain Eukaryota; kingdom Viridiplantae; phylum Streptophyta; class Magnoliopsida; order Asterales; family Asteraceae; genus Artemisia; species Artemisia tridentata. Next base: position 98,894,038 of record CP139504.1, read on the forward strand.
AATCACATCGACATTCATAAACCCGAAAATATCACCACCCAAAATAATTGTCAATCTCGAAATTTTGAAGGTCGATCAAGATTGTTGTCCAAATTTAATATCCCAAAGAACATTCCTACAACAAAATTCGCACTTAACACCAAATTTCGCTCCTTGTGTTTAGCATGCAACGTATGACAAGTTGTGGCCCAAGGGTATATGAGATATGCCAGCCCAAACCTATAATCACAATGAGCCCACAAGCCTAACTCAAAATGCTATCCAAGTCGTCATTAGTGATTAACCAGCCCATAGACTAAGTTAAACAAGCCCGGCCCAAATTTAGTAGTGATTCAAAACCTAACCCAATATGTTCGGACTATAAAACACAACACCACTAATCCCACTTAACCCTAACTTTTAATAACCCTAATCATAAACTCACATAATCAGACGCCACCATCTTCCTTCACACAGCCAAACCCTTATCTCAAAACCATCCGCCCCATTTCACCATTTCATATTAACGAACACCAATGATCTCCCTTAAGATCTTTCAAAGATTTAAGGTAAGTAGTTATTTCTGTTATTCGTTTCTCAAGCGAGTCAAAGGAAGAACATAACACACTTGGTATGATTCTTTCTTTCTTTCTTTCTTTTTTTTTTTTTTTTTTTTTTTTTTTGATTCGGATATTAACAGAGGCCAAGCTTCAAAATAACTCGATCTATGACGAAAAGCGTGCTTAATCTTAAATATTGGTTTTTGGTTACATTCCTAAGCACGAATCTTTGATTTAATTTAATGATTTGTTTTTCCTTTAGATAAAGTTTAAACGAATCGGAGAAAGAAAATAACCTAAGTGTTATATTTCTTAACTCTATTGATTCGGATAGTCACTGAAGTAACTCTTCAAGAATCATGATCGATGATGGATTAGTTTTCGTGTGAAAGACCTTGATTAGTTTTGATGGTTAATCTGACTAACCACGAAAAAATCTGAGATCATTAGAACCTTTCGATTAAAGTCATGTTGAAGGTGTGGCATGAGGTTGTAATATGAGGAGATGTGATTAGGTTAGAGTTGAAGTAGATTGTGATTGTTTTTGGATTGTGTTGGCAGTGATTGATTGATAATGGTTACAAACTGAGGTCGATAAAAATCTCTGTTATTATGGTTTAGTGGTCATGGTGTCTTCTTCACTGCTTCATCTCCTTCTATTCTTTCACCTTTATCAACCCAGACAAGCCGCATCTGTGCAAACACACAAGCCGCGTCTGTGCAAAACACACAAGCCGCGTCTGTGCACAACACACAAGCCGCGTCTGTGCAAACACACAAGCCGCATCTGTGCAAGACACACAAGCCGCGTCTGTGAATGACACACAAGCCGCGTCTGTGCAAACACACAAGCCGCGTCTGTGCACGACACACAAGCCGCGTCTGTGAATGAATAGACAAACCGCATTCTCGATAAGACCACATGTCACTTTCACCGTTTTTGTCATTTTATCCAGTTTTGGCAAACAACCAAAAAATATACACAAACCGCATCCAAGAACATCCATTCAACACCAAGAATAACCAATTTGAAACCCACCATAATATATAGTATAAAACAGTTTGACCAAAGTAGATTAAAAACATGATTTGAACAAGGTGAGATGATTCGACAGTTTAAGCAAAAAAAAAAAATTGTTCCACCCAAGATTAAGAACCGAGAAGAATTTAAAACTTGTACAGCGGCCAAAAGGAGTGAAACAAAGCTCAAAGCACATCTTGACATTATAAATGAACAAATAGAACAAATACCACATGGACAGCAGCAAAAACGATATGCAACTTGGACTTATGTCAAACATATTTGCTAAAGTTACAAGAATAACACACCATGGACATGTGAAATTCTTTCATGACCAGTGAAGCCCAAACACATATACACATGTAACCATATTCGAACACAGAAAGAAATATCCAACGACTAATATAGAGACCACGAATCGAAGGACACACAATCACCCGAACCTAACCATGGCTCTTGATACCAATTGTAGGAAATAACCATCTTGATTGTGTGGTTGATTCAGGTGGTCTTGATTCATGGAAGATTAGATCCATGGTTTGAGTTAGATGCAAGAACTAGAGAGAGATAGTTGAAAGGGAAAACTTGTATATTAGATTGTAGGTGAAATTGTGACAAGAGTTCCAACCCTTCCCAAGTGTGGGAAGGGGCTTATATACTACTACATATTGGTGCCCCTAGTGGGCTGTGGAGTGAGCTGACAGTGGGGAAAGCCCCGACCCACTCCACAAATATAAATACGACTAAGTTAATACTAATATTACTAATAATACTAAACGAATATATATAAGCCTACGAGCTATATAAATGCTAATTAGATGCTCGGGGTGACCGAGCCTTCATCTGAATATTTATATTCCTAACAAGATTAGTAAATCATAGTGCATTTGCTAATATATGGTCCGATATGGTATTCGGGATATCATTCCTTGCTCTTTTGTGCTTCAATCAAAATCAGGTGTGTTTTCTTTTTCTTCTTATTAATCCTATTTACATTATTGGAATTTATTTACTTTTAAGTCAAATATGGTTATCAATAACAGCGTTGGCAACTCTTAATCAATTTTTCCGACACCATATTTGGTCGGGTATTTTGGTAGAAATGTTCACAGAAATTTACATGAATCCAATTAACAAGTTTTATCATTCAAATGTATTTTGGTACAAATGTTCACAGAAAATTTTATGAATCCTATTAGCGAGGGGTTTTTTGTTTGCATTAACTTAAACTAAATAACACACTGGGTACATGATGTAATAGTCTACTTGAGGCTTATATGCATATTACATATTATTGGCTATATAACTAGCTGGCTTATTTATATATTCAGATTCTAAGAGGTTAATTGGAAGGTAATACACTCATTCTAAAGTGCAAGAAAACATGAAATTATGGCCTTTCAAGGTGATACAAGGCCCTTTTTATGCACCAAAGATCGTGGTTTCCTAAAAAGATCAGAAGAAGGTATACCTGCCAAATAAATTTCATTTAAAATTCTTATCAAGATGAAATAAACCATTAAAGCCAAACCTGGTGAAGTTGTGACATTGCTGTCATTAAGGTTTTTGCTTATTTTAATAATTTAATTTTTATAAAGGAGCTTATTATTGTGTTTTTTTTTTATGGTTCTATTACATCTATTCTCATCTGGGTTTGCATTACTTTTGATAAAATCTTAGTCTTTATAAAATTTGGCTTTAGCCAAAAAACTTGTCGCACTCAAGTTGTAAGTGTAAATTCTTTCTCGCATTATAAATAAACTCACTAAACCGTCAACAAATTAATGTTAAGATGATTATGTGTCTTATGATGCAGGGGTCCTTGGATGTGCCTTGGTTTATCCTTTAAAGGTGTCTACACATTCGGGGTCCTTGCTGCAAGCCTTTACAGTTGCATGCCTCCTCATGGTCCTTACACAAAAACCTATAAGGTAACCTCCAAACTCCATAATGGTTTATTGCACAAATAGGCAGATATAGGGATCAAGTCGTTACACAAGTGAGGAGTCTTTGGATCAGGCAACTGCAGAAATAAAGTATGTCCGAATTATGCTACAGTAGCCACACCAATTTGGCACTCAAGAAGACAGCGAATCCAGACCCTCCAAATAAAAGTGACTTACCTGATGGATTATGACTCCCAGATTATGATTCTTTCGCGAATTAGTATAGGGGGTGTTTGGATTATGCAAAGCTGTACCTGTAGAAAATGTAGGATAAGCTGATATCTTAGGGGTGTTAGGATTACCTTCTTTTAAAAAGTCAACTAGATACATGTTGTTTGTTGCATGGATTATATATGAGACATGTTGTTTGAACCTACTAACCCAACTGCATTTCGATCCATTTCAATTCAATAATATACTTTCTTTTTGTTTATTCTTTTAAAAAATTCAATAATATACTTTGTTATTTTAAAGATGTGTTGGTTATGTGAAAATGGACCAAAGTTTAAGACACATTTACACGTAACAACAACGATACTATCGACAATACAATCCCGCGGCAACCCGCGGGTTACCACACTCGTTTGCTAACTACTGAACGTTCCTAAACGTTCTAAAATACTCCTAGCCTATGGTTAAAACCTAGATCAAATACGCTCAAATTTTCACTGAAATCAGATAGATTTTTAAAGATCTTTGACCTAAATGCAGACCATGATTCAGAATTAGGAAACAAATCAAATCAAATAAAAATCACAGATAAAAATAGCAAAAAAAGAAAAGTCAATTAGTGACCAATAGAGGGGCCTGTTTAATCCAAGAAAAAGCTAGACCTCATCTGACCCATCAATCACCACTCTGCATAATGTCATAATCAAAGTCAAAATCAAAATCATCACCAAATTCCCATCTTCATTTATTCTTTATTTAAAAAAAAAAAAAAAAAAAAAAAAAACCCATCTCCAATGTCATACATACCCCACCGACATCATTCAACTTAAAAAATGGTCGCTGATCACATGTCACACGAAACCTCACATTAAACAAACATGTTCTTTTGATCCATCAACCAAATCACAAGATCCTCATCATCTTCAAGATCCGTAAGATTCTTTCTTACTTTTATAAAAGATCATGTTTTTATGTTATGATTTGCTGTTTAACTATCTGGGTTGGTCTCTGTTTTTTGTTTAGTTAAGTAAAACATGATCTTTATGATTTTTTTTTTTTTTTTATTTATTTATATATTTATATTTTTTGATGTGGTTTATGGGATCTTTTGTTTGTGGGTAGTACTAAAATGCTGTAAAGTTTTGAACTTGATCATGTTTTGAAGTTAAAGATCTTGTTTTTAGGATGTTAAGTGTGAGATCATCATAGGTTTGAACAGGGGTATCAGTTTTATCGAGTTTTTGTCGAAATGTTGGCGTTGGATTGGTTATTGATTTACTTTATTAGCATTGATCATTGGTAAAAAAGCAAAAAAAAGGCCGCTTTTTTGGTTGATTTGTTATGTGTTTGTAACGGACTCAGAAAAGACTTTAACAGTAGCTGTTTCTTCTCGGTTTTATATGACTAAAGTGCTAAAGTGCCTGTAAAGATGACAGGATACATTGTTAATGACAATTTGGTAGATCACATGTATATGATTTCTATAACTAATACGGAGTACGTTTTTGTGGAGAAAGAATTTGTCTTTACTAAGAGTTGTTTTTGTTAGACTTCCTTATTAGGTGATTGCCTTACATGTAGAATGTGATATTGTAAAGAGTGGTTTGGCATTGTGGTATATAAGTGATCATATGCTGTTGTTTGAAGTTATCATTACGGAGTATTAGATATCTTAGGATTTCATTTAAGTGACCCCTGATTAATTTGCTAATCAGATCAGTCTTGTTGCGGAATGCGGATACTCCAAAAATAATCATTTGATCCCTAATTATTACTCCGGATATAATCAGAACCGGGTGCACTATACGTCTATACCCAAACACCTGTAACTGATTATTCTCAACATGTAAATGTAATAATCTTAATCACGTTTAAAACGCAATGCCGAATACTGCAATAGGGTAATGATGTGTTAAACCGAGCTTATATGCTTAAATCTTTAGGCAACAACATTTGATCATCTTCATTAAATATCACAGGTCACTCATGGCAACTAAAGGAAATCCAGGAGACAATAGAACCAGGAGATCATTTTCAATATTTATAGTAGTGGGTTTATGTTGCTTCTTCTATCTACTGGGCGCATGGCAAAAGAGTGGGTTTGGAAAGGGAGACAGCATTGCTCAAGAGGTGACTAAAAGTGCTGATTGCAGTGTCCTTTCCAATCTCAATGTCGAGACACATCATGGGGATGGAACCAAGAAATCCAATGAGTTGCAAGCACAAACCAAGGTTTTTAAGCCATGTGCTGACCGGTATGTTGACTACACACCATGTCATGATCAAATGCGTGCAATGACTTTCCCTCGTGATAACATGAATTATAGGGAGAGACATTGTCCTCCTGAGAATGAGAAGCTACACTGTCTTATTCCCGCCCCCAAAGGGTATGTGACCCCATTTCCATGGCCCAAGAGTCGTGATTTTGTGCCTTTTGCTAATGCACCATACAAGAGTTTGACAGTTGAAAAGGCGATTCAGAATTGGATCCAATATGAAGGCAATGTTTTTAGGTTCCCAGGTGGAGGAACACAGTTTCCTCATGGGGCCGATGCATATATTGATCAACTGGCTTCTGTCATCCCAATAGCCAATGGAATGGTTAGAACTGCCTTGGACACTGGCTGTGGTGTAAGTAGACTCTCTATGGAAATATCTCTTACTCTAATTTATTCATTTGTATATTTTATGCATTGCTTTTTAACATTTAGTGGTTTCCGTAGGTTGCAAGTTGGGGCGCCTACCTGTTCAAAAAGAATGTGATAGCTATGTCATTTGCACCAAGGGACTCACATGAAGCACAAGTTCAATTTGCTCTTGAAAGAGGTGTTCCAGCAATCATTGGTGTTCTTGGAACCATAAAGCTTCCATATCCTTCAAGATCCTTTGACATGGCTCATTGTTCTCGGTGCTTGATACCATGGGGCGGAGATAGTAACCTCATAACCTTTAATCTTTATTTTTATTAGTAGTACATTTTTAAATGGATATAAATAACCTAAAAGTTGAATTGTGTTAGGCGCAATGTATATGATGGAAGTTGACAGAGTCCTAAGACCTGGTGGATATTGGGTTCTTTCTGGTCCACCGATTAACTGGAAGACTAACTTCAAATCATGGCAGCGTCCCAGAGAAGACCTTGAAAAGGAGCAGAGGAACATTGAGGAGACTGCTAAACTTCTTTGCTGGGAGAAGAAATATGAAAAAGGTGAAACGGCTATTTGGAGGAAAAGAGTCAATAAAGCCTATTGTCCAGAACGAGAGTCTCTTGTTAACATGTGTAAATCCACAAATCCAGATGATGTCTGGTGTGTAATTCAATACTAAAATAAATCTCTTAATCTTCCTATCACAGATGAACAAATACAGATTTTGTTGATGATCAAAACAAACGTGTGTGCAGGTACAAGCAGATGGAAGAATGTGTGACTCCTTATCCTGAGACAAGCAACTCAGACGATGTTTCTGGTGGTGAATTAAAACCGTTCCCTGAAAGACTTAATGATGTTCCTCCAAGAATTACAAGCGGGTCGGTTCCTGGAATTTCTGTTGAGTCATTCCAAGAGGACAACAAATTATGGCAGAAGCATTTGAATGCTTACAAGAGGGTGAATAAGATCATTGTCTCAGGACGGTATCGTAATATTATGGATATGAATGCGGGTCTTGGAAGTTTTGCTGCTGCTATCGAGTCTCCAAAGTCATGGGTAATGAATGTGATGCCAACTATAGCTAAGAAAGACACTCTTGGTGTGATTTTTGAGCGAGGTCTTATTGGCATCTACCATGACTGGTAATTCCTGAAATTTATATTGCTTTTGCATTTATATTCCCACAACTTGACTAAAGTTTTTTCCTCAAGTTTTTTCTGATACAGGATTATGAATTAATTTGAACATAAACAAGATTTACTATTCTTTTTTTTTGCGGTCATGATCTTACTTATTTCGTTTTATAGGTGTGAAGCCTTCTCTACTTACCCAAGAACATATGACCTAATTCACGCCAATGGTCTTTTCAGCTTGTACAAAGACAAGTAAGTTGTTTATGCATCAAGATCCAATTAAGAACATTTATTTGTCCTAAAAATGTAAACTTTATGTAATCTGATCGGTTTTTCATGGTTGGCATATGCAGGTGTAGTTATGAGGACATTTTATTAGAGATGGATAGAATATTACGGCCTGAAGGTGCTGTGATAATACGTGACAATGAGAAAGCAGTGTTGAAGGTGAAAAGAATCGTTTCTGGCATGAGATGGAACACGAAGATGGTGGATCATGAAGATGGTCCACTTGTTTCTGAGAAGATATTGTTTGCTGTCAAACAGTATTGGGTTGCAGGTAACTCGACATCTTCTAGATGATCAAGGAAGATGATAGTGATGCTAAAGCGTTAAAGATATGGTTTGTTTCTGTTACAGAAACTAACAACGATAATTTTTAAATTTAATCAGTTGTACCAAAGTATTAAATTTATTTGAGATTTAGTGGTGAGGTTTAGTATAGGCTAAATTAAGGGTTTTTTAAACCATGGCTGCCTTGTGTATTTTACTATCTTATATGTACTCCCTTGACAGTTTTGATTCAGTTACAACATTTAGCAATGTTACAGGGTTATGTTTTGTTTAATTGATTTTGAATGCTAGACCGTAAACCGTACTGAGGTAGCTGGATCGTAAGTTTTTTTCATACTCACTCGAGCCTTGAACGTCTTCTAACAATAGTATATAGAGCCAATCATCTCTAGTATGGTTTGGTTTGGTATTATACTTTGAATAGTTATACTGTATTTTATATATATATATATATGAGTTCTTAGTTTTTTTATTTTTGACTATAAATTTGTTTTACTGCACTTTGTAACGTTTTTTTCTCTTTGATACACTTGGGCCCGTTTAGTATAAGGTATTTGGGAATTAAGGAATGGTGTAAAAGATAAATAAGGGCCCGTTTGGTTTAATGGTATAGGTGGGTTTTGAATGAAAGTTTAGTTAAATCAATTGTTTGGTACATTTTTGATACATTTGGTATGTATTTGGAATAAAATTTTGAAAGCTATTTATTTTGGTGAGTTTCAATGAATCCAACCAATCATATATTTTTATTTTATTTGATGAATTTTTCTAGCCACATATTATTTATTCTTTTACTAACTTTTTAGTCCAACCAATTAAATTTTTTTACTTTTAAACATTTTTTTAATTTTCTCTCTTATCCATTTCTTTCAAATTTTTCCTAAATCCGAATCAAATTCCAATCTCACTTATAAACCAAACGTGCTCTAAATTGTTTGGTATGTTATTTAAGAAGAGGGGAAAGGTTTGACACCTTTAAAATTCATACCTCATAATTTTGGGTGGTATCATATATTTTTTTTTTTTTTTTTCTCTTTCATGTGGGTCATTCTTCTTCACTCTCTATAACTCTCTCTATCTCTCCTCTTTTTAAATAATATATTCCCCCAGGTCTCAAAATTATTGTCCATATTTCCCTTTTAGGATGTCTCAAAATAATTGTTCACTTTCCTTATTAAGTAAAAACTAGAGAATCTATTGGAGGAATATTTCATTTTAGTGGTTGAAAATTAAAGTGCCCCCACTTTTATTAAACTTTGTGATTTATCTCTCATTACAATAATTTTGAGACGGATGGAGTAATAATTTAAAATAATAAAAAAACAATATTTCATGTATAATTACTATCTTATTTTTGTCCTTACTATTTTTCTCTCTCCTCCTTTCCTTTCATTCTATACCAAATTCAAAACTTATTCTAAACCCGCGATCATACCAAACGCACCCTTAGCTTCAGAACCCAAAAAGAAAAAATATCACATGAAATGGCTAAACAACGACCTTTGTGGGTGTGTTTGGTATAGGGAAATGATGAGAGGGAAATGGAATTGGCGACTATTCTCTTGTTTGGTACAGTAAAGAATTTCGGAGGCGGAGAAATCACAATTCTCGATGGTTGCTTTATGTGTATTTTCATTTCCACTCATTTTAGGGTGGAAATTGAATTTCTCCAGCATACTTATCATAAAAAAGGGGTTGTATAAGAAGATCTAAGCATGTGACACAAACTCCACACCAAGCATGATAACCGGTGAAACCTTAACCAGTGAAACCCTAACCCTCATCTACTCACTTCCTCCTCATGAGGATGCCAGAACCACAAAAACTTTACAAAATATTTTTCACACAATGATGTGTCATGTAAACTTGTGAATGTATTTAAATATAAACGATTGCATTCTTGTGATGATAGTATCCTGCTAATTGACCTAAAAGAGTTCGCTAATGATTATCGTATTAGTCTTCGTCGTCAACTTAGATAAAGTTTTGTAGGTCACATAAGTATGGCATGTCATTCTTATGTTAAGTTAGGTTCGAAGCAAGTTGGTGTGTTTGTTTTTGCCTATTTATGGGCTGAGATGTCGGATTCACCCACATTCGTTGTAATTAATTATTTTTTGATGTAATAATATTTACCGGGGAAACTCTTTACCCAAAAAAGTTCAATAAGAGGTTTATGCCTCTTATTTCTTCTTAACGGTTAGAAAAAAACGCTCTTAACACTGACCGCCTGTTACCACCTCTTAATGACATGAAAAAAACAAACACGTTTTTTGGGTCAGACATCTGACCGCATCTAAATAAGTCAAATTAAATGGCTGTTAAGAGGTATTTTTAAAAAAACAAACATCACCTAAGTTGGAAAATGCTACTAATTATACGACACATCATTTTGTGATTTTTTTTTTATGATTTTAGCATTCCTCACCTTTTCAGTCTATTTTTCTAGTTGCCGTCGACCGGTTATGGCCCTCTGGTTGTTGGCAGCCTCTATTTCTCATCTGGTTGTCGTAATTTGCTTCTTGTACGGTTGTTCGATCTATTCTTATGATGAAATGTATTTTTTTTTTTTTTTAAACAATATATTTCAGTTTTAGGTATGTGTAGGTGAAGTAGAGATTATTATTGTTTTTCTTTTACTTTTTGCTTGAAATTATATATATATACTAAAAGGGTGTAACATTGGAGTCAAAACACTGTAGCTACAGTAGTCGCTCAATTTTCATTTTAGACCCTTAGGTTATTGATCCATTGCAGGGTTAGTCTTTAACGGTCTTTATTTAACAGTCGTTACTTAAATTTGCAACGGACCAATAACTTTAGGGACTGTTTCTGTGCAAATATTGAGCAGAAACAGCCCCTAAGGTTAACTTTTAATTTCAAAGTTAGTCCCTAAGGACTAACTTTGCAATATACCGACACTTTTAGGGACTAAAAAGGAAAATAACATTGCTACAGTGCAGAACAGTGTTTGCTACAGTGCATAACCGTGTTTACTATTCATGGGCAACTGTAGCAAAAATGGCACGAATAGTTCCTCAGGTTATGTATAAATTACAAAGTTAGTCCCTAAGGACTAACTTTGCAAAATTCCGATAACTTTAGGGACTTTTCCCGTAAAAAAATCATACTATTTTCATAAATACTTTACGAAAATAGTACTTGCGGTTATCGATCTTTTGCATATTTAGTCCTTAATAACAAAAATAATTTTTAGACAATCGTTTCATTTCGAGTTTAGATTAAACACAACATTACCGCAACAACGCGCAGGTACCCCACTCGTTGAAGGCTATTACATGTAAATTCAACTGTTGTTTTAGATTAAATTATGTATTTTTCAATTTAATGGTTAATTTCCATATTTTGAAGTTGTTTGGTTGTATTCAATTTACTTAATTTGCTTACCTACCATTAGTACCACCATGTATCTTTTATTTAGGTATCAGTGTGTTGCGGTGACGGATATCCTGTAATCAAAAAATTTAATGAACAATATTTTTCGATTACATATGTTTCGTGATAATGACTTTAAGCATTGCGAGAATTTTGGGAATAACTTTATCACACACTATTTCATATTAAAATGTCAAGTACCTATGCATCACGATGTATTGGCGATACGAAAACGATAGTCAATAGTATTACAAGGTTTTGATGATTGACGGTGAAGTGTACTTGCTGATAAGTAAATGTTGTACAATATTCGTCAAAATATTATATACCGTGTAAACATAGAAAAGTATAAATTAGTTCTTGCAATATATGATTAATAATATATATAGCATTGCTTAACATGTTTTCATCATTTATAGTTCACATGAAAATCTTCGTACTATGACATGTACGATTCTTTTCAATCAAATTTATTAGCAAAATGATTAGGGTGCGTTTATTTCACTAAACTTATACTAAAATACATATTTAGATGATAAATGTTTTTTTAAATATGCAATTTTCAAAAATTTTAAATGTCCATAAGCAAACAAAAATTTGGCGTTAAACTTACATTAATGAATGTTTTAAATAATTATGTGTAGAAGAATTATTGTTTAATGTAATATATATATATATATATATATATATATATATATATATATATATATATATATATATATATATATATATATATATATATATATATATATATAGCATTAACCATTTGTACATATTGCTTGTATTTCTTAAAACTTAAAAATACATTTAATGAAGGAAAAGACATTCTTCCATTATACTGTATGTAGTATAGATTATTTATTGATCCTAAAAATTAGAATTGATGTTTCTGTTGGAATATGTGAACTATTAAAATCATAAACACATAAAACATCACAAAGCACGCAGCGGAAAGATCTAATGAACATGTAATTAATTAACTTAAGTAAATACGTACCTTAATCGCGTAATCACCAAGAACAACAAGAACCCTAATATGGGTTAAATATGGATCGAACCAAACAAGGTAAAAACACCAAGAATCACAAGCTAAAATTAAGCTTGTCACTCGTTCTTGTACACACGCGATAGTAGCGTTCCAATGGGAAAGCTAGGTTCAAGTATCACTAACAAACCAAATACTTTAATGCTATTAGCTCAAGCCGAATTCTCTAGTGAGAATAAAAATGTCGACTAGCACAAGCAAGAGGAGAAGAGAAGAGAAATTTGGCCTTGGAGTTAGGGATACAAGATTAGGTGAAAATCAAAACAAGTGAATTTGTATTTATAGGCAAAACCTAAAAACACAAACTTGTTCCCTACTCCTCTAAAAGTCGGCCAAGCCTAGCCCAAGGCTATTTCCAGCCGATCCAACCCAACCATGGGTTTCTAGATCCTTCTTTTCACTTTTAGTCCTTTAACGGTCGTTATCTTTAACACCGTTAAGTACTAACCGTCGTTAAGTGTTATTAGTGAAATGAATAAATAAATATAAATATAAAATGTATATTTAATTATTCAAACCATTGGAACTCTCACGTATTGTGTGCAATCCCGAGTCTCGGGTTCGAAACCGGACATACAAATATTAATATCATTATACACAAAAAACTAACAGCTCCCACTTGGATAATGATTAATATTGTAATGACATGGGCTAGTCTAGCTTTAACAGATCCCAATGCCCCCAGCTCGATCCGAGTTGTGGTTCTCCTGGAAAAAACCACTTGATGATATAATCATCATACTTATCCTTTTGTTACTAATACCGCGTTAATTTGGATATGGATCTTGTCATTCCATAATTAACAGTAGTTTCTCGTTTATACATAATTGAACAAGATTACCAAAACATCTGAACGTCTTCCAGATAGACTTTGGGCGTGCGCACGCAAACATCTTGTTAATCATACGAGTGGCCAAGCAGTATTAAACTTCAACACAAAGTTGAAGGAACAAATCCTTTATTGACTGCGAGCATAACCCTTGAACTTCGCATCATTTCTGAAAACAGCCCTTATAACTACCTTTTACGGATAGCGTTAGACTATCTTACAGAAAATGAGCTACATCCTCGGCAATTATCTGGCATCTCAAGTCAGAGGATAAATATTCATGACATACTTAATGACTATGATCCATAAAGTATAATCATGTTGTTGGGATAAGTCCTATATTCAATTTATCCAATATTGAATATCATGTGACATTGGTGTCTTAACCTTACAGTACATTCTACCAATCCTCACATTTGTCTTAGTTCAATAATATTCCCATATTATTAATTGACAACGGACTATTTAGAATAAATAAATTATTCACGGATTTAAACATGCAAATATAGGACACAAATATTAATAATGATAATAAACGTTATCCGCACTTTATTTCATTAAAATAATAATTGTTTACACGTCCCTATCGAAATACTAATCCAACAGATTTACATGAAACTATCTGCTAAACGAAGACCAATACCCTGAGCATGACGATTAAACGTCTCCTTAGGTAATGCCTTCGTGAAAGGATCAGCCAGATTGTTATCTGTGTGAACTTTGAGTACTTTTATTTCACCATCATCGACTTGTTCTCGAACATAGTGAAGTTTCCTTTTAAAGTGTCTGGCGCCTTTCATAACTCCAGGTTCATTGGCGAATGTAATTGCAGCAGAGTTATCGCAATATACATTTACAGGTAATTCTATTGAAGGCATCACTCCAAGATCCTTAATGAATTTCCTTATCCAAACAGCTTCTTGTGCCGCTTCCGATGCAGCTATGTACTCAGCTTCTGTAGCAGACATGGCCGTTATGCTCTGCTTCTTACTCTTCCAGTCCACAGCTCCTCCATTTATGACAAAAACGTAACCCGTCTGAGACTTCGTATCATCTTTATCAGTCTGAAAGGACGCATCGCAGAAACCTGTAACATTCAGTTCTGCGTCTGGATTTCCCCCGAAAACAAGAAACATATCTTTAGTATTCCGTAGATACTTAAGAATGTCCTTTACAGCTTTCCAGTGTTTTACCCCTGGATTCTGCTGATATCGATTGGTCATGTTTTGAGCAAATGCCACATCTGGCCTTGTGCATCTAACAGCATACATGATAGAACCAACTGCAGAAGCATATGGAACTTTCTTCATGTATGCTTCCTCTTCAGGTGTAGAAGCACACATTTCACTGCTCAATTCATGTTTCACTTGCATGGGCAGATATCCTTTCTTGGAATTCTGCATATTGAATCTCTTCAATATTTTATCCATGTAAGCACTTTGACTTAAACCGATTAACCGTTTAGATCTGTCTCTATAGATCTTGATTCCAAGGATATATGCTGCTTCCCCTAAATCCTTCATGGAAAAACAACTACCAAGATATTCCTTAACTTCATTAAGGCTTGGTATGTCGCTTCCCATGATTAATATGTCATCGACATATAGAACAAGGAAAACAGTATTACTCCCACTAACTTTGTGGTATACACATGGCTCATCGAAATTCTGAGTAAATCCAAACTTCTTGATTTCCTCATCAAATTTCTTATTCCATTGCCTGGATGCTTGCTTCAATCCATAAATGGATCTTTGAAGTTTGCATACACGCTCAGGAAATTCTGGATTCACAAACCCCTCAGGTTGCGCCATGTAGATATCTTCATCTAGGCGACCATTCAGAAAGGCGGTTTTGACATCCATTTGCCAAATCTCATAGTCATAGTAGGCAGCTATGGCTATAAGAATCCTAATAGCTCTAATGTCGGCCACAGGAGAAAAGGTCTCCTCATAGTCAACACCGTATGTTTGGGTAAAGCCTTTAGCTACCAAACGAGCCTTATAGGTGTGTACATTGCCATCCATGTCAGTCTTTTTCTTAAATAGCCACTTACACCCAACTACCTTAGCATTGGGTGGAAGGTCTACTTCAGTCCAGACTTGATTATCTTTCATGGATTGCATTTCCCCATCCATGGCAGTCTGCCATTTTTCCTTTTCAGGACTAATAATGGCAGCTCTATAGCTAGTTGGCTCATCAGTTTGATCCAATAGTATAGTTTCCTCATCATCTATGTTCAAACATAGACGCTCAGGAGCCTTTGCAGATCTTGAAGATCTACGGACGGGTACCACTTCTACTTCAGGTGGAGGACCTAAACTTTCTGGTTCCACAGGAAGTGTGTTAGTGCTTTCAGAAGGTGAAGTATCTTCATGATCATTTTCAAGATCATATGCTCTCCCACTGATTTCTTGAGATATTAGATTATCTTCAAGAAAATCACCGTACCTAGCCACGATGACCTTATTTTCAGGTGGGAAGTAAAAGTAGTAACCCTTCGTTTCCTTAGGGTATCCTACGAAGATACACTTAACAGATCTTTGTTGGAGTTTATCAGGTGAGTCACGTTTAACAAACGCCTCACAACCCCAGACCTTTAAGTAAGAAAAGTTGGGAGCTTTTCCAGTCCATACTTCATATGGAGTCTTATCAACCTTCTTAGTTGGAATCCTATTCAACACGTGAACAGCCGTTTCAAGAGCATAATCCCAAAAGGATAAGGGAAGAGTTGTAAGATTAAACATGGATCGTACCATATCTAACAAAGTACGATTTCTCCTTTCAGATACACCATTTTGTTGTGGCGTATAAGGAGAAGTGAGTTGTTGCACAATGCCACACTCACCCAGATAATCCTTAAACTCTTGGCTTAAGTACTCACCACCACGATCGGATCGAAGTGCCTTAATCTTCTTTCCGAGTTGTAATTCTACTTCATTTTTAAAGACCTTGAATGTCTCGAAGACTTCATGTTTATGTTTAAGTAAATAAACATAACCATAACGACTATAGTCATCCGTGAAGGTCAAGAAGTAGACAGCACCACGTTTAGACACATGTCTAAGTGGACCACACACATCCGTGTGTATCAATCCAAGTAGATCCGAAGCCTTCTCCATATTGACATGGAAAGGTTTCTTTGTCATCTTTCCAGATATGCAAGATTCGCATTTATCAACTGAATCATCATTGATATTAGGTAAAAGCCCATCGTGTTGCAGCTTTTCCATGCGATTCTTGCCTATGTGGGCAAGACGGCAGTGCCATAAATAAGACGAGTCCAAGTTAGACTTGACTCTCTTATTCCCGATGCTATACATAGAATTATTTTTATTGGATACATGGTTATCCATGTCAATTTCAAACACACCATTTAATGAAATAGCATTAAAGTAAAAAACAGAATTTAGAGAAACAGAAATTCCATTATCATTAAAAGTATGCTTAAAAACCCAAATCCAATAACAAAGAAACTAAAACGACACCTCTAACAATAGAAGGTGCGTAATGACAATTGTTCAAAACTAATATTAAACCAGAAGGTAAAACTAGCTCAAAAGTCCCTATGGCTTCTACTGCTGCACGTATTCCATTTCCCACGTACAAGTAGCATTCCCCATAGTTCAGCTTCTTCGCTCCTCTAAGCCCTGCGATGTATTACAAATGTGAGTACCACATCCTGTATCATATATCCAGGCATTTTGCTTACGAGGAAAAGAAAATAATTCAACCATAAAAATACCTGAAGTGCTGGCGCCCTGCCCAGCCTTGGCATTCTTATTTTTGCGACACTCTTCAAGCAACAATGGACAGTCACGCTTCCAGTGTCCAGGAGTGTTACAGTGGTGACAAGCAGCCGCATCCTTCTTGGGATAATCCTTCTTGGGAGGAGGATTCTGCTTCTTCGGCTTTTGCTGATAGGTCACAATCTGCTTGCCCTTGTCAGCTTTGCCTTTTCCTTTCTTGTTCACATGTTTCGGTTTACCGGGCTTAGCTACTCTACCACCTCTTATTGCCATAACAGCAGGTGTAGGAGCTTTCTTTGTGAGGGACTTCTCATGCTCAATAAGCATTGCATGCAATTCAGAAAATGTCTTCCCCTTGCAATGCATGTTAAAGTTGCGCACAAAATCACCATATAATTCCTCATTGAGGGATTTGTTGATGAGGCCAACTTTAACATCTTCCACAAACCCACAATTAAGTTCATCTAGTTGGTCAAGATAACTTTTCACTTTAAGTGCATGATCACTTACGGGTGTTGTGGCATCCTGCTTACACTTGCCCAAGTTGTCAAGTATATCATACAATTCAGCCATTGGTGATTTCTGAAACATACGTGTCAGTTCATCAATCATGTTTTTCGGGCTATAATTCTCAAACTGTTTGACCAGTTGATCATCCATCCCCGATAGCATGAGACAAGCCGCATCATTGTGCCTGTCATAGGTTTCATTGTACTTTCTAAGTATTTCATTAGAAGAGTTTGCAGGAGGAGCTTTTTCAAGAACCTCAGTAAGACATTCATAACGTTTGGCAATCCTAAGAACAAGCCTTAGATTTCGATACCAAGCGTTAAAATTCTTAGTCCCAGTCAGTTTTTCCTTTTCAAGCATCATCTTGAAACAGGAAGTCATGTTTGACGAGTTTCCGGGTTGGGCCATTTCTACAGAAAAAGTTCAAAAGTTAGTACTTTCGATAATTTAAAAAATTTCAAGAAAATTAAACACCCATTGGTTTAAAAAACCATTTAATTTTCTATGAAAACTAGGATCCTAATTGACGTCGTTTCATTACATCAGCTTTGGCTGCTAGTAATAAAAGTGCTCAATAAGGTACGGGATCACCCAATTGCCAATGTCAAATTGCAATTCCTAGAAATCTTGGGACTTACATTTATATTGCCAACATCAGTTGCAAAATGTAAGCATGTTTCATCCCCAATTCTTTATGCCTTGGCGCCGTTCCATTACATCAGCTTTGGCTGCTAGTAATGAAAGTGCCCAATTAAGTTAACCAACTAAAGAAACTGTAAATTGACGTCGGTTTATTGCATTCAGCTTTGGCTGCTAGCAATAAAGTACTCAATTTTACCCTTAGATGACCACCCTTTGAACATCAACATTCAGCTTTGGCTGCTAGTGATGTAGGATGAAACCTTAGGTGTTTCTTTTTGTAGTTGGGTGACATATAACTTAAATTTATAGGGTAATAAAATTTTGATGTGTTAAATCAAAAAATATGTACAAAGATGTCATGCATTCATCTTTGTATCATATATGTTTTCAAAACAAAACTATTTACTCATTCGTAGCTCAAATTATCAAATCTTTTAATTGAGGCGTTGAATAAATTACAACATTGCCTTAAGATGCTTCGTATTAGTTGTGGTGTACTTGGTAAGTCTAAAATTGACGCACAGGCGGGCGTAGGGACGACAGCCGCCGAAGCTGGTTAAAACCGTGCCCCTCTAAGGTCACAATTTAATGCGAACCAACTAGAACCCACTTTTTAGTTTGTCAATTTTAGGTCCGCCGCTTCGACCACTTAATACAGTCGCAATCAATCAACTAAAAGAATATAATTTTCTTGCTAAAACAATTAATGTAGTAAATTTATTATTGCTAGTCTCGCCTGGGAGCAAATTACCGTGCGAAGCGAACCACTGTCGGCACATAAGACTTGGCAATAAATAAAATTACTACAAAGGTTTCATAGTTATTAGTCTTATTTATTTTTATTATGAAAAATTACCCTCTTTTGTTGTTTACAATCCATCATAATATAAAACACAAAAGATCAAGTAATTCACAAAATAAATAAACACATAATAACTAATATATGATCATCCACGATATCATATAGCCACATGCAAACCTTTTTTTAATAAATCCTATTATTAATTCTATGTGAAATTTTAAATGTATGTAACTAACAAAACTCCCATTGGTTTTCGAGCTCATTGTACCCAATGGACCACAGCACCAAATAAATTTGGCCGCGTAAGTTTTAGTTAGTTAGATACCACATTGCACATAACATTTTAATTAATATATTGAGGTCTTCCCCAATTTTAGATTTATTTAAATCATGTAGCAAACAATACATATAAATCGTCCCATACATCAAACCATGACAAAACATGCAAGATTTTGTCATGGATACCATATTAACACATAATCATGCAATCCATATTAATATGTTAATATCTAGTACGTATTTAATTAATTGGTGACATCACATAGTATTCACAAATTAATCCCTAAAAATTTTCCATGCATAATCTAGGGTTTTCTAACAAGTTTTTAATTAAAAACTAACATAAACCCTAACTCATTAAAAGTGGATCGATCCACATAAATAAAATTAGGGTTTCAAATTAAAACCCTAGAATTTTAAATGCATGTATCTATAACAAGATCCAATTTTTAGGTTTTAGTAATTAATTACAAGTTCTAAACGAGGCTCATGATGCCACTGTTGGAATATGTGAACTATTAAAATCATAAACACATAAAACATCACAAAGCACGCAGCGGAAAGATCTAATGAACATGTAATTAATTAACTTAAATAAATACGTACCTTAATCGCGTAATCACCAAGAACAACAAGAACCCTAATTTGGGTTAAATATGGATCGAACCAAACAAGGTAAAAACACCAAGAATCACAAGCTAAAATAAGCTTGTCACTCGTTCTTGTACACACGCGATAGTAGCGTTCCAATGGGAAAGCTAGGTTCAAGTATCACTAACAAACCAAATACTTTAATGCTATTAGCTCAAGCCGAATTCTCTAGTGAGAATAAAAATGTCGACTAGCACAAGCAAGAGGAGAAGAGAAGAGAAATTTGGCCTTGGAGTTAGGGATACAAGATTAGGTGAAAATCAAAACAAGTGAATTTGTATTTATAGGCAAAACCTAAAAACACAAACTTGCTCCCTACTCCTCTAAAAGTCGGCCAAGCCTAGCCCAAGGCTATTTCCAGCCGATCCAACCCAACCATGGGTTTCTAGATCCTTCTTTTCACTTTTAGTCCTTTAACGGTCGTTATCTTTAACACCGTTAAGTACTAACCGTCGTTAAGTGTTATTAGTGAAATGAATAAATAAATATAAATATAAAATGTATATTTAATTATTCAAACCATTGGAACTCTCACATATTGTGTGCAATCCCGAGTCTCGGGTTCGAAACCGGACATACAAATATTAATATCATTATACACAAAAAACTAACATTGATGTTTCAAGAAAAATAGGTTGTGTCGCGTAGCTATGTTCTTAATTCGCAGGTTTTCCTGCAATTTTGCTATCTATATTCAAGCTAATGGGTTTTTGTTTAGCACGTTCATATTCCTTTGTAATTTTATTTTTAATCGAAAAATGATATATGCTCCTACATTTTATTTTGTGTGTTTGTATTGGGAGATTGTGAAAAATTAATATGCCATATTATCATACACAAATTTAAAAAGTCATTAATAGCTATAAATATATTAAATTCATTATATTAGTTATATTTTATCATTGTAACATCCAATTTAATGTCATTATCTAATGTGTAATTAGTGTATTTTTATAAAAAGATTTTATTTTAATAATTACTAATAATAGAATGTGTTTTAACTTAATTTTTTAATACTTTTAAAGTGAGAATATCCCAAATACATTATAACTTTATAAGGAGTAGAGATCGAAGATATAAGAATCTTAATCCTCTTAAGGCGTATGGTTCATATCACAAAAATTGAATAGTCCGTCAAGGTTCTTTTGGTAAAACTTTAGAAAAGGTATTTTCAGGAGAGGCAATATTTTTGCTTGATTTATGCTTGTTCACCTTTCCATTTTTTGTTTTATTTTTTAATTCTTTCCGGAAAAATATGGATGAAGAATTTTCTACCTAACTTTCAAGTTTCACTTGAAACTGAAGTATCCAATAAACATTAGACACTTTTCACTAACGGGGTTGATTTAACGTCAATGGTGTCTTGTTTAATTAGTAGCGTAGATATACGTAATAATTCACAATTTTGAGATCATTATTTAATTATTTAATTTTACTTAATATTTTTATTTTAAGTAAATTCACTCTTACGGATAATTAGATAGGTTATTTCGCGTACTTCGTTAAACGTACATCTAACTCAAACCGACACCTGACAATACTCAGTATAATTATTTTTATACATTTTGGTTCCTTACAATCATATTTTTAAATATTCTATTTTTACTTTTCTATTTTAATCTAAACTTTTGCACATTTCGCGTTTTGCGCATTTTCAGTCTACGTTTTCAACTTTTAAACATCAAATAATCACCCAACAAGTTCAAGGATCACCTAAAATATCAAAATAGGTTTTGATGTTAAGTTTTAACATTTTTATAAATTTTATATTTTTACGTTACCCGGTTATAAGTTTCGTGACTTAAGGACTTTATGTTAGTAATTACCGGGATCAAACTACACCCCGTAGCTCAAGTATTGTACAAAAGTTGCACCAATACTTGTTCCACTCATTCAATATACACGACATACCACAAGGACACATGTCCTTATGGTGTCACTCCTTACTACACGTGCATACCACCCTTTTTGCATGTTACCAATACTTATCACATAAGTATTATTTCTTTATTTGATAAGGTCCAAAATTCTGCATATATCCTTTCCTCCATCACCATATTTCTGTCCCCTATACAGCCTACAATCACCATAATTCTTGGTTTTTAGCTACAAAGATATACACCAAAGATTGAATGATTAGTTAAGACATAAAAGATCTAGTGTTCTTGATATTGTTCTTGTGTTTTTCGTCAAAGTATTGTAAGAAACCACCTCTATTTTCATTTCACTTCTGTAAATACTTGTTTTCTATGTATTTTATATGTTCAATATGTTTATTATGCTTAGTTAAGTTATACTTGGTACATATGCTAGATCACTAGAAAACCTAATAAGGACTAGACATGCAAAACTACTTTCTGACCAGGGGTAAAAACGGAATAAACTTATTTTATCAGTGGACTTTGGACCTTAACTAAAAATATACGGTTATAGCTCAATGTCTTACGGTTGTTTTTCCGGGTATTTCATTGAATAACTCATTACGATGATTAAACTAAAAATGTTTTCATGAAACATGTCAAATTTTGAGTAACGGATTTGCAACCTATAAAAGTCATTTTTTTTTCTAATATAACCAACTATTTCTCAAAACATAAAAGTTGTAGCTAACATCTTAACTTAAACTTGGTCACAAAAATGGGGTTAATCAGGCATGTAGAACTCTAGATATCGCATTTTTCTCGGGACTGTTGTGATGTTGATAAAATCTGAACTGGGTAGTCAAGGGTAAACTGGTAATTTCACTATTGTTAGGTAATTTTTGAATCAGTGGGACCCATAAATCTAGTTAGTACACTCAAATAACTTCTCGGGGATATAAAGATCAAAATTTAACTCTTTACGGTTTGCGAGTAATGAATTTTTGAACATAGACATTGTTATAAAATTTCTAACAGCTTTTGACTCAAAATGTGTAAAAAGTTATTAACTTATAAAAATGACCCTTGGACTATTAGAAGCTTGTCAAATAACACTACTTGATCATTTTTACATAAAAACTGAAGTGGTAGAACCCACTATCGAAAATAGACCCGTAAATCCTTTCATAGACTAAAGAAACTTAAGAACGACTAATTTGAACTCATGACACATATTTGGAACCCTTAAATTTGATTTTGAACCATTTAATATATTTTGAACTCTTTGACTTAATTTGAACTTTTGAAGTAATTTGAACCCTTTTGACTTAATTTGAACCATTGGACTTAATCGAACCCTTATGACTTGTCTTGACACTTATTTATATATTATGTACCAAGCATAATTGAAATAATAATCTATAAGGCATATAGACATACTTACCTTATTATTTTAGAATCTGGGACACGTATATGTCTAGGTTGCTCGTAGGACACTTGCGGTTTATTCATCCCTACATTCACTTTGATTGTTCACTTGGCTTTTGGTGAGTTCATAGCCCAACTTAAACTCTTTAAATTGTTTATAAACCCATTGGGGGAGATACATGCTATTTTACAATTTGGACACAAGTACTTTGAACAGTATGCTTACCGGAATGTATTATTGCCTAAGTACCGTTATTGCCAATGATAAGTCCCTAGCATTATGAACCATTAATCATTTCCATATGAGCGTGAATATTGTTAATAGGCCTATTGGGATTGACGAATCCCGTTAGTGTTGTGTCGATTCAACCAAACGCACTATATTTGAGTATCTAGGTATACTGGCAAATTACCTACTTCTAGGGCTTTATTATCATTTATATGATACCCCACGTTAACGCTTTGAGTGTCATGAGCTTAGTGCAATAATAACTACTTTATCAATTGTCTCTTAAACTTGAAATCTTGTGGTCCATTATTTATTTATAAACCTATGAATTTCACTCAACCTTTGTGTTGACTTTTTAGCATGTTTTATCTCAGGTCCTTAAGGTATTTGGCAAGCATGAAGTCGCACGGAGTTTGTTAATACATTGTGTTATCATTCGATAAACTCTTGAAAACATTTTTGTTAATACATTATGTTTTCAAAAATTATTTGGGACCTCTTGTAACTCTGATGTTTTATTATGATCGAATGATAAGCTTTTAAAACGTCTCATTTAGAGTCGTTTTCTATGATTATGACTGTTGTACTAATAAGTAGCACCCCAATGATATTACATTCCGCTGCGATATTTTGGGGGTGTTACATATTGGTACCAGAGCCATGGTTATAGAGAACCAGGTCGCATTTTAGACCTAGACTATAACCGTTTTTTATATTTAACCACTCCACTTTGCATTGCCTTACACTCTCCGTGTGCTTATACTTTTCGAACACTTATGCACAATTATTCTATTTATATATAAAGAATATTTATATATACACTATTACTCTTGTCTATATAAATAATAATTTTATACTCACGTATTTATATAAAGGTTATTTATATATACGCGCAAGTATATAAATATTTATATACGCACGTATTTATATAAAGGTTATTTATATATGCACTTATATAAAGAATATTTATATATACACTTGATTGACTTTTGATCACTATTTTTTTATATAAACGTTTGATTGATTTTGATCTCTTATACTCGTTTCCAGAACTTCATGTCTAATCTTGTTTTCCCCGATCACATACCTACACTTACATTTTAATGATCTCTAAAACTTTCCCAAGACATTGTGGATGACACAACGATCTCATTTGTTTTCAAGACATTGTGAGTGAAACAATGGTCTCAATTAATTTCAAAACATTACGAGTAATTCCATGATTCGCTAAAACTTTTCATGATCTTTCATAACATCGTTTTACACAAACCCGTTACAGTCTATCAAATTCCCTCGATTTTTTTACTATCTGTCTCCAGAGACAAATTTGAACATTCTACCTATACTCATGGAACATCTACATCGCCTCGTAAACCATCGCCTAAAGACACGCCGGTTGATTAGAACATGACTTTATAATATTTCATTCTTTTTCACTCCTTTTGGTTTTCAAGAATTACGCCGTCAGGAAGGTAACGCCGATACTTGACTGCAGTGTTTTCCTTTACTTAAATGCTATCTTTCGATTCCAATGATAAATTGGAGAACTTGTCGGCCACCACTCTGACACCTACTTCACCGACCTATTTACTGATGCCCAACAGTGAGACTGAGCCATTCGAGGACGTGACTATGGAACTTGAACCCAAACTAGAAAATCACCCACTCGAAGAAGAACCCCTCAGAAGACAAGGAGGAGAACCACTACTACACCTACTCCTCCCACCCAACCAGAGTTTATCACCAAAGAGCCGATCTACCACAGCATCCCATCGCTGGTGACACACATGGCACATCATGAAAGATATTACACGAGATGTGATGGCCAACTGTAACACCCCAAAATCGGGTCCAGCGGAAGCTTACATGTGTAATACCCGAAAATCTATCACTTGGGTGCTACTCAATTAGTATCACAACACAAGTTCAAGAACGGTTTTTCACCACAATCATTTAGAATAAAATTCATTAACAAAAGTATTAAGTTTACATTATTAAATTTTTGTGCGAAAATAGGCCCATAAAATAAGTGAAGCGGTCCCCAAATGAATATCAGAGTGTCTTGATCCTATAACCATGCCATGCCATGCCAAAAGCCGCCAAATGTGAGCTAACACTTTAAGAACCTGAAAATACATGCTAAAACGTGTCAACACGAGGTTGGTGAGTTCATAGGTTTAAGTAAACAAAAGGTATAATATATATATGGACCACAAGATTTAAAGTTGGTTTGACCAGTACATTCGGTTATGTGACCAGTTCATTCGGTCATGTGACCAATCCATTCGGTCATGTTACCAGTACATTCGGTTATGTGACCAGTTCATTCGGTCATGTGACCATTCCATTCGGTCATGTTACCAGTACATTCGGTTATGTATGAATAATCGTTCAAAGTGCTTGTGTCCATGAGTAAAAAGAATCAAGTATGAAACAAGTGAATATATAACGCATTCGAGTAAATAACAATTTCATAAGTAGAGCAAGTAATTGTTTGACTAAACAAGTAGCATAGTCAAGTAAAACAAGTATTGCATTTAGATGAAAACGAGCATGTATTCTCCCCCAAAACGGTTATAAAACAAGTAAAAGTAGGGGCCATGAACTCACCTGGAACAACTGATTTGATAACGAAAAAGGAAAATGCACGGAATTGAGGCTCGGAAACTACCCACAACCTGATATGAATGATATGATTTAGGTCATGGAATGATGTCGTGCATGCAAGTTCATACTCTACTTTATCAGTTGTACATGTTTATTGTCAAAAATATAGTTGCGTCAATGAGTCCATTTATAAAGAAAATCACCCTTTTTAGAATATGTAACTTGTTAATCTCGTGATGAAACTTTAGTCGTCTTGTTAATATGTATTTTGAAATTCTCTAACGCGTCTAATAAGCATACATTATGTTCTACCATTTTCGTTTACGTCATTTTAGCCAAAATACACTCTAAAGTGTCCAAAAATCCATTTTACACATTTCTAATAGCAAAAATATGTTGTCCAACGTATATGTCGTCGTAAACTTTCTTTAGGCCATAACTTTTTCGTCGTAGCTCCGTTTCTTAAGTTTTACCTATCCCCGCGAAGGTATTTTAGTATAATATCGGATTTCTAAGGTCTCGGCTAGTCTAGTTACTATTTATCATCAGTTTTCATCTCTCAAAATTCTTAACAGCTTCAACCATTTTTCTGAAAATTTAGTTTTCGTCGTATAAATTGAAACTAGCGTATCTTTTTCGTTATAGGCCCGTTTTAACTCATTCAAGCGGCTACGTTTTCGTTATTGAGTCTATTTTCTATATTTCTAGCCTAAACTTGTCACCACACTACTGATTTTTCTGTATTAATCAAAACGGGACAGATTCGTCATCAAGAGTGTCAAACTATTTTTCCTAATCTTCTAGCTATTATAACCACTTAACAACCACTTCAAATCTAGTCCTAGTTCATCATCAACTTCTAAACATAACAATAGTGATCTAATACTAACTTAGCAATATTCAAGAGTCCATGTAAATGATGATCAATGATGTTTAAAATTACAAGTTTACTAACATATATATATATATATATATATATATATATATATATATATATATATATATATATATATATATATATATATATATATATATATATATATATATTAAATGTTTTCATCTTCATTTTCTTGTGGAGATTTTTACTAACTAGTTTTCTTGTAATAAAAACTTGTTTAAAACATAACCTTTTGTTAAATGATCATTTTGAATGTAAAACTTTATCAACATGTACAAGGTGATAACTAAGTATATATACTTGAACTAGCATTATGACATGAAAAACATGAAGTTTTGCAAATGTAAGATTACTTACAAAAGAGATTAGTGAGATGAGAATGTAAGACACTTGATTAACCCCAAGATTAGTGTTCCAAACCCTTGCTAGAGTTCCCTAATTATGCTTGATCTTAACCACAAACAAGCTACCTTCTCCTTGCTCCTTAGAGTGTGTCGATTTGTATATATAGATGGGAGGTGATTATATTTTTTTCTTTACTTGAACTAACTAGGTGCAAAAATGAAGATATTTGATCTATTTATACTAAGAGTTTTCAAAGGTAAAATAGTGAAGCTTGGTTAATTATGTTGGGCCGATTGGGGGGTTTGGGGGGGGGGGGTGGGGGCATTGGCTTAGTCAAGCCTCCTTTGAAGATTTGGCTTCATGTTTTGTGGATTTGGGTGGCTAATTAATGCCATGTGATGTTTTGTCTAGCAAATATCTATAAGACAAGGAGGGGGGCGGCATTATACATAAAATGGGATTAGATGAGTTGTTTTGATACAAGAGTGTATATGTTGTATGTGCCGGGTGTTAAAAATAGGTATTGGTTGTTGATTTGGTGATTAACGAAAGTTGTACGTAATTAAACGTAAGATATAAAGAATTTACTTTAGGCGTAAGGAAATATTTTTGGAACTTTGATAATCTTTTTGGAAGTATAAAAATACGTTAGAAATAATCGTTGGGAGAATTGGGTATATCGGGTGTTAAATTTAATTTGCGAATAGCGTTTGTTGAATTGACAACCGTAAGTAAATAAATAAAAAGAAATTGTTTTAGTGTTTAAAATTGTGAACCGGAGTAGGAGCAAGGTATTGGGATGTTGTGGACTAGATGTAGCCTAAGTTCATAGTGCTCAAGAGGATTGTTCCTAGTTTTATGTTTATTTAACCAAATAGTTATACGTAAGGAGTGTTCTTGTAAGAATTTCAAAGTGGTAAATTGGAGTTGAAAAATAATTGTTGGCGTGGAAAATTACGGGTTGCTACAGTCTACCCCCGTTAAAGTTATTCAGTCCCTGAATTCAGCTCGTATGTTCTCGCTTTAAGTGGTCGCAGGATTTCCTTGAGAATTCCAGCGAACCTCAACGATAGGAATTCGACTTTTTCGGCTTGGAACGTGATAGGAAATGGTATTAGCTTTTCAAGACAAGGTTGA
Source organism: Artemisia tridentata subsp. tridentata (assembly GCA_021014915.2). NCBI lineage: Eukaryota > Viridiplantae > Streptophyta > Magnoliopsida > Asterales > Asteraceae > Artemisia > Artemisia tridentata. The sequence continues at coordinate 98,922,475 of CP139504.1, forward strand.
GTTAAAGGTAGTGAAATAGAAAGTGTAATGGACGAGGCTTGTCGCATTGCGACGATAAAAGATAAAACATTAATTAGATAGAAATTTGTAATAGTACATGAAACTTATACGATAGAACTTAAAGTGAAACGCAAAAGGAATACAACACTGGAGAGTTTAGGCTTCCGTTTATTATTAAGGCAGGAGTTCTCTTCTTAAACATTGTCATTGTCGTTGTTGTCCTGACAGGCTTCGCACTTCAACGAGCTCTTCCTCCATTCTGGTTTCTTAGCTCTGGGCATTCACTCTTGAAGTGTCCAATTACTCCACACTCATGGCAGGTTACCGTGACTTTCCGATTCATTACGAGGGTGGGAGCCTCGTAATCCCTGGCTTTGTGTCCAACCTTTTGGCAGTTCCTACATTGAGCGAGGCAAGGTCCATTGTGTTGAAACTGACACTTATTGCACTTGGGTAAAGTCCCTGCATATCCTTTCTTTTCACCTGACCCAGCAACATAGGCCCTGACCACTTCATGTTGTTTGTGTGACGGCCGATCTTGATCGTCTCTTTTGTTGTCATCCCTTTTCCTCGTGTTTTCATTGTTGTTGTGGTTGTTGTTGTTATCTTCTCGAGCATTCCTTGCTCGAACCAATTGGTCCATCAGATTGTGAGACATTCGAATTGTCTCTTCGAGAGTGTTGGGTTTTGACGAGGTAACATTTCCCTGGATATTAGGTGGAAGTCCCCAGATTTACCTTTCGATCCTCTTACGGGTAGTAGAAACCATTTCCAGGCAAAGAGTAGCCAATTCATGGTATCGCTCAGTATAAACTGCAATGTCGACTCCCTTTACAGCTAAGTTCCAAAACTCTACTTCCATCTTTTGAACCTCATTTCTTGGACAATACTCCGCTTTTATCATTTCCTTGAAATCAGCCCATGGTGTTTCGAAAGCAGTATCAATTCCCACTGACTGAGCATAAGCATTCCACTAAGATAAGGCACCCTCCAGCAAGGTACCCATAGCATATTTCACCTTATAGTCCTCTGCGCAGTTACACCTGCAGAAAACCGACTCCAGCTTCTCTAACCATCTAACTAAGTCGACAGTCCCTTCTTTGCCACTGAAATGCTGAGGCTGGCAGTACATAAATTCCTTGTAAGTACAACCACGAGCCACGGGTTTAGCCCTGGTCTCCGTTCCACTGGCTTCTCTGCCGTTACTACTGTTGCGGAGGGTCTCGTTTTTAGCCATAGCAGCGGCAACTTGTGTAGTGACTTGGAAACGAGTCTATTGATAGCAACTGCACTCATGCTTTGTTTCTTTAGCGGCATTCTCTTCAAAACAAGAAAAGAAGAGTGAGGCGTAATAAAGACGTTTCCTAAAAGTAGGTGCTCTAAAGTGGCTTGTCGTAAAATGAAAACTTGAGGTCATGTTATGATTAGCTGGCGTACATCTAGGCGGTGGTTCACAAGGTGATGTAGACGTTCTAAATTATGGGACGAGTTTTCAAACTAGCCGTCAGAAATGGTGAGTAAGGTAATCGGGAAATTGGTAGACTGTAACGGGTTTTAAGGTTACGTAAGACGGTATTTCGTATGATTGTGAAAATTTTCAGAGATCGCTTGTATTAATCAAGATATCTTGAAAATATTTGAAAGGACTTTTAAGAGGTACGAGGGAAAGGAAAAGTACCGTGACGAGAACTATTGTGGTGCTAATGTGTTGGATGTAGGTGTGAATGTTCATGCAACGATTGTATATACACACATAAATTTTTGAAACCTTTAGAAATCGAGTAGGGAATCAATCTGGACATAATTATATTATAACTACTCCCAGTATCGCAAAATTCACCTCTGAGTCAGACATATGTGATCAGGCTATGTCCCACTGTCCCTGGTTGAATATAGGTGATCGGTCTATTCCACCGAGGTTCAATGAATTTTGAAATACTCAGCTCAGTTATACTAATAATATGTCCCTCACATTTGAAAGCCGTTTTGAAAGACTAAGGCAAGTGATCAATCTCGAGGTCGAATGATGAGATTACGTAAGGAAAAGGCGTAACGCTGTGACGTATACGATACGTAAGCTTAAGTATATGGAAGATACTTATAGTGATCAACGAAAATAAGTGGGTGTAATTAATCTGATAATAAGATACTAATCTCATCAATTATGTCAGCAACAAACCACAAGTGAGGCATCATCTTGGTAGGCAAGCACGTGGCGGTCATAGGGTTAAGTTTTCGTAAAAGTAGTTATAGTCTAGGTTTTAAAAATACCCAGTTCTCTATAACCTGGCTCTGATACCAATCTGTAACACCCCAAAATCGGGTCCAGCGGAAGCATACATGTCACCGGGGTGCTACTCAATTGGTATCACAACACAAGTTCAAGAACGGTTTTTCACCACAATCATTTAGAATAAAATTCATTAACAAAAGTATTAAGTTTACATTATTAAATTTTTGTGCGAAAATAGGCCAATAAAATAAGTGAAGCGGTACCCAAATGAATATCAGAGTGTCTTGATCCTATAACCATGCCATGCCATGCCAAAAGCCGCCAAATGTGAGCTAACACTTTAAGAACCTGAAAATACATCCTAAAACGTGTCAACACGAGGTTGGTGAGTTCATAGGTTTAAGTAAACAAAAGGTAATATATATAAGGACCACAAGATTTAAAGTTGGTTTGACCAGTACATTCGGTTATGTGACCAGTTCATTCGGTCATGTGACCAATCCATTCGGTCATGTTACTAGTACATTCAGTTATGTGACCAGTTCATTCGGTCATGTGACCAATCCATTCGGTCATGTTACCAGTACATTCGGTTATGTATGAATAATCGTTCAAAGTGCTTGTGTCCATGAGTAAAAAGAATTAAGTATGAAACAAGTGAATATATAACGCATTCGAGTAAATAACAATTTCATAAGTAGAGCAAGTAATGGTTTGACTAAACAAGTAGCATATTCAAGTAAAGCAAGTATTGCATTTATATAAAAACGAGCATGTATTCTCCTCCAAAACGGTTATAAAACAAGTAAAAGTGCCTAGAACAACTGATTTGATAACGAAAAAGGAAAATGCACAACATTGAGGCTCGGAAACTACTCGCAACCTAATACGAATGATATGATTTAGGTCTTGGAATGATGTCGTGCATGCAAGTTCATACTCAACTTTATCACTAGTACATGTTTATTGTCAAAAATATAGTTGCGTCAATGTGTCCATTTATTAAGAAAATCACCTTTTTTAGAAAACGTAACTTGTTAATCTCGTGATCAAACTTTAGTCGTCTTGTAAATAGGTATTTTGAAATTCTCTAACGCGTCTAATAAGTATACATTATGTTCTACCATTTTTGTTTACGTCATTTTAGCCAAAATACACTCTAAAGTGTCAAAAAATCCATTTTACACATTTCTAACAGCTTTTCTAATAGCAAAAATATGCTGTCCAACGTATATGTCGTCGTAAACTTTCTTTAGGCCATAACTTTTTCGTCGTAGCTCTGTTTCTTAAGTTTTACCTATCCCCGCGAAGGTATTTTAGTATACTATCGGATTTCTAAGGTCTCGGCAAGTCTTGTTACCATTTATCATCAGTTTTCATCTATCAAAATTCTTAACAGCTTCAACCATTTTTCTGAAAATTTAGTTTTCGTCGTATAAATTGAAACTAGCGTATCTTTTTCGTTATAGGCCCGTTTTAACTCATTCAAGCGGCTATGTTTTCGTTATTGAGTCTATTTTCTATATTTCTAGCCTAAACTTGTCACCACACTACTAATTTTTTTGTATTAATCAAAACGGGACAGATTTGTCATCAAGAGTGTCAAACTATTTTTCCTAATCTTCTAGCTATTTTAACCACTTAACAACCACTTCAAATCTAGTCCTAGTTCATCCATCAACTTCTCAACATAACAATAGTGATCTAATACTAACTTAGCAATATTCAAGAGTCCATGTAAATGATCATCAAGGATGTTTAAAATTACAAGTTTACTAACACACACACACACACACACATATATATATATATATATATATATATATATATATATATATATATATATATATATATATATATATATATATATATATATATATATATATATTAAATGTTTTCATCTTCATTTTCTTGTGGAGATTTTTACTAACTAGTTTTCTTGTAATAAAAACTTGTTTAAAACATAACCTTTTGTTAAAAGATCATTGTGAATGTAAAACTTTATCAACATGTACAAGGTGATAACTAAGTATATATACTTAAACTAGCATTTTGACAAGAAAAACATGAAGTTTTGCAAATGTAAGATTACTTACAAAAGAGATTAGTGAGATGAGAATGTAAGACACTTGATTAACCCCAAGATTAGTGTTCTAAACCCTTGCTAGAGTTCCCTAATTTTGCTTGATCTTAACCACAAACAAGCTACCTTCTCCTTGCTCCTTAGAGTGTGTCGATTTGTATATATAGATGGGAGGTGATTATATTTTTTTCTTTACTTGAACTAACTAGGTGCAAAAATGAAGATATTGGATCTATTTATACTAAGAGTTTTCAAAGGTTAAATAGTGAAGTCAAGATCATGATTGGCTTGGTTAATTATGTTGGGCCGATTGGGGGGTTGGGGGGGGGGGGGTTCATTGGCTTAATCAAGCCTCCTTTGAAGATTAGGCTCCATGTTTTGTGGATTTGGGTGGCTAATTAATGCCATGTGATGTTTTGTCTAGCAAATATCTATAAGACAAGGAGGGGGCGGCATTATACATAAAATGGGATTAGATGAGTTGTTTTGATACAAGAGTGTATATGTTGTATGTGTTGGGTGTTAAAAATAGGTATTGGTTGTTGATTTGGTGATTAACGAAAGTTGTACGTAATTAAACGTAAGATATAAAGAATTTACTTTTGGCGTAAGGAAATATTTTTGGAACTTTGGTAATCTTTTTGGAAGTATAAAAATACGTTAGAAATAATCATTGGTAGAATTGGGTATATCGGGTGTTAAATTTAATTTGCGAATAGCGTTTGTTGAATTGACAACCGTAAGTAAATAAAGAAAAAGAAATTGTTTTAGTGTTTAAAATTGTGAACCGGAGTAAGAGCAAGGTATTGGGATGTTGTGAACTAGATGTAGCCTAAGTTCATAGTTCTCAAGAGGATTGTTCCTAGTTTTATGTTTATTTAACCAAATAGTTATACGTAAGGAGTGTTCTTGTTAGAATTTCAAAGTGGTAAATTGGAGTTGAAAAATAATTGTTGACGTGGAAAATTACGGGTTGCTACACCAACCTACAGTCTCGTTGGACCCGAGTGAAGCCCGAGAAGCAAAATACGGATCTTACTCAATCAAGATTCGTGATGTTTATTGACTTTACCATTTATTATTTGTTTTCATTTATCCTCAATCAACTTTCGTAATACTCAATGTCTTTCTCATTATATGTTTGTTCTCATTTAACATGCATGCTTACAACGTAATGCATTTCTCATTTATTGTTGATCCCCATTCATTCTCAATTAGCATTCGCAATGCTTATTGTCTTTTTCACTTATTATCGTTCTCATTAATTATTTACTCTCAGTTAATATTCGTGCTGTCAGTTATCTTTTATTATTCGTTCTCATTTCTTCTCATTTAAGCATTCGAGATACATATTGTCTTTCTCATTTATTTATTTTCTCAGTTATTCTCATTTAACATTCGTAATATTTATGGACTTCATCATTTATTGTTGATCTCCTTCGTGACACTTATTGTCTTCCTCATTTATCGTTTGCTTTCACATTTATTGTCTATCTCATTTGTTCTCATTTACCATATTGTGATGCTTATTGCTTTCTCAATTCTTGTCCATTTCACTTGATCTCTCTTAACAATCATGATGTTTATTATCTGTAGGGTATTCACAATGCAAGAAACACTTGTTTGAGGCCTTTAGATGGATCGAATAGACAAGAACTAGAGAGAGAAAGTGGGAACTTCTAGAGAGAGAAATACTATGTGTATATTAGCTTGAAATGAAGTGAAGTTCCAACCCTTCCCTTGCAAGGGAAGGGGTATTTATACATACTACTTAATATGCCCCTAGTGGGCTGTGGAGAGAGCTGACAGAGGGTAAAGACCCGACCCACTCCACAATACTAATTAATAACTAATCTACTAATAATATTACTGATAATCCTATGAACTATGATGAGCTAATAAGTACTCGGGGTGACCGAGTCTTCAGCTGAATATTCATATTCCTAACAATCTCCCCCTAAGGGAGGTCACCCCAGAAGTAATGTTCTGAATTTCAGCACTTCTTCCTTGGATCTTGACATCATAGCTCGTAACCATTGATTCTTCAATATCATAGATTGTTGTGCAAACATCCGTGATCTTAAGATGACTTCTCTTTTGTCTTGGATGAACTTTGAGTAATCTTTGAAAGTATCATCCCACTTGAGTCTCCAAGTCATCTTTTAGTAGTAGGTCTCCATGTGATGAAATATACTTAGAGCCGACATGCTCACACGATATGGTGTCATGATCTTCAGCATCAGAGTTAGCAGAAGCTGTGTTGAAGGTCTTTTAGGTTGATCATGACTTCTTTGATGATGATGTGGTGTGAGCATGTGGTGATGGATTGGCATCTTTTCTGCAACCAGCTACAACAGCAACCAGCTACAGCATTCCACTGCTACACTCGCCAGAAGTTCCTGCATACGACAGTTAGCAACAAATCAACCGGTACTTACAGGTTCGGACTTCGAGATTGTTAACAGCATAGTGTGAAAACTCTCTCTAATCCTTACCAAGACCGTTCCTAATCGAAAACCCACAGAGGGCTTTTTAAGATCGAACCGTAGCACATCAACGATTAGGAGAGTCGCTGGAGATCACTCCACGACTGTAGACCGTTTGAAGCCGCCGCGATCACTAAGCGTAATCCACAGGGAATTACCGAAGTGACCTGCTTTCAGGGCTGTTTGATGTTGACCCTGGCAGGAATTTCCATTCAATCATTGAGAATTACATTTGTAAATTCTCTCATAAATGTTCTGGCAGATTGCTAAGATCTGCGTAAGACTCATGAGTTTACAACTGGTGTCCTTAATGTTGAACAACCAGTGTAGAAATAATTTGTGTCCCTATGAGATCTTATTATGCATCTCGTGGCTCTAGACTCGATAGTGCGATTTGATTTAGTGAGCGGAGGCTGGAGAGAACTGCCACCTTTTCAATATCATCTAACTCGGAGTGAGAGAGACGATAGAAATGTATTGAACTCTGTGACAATTGAAACAAGAATCCTTTGAGGGACCTTGAGTGGCTAGGGAGGGTTGTGCAGCGTATCACTGGGTCCATGATACTTTGTCTTCAATGCCAGCAATCAACTAAGTGATTCTGACAGCATATGTATTGACCCGGTTTCTGCCTAAGTTGTAAGGAGGGCTATTTCTTTTCACCCTTTATCTTTACAATTCTTTTTCATTCTTCAACCCCTTCAGTGCTTACCGAGACTTCATAACTAACACCTTGTTGGGTTTATTCCAGTGTTAGCTCCATCTCAGTCGGCACTCTTCCCTTATCCACTTTTCTCCTTTTTAATCATACCTAAGGACTTCTACACTAACTAGTGGATTATCCATGGGTAGATCCCTCCGGCTCTGGTGGGATCGTGGGAACTTGAGCCTAACCTAACCATCCTTATAACTCCATGCGTTAATTAAAATGGCCGGTCTTTAGTATTCATCCACGATAGCCAAACCAAATCTTTGAAAAATCTCTCAAAGTGTTCATGATTCTGAAACACATTTTTGCAAACACTTGAGAGTTTTATATTTTTCAAATGCTCCCCCTCAACATGTGCTCGAGTGATAGTTTTATAAATTTGCACATGTTAGGTAGAGCTCGCACTTTTTGAATTGATCCACTTTCAGTGAACATGACCTATTCGAGACACGCTTACATCACTAGATATACTAGCTTGAAATTATTACCCGGCCTGGTCAAGTCCACAGAAAGTTTCTCGAAATGGTACTCTCTACTCGGATACATCTTTTTCGAGACACGCTTACATCACTGGTTAGACCAGATTGAAATTATTACCCGGCCAAGACGTATCCTTTCGATTGATGACAATTCAAGTTTCGTCAATTCATTGGTGAAGTCTGAGCCTTGCTCACGTGAGATGCCCAAATCCTTAATGTTTTGTTAAAACCATTTGCTCCCCCTCAATATGTGCATCGATATATGAAAGATTTTAGCACATATGGAAGAGCTTGCTTTTATGACCAAAGCATTTTGCTCCCCCTCAATATGTGCCTTGATATACAAAATGGTTTAGCACATACGGGAGAGCTTACATTAACTTCCAAATCATCACATTTTATCAGAATTTCATATATAAATCACATTCTCTCCCCCGATCAAAAATTTCAAACCATTTGAGATTTGTGATCCCAAGTGATTTAAATAAGTTTAGAAAATTTGGGAGAAAATGTGGTCAGGTTTAAATGTATTCTGATTTTGAAGCATACTATGCTCCCCCTGAAACAACGAGAGAGTGTCACTGTTGATGTTGCAAAAATTTGGCAAGGTGTCAGAAATTTGAACAAATATGCTCCCCCTCAATTAATGACCCGTTTTCCATTAAAAGAGCTGTAGTCATTCAATTGAGCGACGGGTATTTGTGAAAATTTAATTCAATTTACCACCTTGTGTAACATCAAGACTCTCTTGAAGAATCAAACAACATAAAGAGTCTGATGAAAAGAAGACTTCTCTTCTTATACACGACATGACGCACTGAAACGTACATCAAGTCGGTGAAACATGGATATGAAGTAATCCATGCCCAGGTGAACATCACCCAGTTGGAGGAACAACCGTCCTTTTGGCGACGTGCTTTCCCCAGAGTGTATCGCGGGTTGCAGTATGAAGTAACTGCAAGCCATTAAGACATGTTTTAACTGATTAGTATAACTTCTGCTCGAGCTTCATTTAAGGATCCGTGTCATTGTTGAATGACATTTCTAGATTCGTAAATGTTATCGATAAACAGAAGACATGCCTAGGTAGGACTATTTTTGGTATTTTCTGATTTTTTCGATTTTTATGGTTTTTATAGGTTTTATATTTTTGTATTTTCTTTTTGATTTAAGATATATACAACTATGTACAAGGATATAAGAAGACAATCCTTTACTCCTCCTTTTCTTCCTGAAGACACTTGAGGGTTTCAGGAGTCATGCTCTTCATGCCAAGGCGTGGGAGAATAAACTGAAACCTTTCTCTTGGGAGGGCCTTGGTGAAGATGTCAGCTAACTGAAACTCTGTCCTCACGAAGTATAGTTCCACAATTCCTTTTTCCACCTGTTCCCTGATGAAGTGATGCCTGATGTCGATGTGTTTTGACCTGGAGTGCTGAACATTGTTACAACAAAGAGCAATGGCGCTTTTGTTGTCACAATATAGGGGAATTTTGTTGTATGAGAATCCATAGTCCGAAAGTTGTGATCGCATCCAAAGGATTTGTGCACAACAAGCAGACATGGCAATGTACTCAGCTTCAGTAGATGATATGGAAGTACTCATCTGCTTCTTAGAAGACCAACTAACCAACTTTTCCCCTAAAAACTGAGCTCCTCCTGAAGTACTGCGACGAGTGTCTTGACATCCCGCATGATCAGCATCCGCGTAAGCCGTTAACTCCATTGCAGTGTCCTTAGGATACCAGAGACCCATATGAACCGTGCCTTGAAGATACCGGAAGATCCTTTTCACTGCTTCAACATGCTTCTTGGTTGGCCTGGATTGATACCGAGCACACATACACACAGCAAACAGAAGATCTGGTCTGCTAGCCGTGATGTACATCAAAGATCCAATCATGCTTCGATACTTTGTTATATCCACTGGAATCCCTGAAGGATCTTCATCCAGCTTCGTTCTATCAACCATGGGAGTGTCAACAGGTTCACTTGAATAGAATCCAAACTTTTTCAAGATCTCGTTGACGTATTTGGATTGATTAATGAATATGCCTCCGGGACTTTGAGAAACTTGTAATCCTAAGAAGAATGACATTTGTCCCATCATGGACATTTGGAACTTGGAATTCATCTCCTTTGAAAAACTATCACATTCACTAGGATCTGTTGAAGCAAAGATGATATCATCTACATAGATCTGAACTAGTAGTAGATGGTTTCTTGACTTCCTGGTGAATAGTGTGGGATCAACAACAGCCTTGGAGAATCCGTTCACTAGGAGGAAATTGGACAATGTATCGTACCATGCCCTTGGCGCCTGTTTTAACCCATAAAGAGCCTTCTTCAAGCGGTAAACATGAGTAGGATGTTCAGCATCCACGAATCCTTCTGGTTGACTCACATAAACTTCTTCCTTTAAGTCACCATTCAAGAATGCCGTTTTGATATCCATCTGGTAGACTATCATATTTCGACTAGCAGCATTTGCCAGGAAGATTCTTATAGCTTCAATTCTAGCAACCGGAGCAAACGATTCTTCAAAATCAATGCCCTCTTCTTGTCTGAACCCTTTAGCAACTAGCCGTGCCTTATTCTTTAACACATCACCATACTCATCAAGCTTCACTTTGAAGATCCAGTTTAAGGCAATGATCATTGCAAGCTCTGGAGGAGGCACTAATTCCCATACTTCAAGTCGATCAAATTCATGGATTTCATCCTGCATAGCCTGGAACCAGCAATCTTTAGTCATTGCTTCTTTGGCATCTTTTGGTTCGACTTTGGACAGTACAGAATTGAAGAAGCACCATAGTGCATCAGTGGCTAGTTGATTACGTGTGGATACTGGACGTGAGGGATTGCCTATGATGTTGTCGATTGGATGATCACTGGTCCATTTTCTGAGATGGTCGTGAGGTTGAGGGTTATGAACAGATGTAGCAGTGCTGTGTTCTTCAAGTGAGGATGTGTCTGATGTATGTTCAGGAGCAAATATGTTTTCAAAAGGAACCTCATCAACAGGAGCAAAGGGGTTAACTTCCAAAGAATGATTATCTGAAGATTCTTGTATTACTGGAGAAGATTGAGCGTTTGATGACGAAGGCGATTGACTGGCAGCTGAAGCATTGAGATTGACTGATACTGAAGCTGTTGGGCCTTCTGAACCTTGTGGGGCTTGAACCTCAGCCATAAGAAGTATAACAGGTTCACTTGGGATGGTTCCATTCGTGGGCTCAAAGTATTCATCAAACATAGGATCGAATAACTTCTTCAACTCCTCGCATGTAGGTGGCACATAAGAATCTGCAGGCGTGGAATTCTGTACAAGTCCTGAACTAATGGGTCCAGGTGACAAAAGGTTAAGATCGGGTCCAGAACTAATTTGTCCTGAAGCAGGTTGCTCACTCAGCTCATCGAATGTAACATGAATGGTTTCCATAATTTTACGGGTTCTCTTATTGTAGATTCGATACCCTTTACTGTCTGGTGCGTATCCAACAAAATACCTACATCTGCTTTAGCTCTTAACTTTCCCAAGTCTTGACTATCGTTAGTTGGATAGCAAAGTGCACCAAACACACGGAGAAAAGAGAGATCTGGTTTCTTGTTATGAATTAACTCGAAGGGAGTCTTCTCATGAACAGGATGAATTAGGGATCGGTTTTGAGTGTAACATGCTGTTGCAATAGCCTCTGCCCAGAGAAACATCGGTGCCTTTGAAAATATAAGCATAGTTCTTGCAGCTTCCACCAGAGTACGGTTCCTTCGTTCAACCACTCCGTTCTGTTGAGGAGTGCGAGGGATACTTTTCTGATGCGTGATGCCAATACTTTCATAGAAATTACGGAGTTGTTGGTTAACAAACTCAGTACCATTATCAGTGCGGATGATTCTGACAGTTTTATCGAGCCTTACTTGCTGCTGTTTTATTAGTTTAATGATAACCTCTGGAGTTTCGTCCTTGGTTCTCAAAAACTTTACCCATGTGAACCGAGAATAATCATCTACTATCACCAGAACGTACTTCTTTCCATTTATGGTTTGTATTCTCATTGGACCGCACAAGTCCATGTGGAGGGTATGAAGAACTTCCAAGTTGGTGTTGATGGTTTTAGGCTTGTGGGTTTGTTTCTTTCTTTTACCCAGTTGACATGCAGAGCAGAGATGATCTTTCTCATATTTCAGTCTGGGCATCCCTCTAACAAGATCTTTACGTGAAAGATTATTTATGGTACCGAAGTTCAAGTGGTTCAAACGACGATGCCACAACCATGATTTTGTTTTAGAGGCTTTAGAAAGCAAGCATATGGGAGAGGACTTCAACATTTCTTCAATCGATATGGTGTATAGATTGGTGCCCCGACTGCCCTTGAGGAGATCTATACCATCCAATTCTCTGACGAAACATGTATGTTTTCTGAAAGCCACTTCCAGATCTGAATCACAAAATTGACCCACAGAAAACAGATTGTGCCCTAGTCCTTCCACATAATATACCCTTGAGATTACACTGTCACCAAACACATAATCTCCATAACCCATAATAGCACCAAAGTGGTCGTTCCCAAATCTAACTGTCCCGATAAACTTTTTCACGAAGTTCTTGAGCCGCGAGCGATCCCCAGTCATATGTTTTGAGCAGCCTGAGTCCAAATACCACAGGACGATTTGTACGACGTGCATTTGAAACCAGACAACAATGGATAACTGAAAAATGTGGATCCCCAAGTGCAATTGGGGTCCGTTTGGTCAGCACACACATATTCTGGAACCACAGATTTCACAGATGCTACTGTCTTTACTGAGGAGACAGAACTAGAAGCAGGACAAGACCTAGATGGAAGGCATTGTGACACTAAAGACAGGATTCTACCAGTTGGTCTCCATTCCTTATTCTTCACAATTTTATGCTTATTCATTTTAGGTAATGAGCTCTGTTTTCCTAAATTGAATTTCCTTCCAGTGGCTCTCCATTCCTTAACTTTCACAATTTTATGCTTATTCATTTTAGGTAACGTGTACTGTTTTCCTAAATTGAATTTCCTTCCAGTGGGTCTCCATTGATAGCCTACGCTAGCAAATGTTTTTCCTGTTGCTTTCTAAACTTTCTTGCATGCTTCAGTTATCCTAACATTCTTATCATGGGGTGATGCAGAAGACATCAAGAAAGACACAACACACTCATCATGATTAGCAGAAATTAAACAATTGTCGCATGTTTTACAGATAGCATTAGAATTCGAATTAATTACAGTACTTTTGATACTAGAATCAACACGATTCATCCTACTCATTGCAAACTTATTGTTCCTAGGTTGGGCTTCTACATTCTTTAAGTGATCATTCTTAGCTGGCGCAGTCCTATCCTTTCTTGCATTTCCTCTAGACCTTGACCCGCTAGCTTGGGTGTCACTTTTTACTCCTGTAGAAGCATCGAAGGGAACATTAGTTTGTTTTTCTGTCACATGCCTTCCTGATAATGATGTGTTGGGTTCTGATGTTTTAGGTGGTAGATCAAAGGCTACATGCTTGTTCTCAACAGTGGATGATGATGCAACAAATCTATCTCTATGGCAGCTAAACTTAGGAATTGAGCCTATGGCATATTCTAAGTTTTCCTGAATCCTTTTCGTGAGTTTGCAGGTATAGACAACTGCCCTATCAAGTGGCTTATCAGTCCTATCCTCTTCAACTACCTCACGAAGTGTGTCAAGGCCCTCTCTAAGATGATCGAGATATGTTTGATGGGCAAAGCTGTTATTTCTAAGCTTAAATGGAATACGCCCAACATCAACATCATACTTTTTACTATCAGTAGCCTTTGGTGCATCACAATTACAAGTGGTGCATGGCATTTTACCTTTCACCCGAGCCTTAAGATTCTCAATTTCATTTTTCAAAGAGGTTATTTGATCATTGTGATTGCTTCTTGTAACTTTAATAGAATCATATAACTCTTTGAAATGTTGTTTAACCTTTGAATTTTCTTCTCGATAACACTCATTTTCATAATGTAACTTATTTATGGTGTTTTGATATTGAAAATTTTGAGAATCTGAAGATGAAGGTTTATTGGTGCCATACACTTCACACTTGTTGGATTTCAATTGGGCAATTTGGGCCCTCAGCAGTCGAATCGTGTTCGTGTGAGCTTGAATTGTCTCATCTCGTTTGCTTAATTCAAAATAAGTATCAACTTCAGGAGCATCCAAGGATGTCTTGTCATTTGATATTTTATGTTTTTCATTTAAATGTTGATGTTTCAATTGCAAATTAAGATATTCAACTTCTAATTTTGAAAAACGTTTAACCATATTATCATGGTCATCATTTTGAATTTTTTCAAGCAATTTTAAATTCTCCCCCTCAAGCTCAACAACACGATTCTGGGTGACATTTAACGCAATAGCATACTCATTAAATTGACAAGCAGACAATGCAGAATCAGTGACAGTGTAAAATACATCTTGTGCAATACATTTAGCAATCAAGTTGTCGTTAGTAATGAGTATGTTTTTTATTTCAATCTCTCGACTCTTAAGTTCTATTGCATATTCATTCACCTCATTTTCCATATCTTTAAACACTACTTCCATTTCTTTTATTTCGGCTTTAAGGGCAGTTTGCAACCCTTCAAAGTGTTCTTTAAGTAGTTTAAAGAATGGCATGACCTCAGTTAAGTAACACCTTTTAGCATGTTCAAAACACCTTTCCCCCTCAGTAATACCGGAGGGTGTGATTCTCTTCTTGCATGTTTTATCGAAATCAGCAAACAGTTGCTAAAGCACATATAAGCTAATAAAGGTTTTACATTCAGTGGGAAGAGATAAAGGCACCAAATTCCTAGGTGTATTGGGAGGATACACCGTTATGGACGCAACTTTTCTAATGAGGGGGGTGTTGGCCTTAAGTTTTTCTACCTTAAGTTTTTCATTATCTTGTTTCCAGAATATCTGTTCAGGTGTTAACTTCTTTTGAGGAGCAAACACAGTCAAACGATTTTCCTCACTATAGTCATGGGGTTTGATTATTATTCGTCTGACTATGCACTCGGGATCCCTCATTTTCTCATTCATTCTAACCCTTGTTCTCTCACTTAACTCATCCTCTTCTTCTGTGTAGATATGCTCAGGCGGTCATGATTAGGCATAAACATCACATTAGAATCATTTAATGCAGGTTGGGCTATCTTAGCAATTTCATGAATAGCTAATTTAGATTTACCTACATTGCTTTCACTATGCTTGTCACTTAACTTTCTGTGCTTATACATCATTTGGGCAGTTTGTCTGGTTTGGTCTTGTGTGTACAACTTATCTTCAAGCTTATTTTTTAACGTCTTGAGTCTAGAGAAATCATTTAAAAGTGTTGTTTCTTTTTGTTTGAATTCTAGCTTAAGTGTAGTTACACACTTTTGTGCTTCCTGTTTCTGTTTGACAAACTGTTCTAGCTGACTTTTCAAAGAACTCAACTCTAATTTTAATGTTTCTTCTCTTACTCTAGACTCTTTAATAAGTGTACTCATTTGACCTTCTAATTTCTGCTCACGTTCATTAAGCTCAAACTTAGCACGCTGTTCATACATAGCCACTTGTTCTTTATAAATGTTAAGTCTAGTGATCAAGTCATCATCAGGGACAGGCAATTTGTTCTCATGGCACTCATATGCATTATCTAAATTACACGCATTATCTAAGGCACCTACATTATTTACAACACAAACATCATTATTTACAAAAGATTCACCATTTGGTACATCAGGCGAGTTGTTGTGATTCAAATACTGTACATATGAAATAATATTGCTATTTTCCATGTCAACATTACTTGTGTCAGAAACATCTGCCTGATGTACTTCTTTGGGATTCTTTTGTCCCTCGACTATATTATATGTGTCATAAATTTTTAGTACCTCAGATATCACGGATGCATTAGAAGGACCAACTTGACGGGGAGATGAGACCAAGGAAGACAAGTTAGCCATGAAGATTGTTTGAGCCGTAGGTTCATCATCTACATCCGAGTCAAATGCATCACAGTCATCTGCCTTGAAGATGTTAGGATCATTAAGTGCTAGATCCTGAACTGGTTGCTCATCCACATCTTCATCAAAAGTATTTCCCCCATCTCCTGCCAAGAACAATAACTCTTCCTCATCCAATACAGCTCCATTCTCTTGAGCTTGCATTAACAGCATCTTGTCTTTGAAATAATCTGAGTTCTGAGGACGTTTAGGTTGATTGCAGTTTCTAGCAATGTGTCCAAGCCCCCCACAATTATAACACTTGATCTGTTTCCCTTGACCCTGATTGGCATTCCCTGCTCTATTCTGCACATAACCTCGACCCATGTTTCTTCCAGCTCTCCCTTGCACATTCTAAACCACAATTTTCCCATCCTCCACCATTGCTAGATTACGTGGGTTGGATGAATTCCTTAACTGATTGTTGGTCTGAGGGAGTGATGCTTGAAACTGTTGAACCAGTAATGATACTTGATTGGTGAGGTTGTCAATCATTTTGTCGGTCTGAGAGTAGCCTGAGTCAAGTTGGGAACTCATAGCAGGTACTTGTGAGTGAAGTTGATGATAGCTTGGGTTGGATGATGATTGGATTGTTGGTTGAACATTTGTCATGAATGCCAGTGGATCATTTGTAGTTGCAGGATTAAACTTTTCTCTCAGCACCCGATCGTAGACAGCATGCTTCTCATGTTGTTGCAGATATGCATACAGCTGTTCATAGTTGGTATCCCTTAAACCTTTGTTGAGTTTGACAGCAGTAACAAATCTGTCCCATTCAGGAGTCATGTTGTTCACAAACTTTGAGTTTAGTTGGATATTGGGCATAGTCATTCTGATCATCCTCATATCATTCACCAACTTATGAAATCTCACATAGTAGTCTGTGATATTCTCTCCTGGGTTCATTTTGAAATGCTCGAACTCATCATACAGCTGTGACTCACGATCTTCCTTTGTGAGTTCTGACCCTGCCAACAACATTTTAACGTTGTCCCACACAGCTTTGGCTTCAGTGTTGAAATTGATGAGCTTGTATACATCCTTTGGAAGACCTTGAATGACTATGTTTGAAGCTCTAATGTCAGCATCATACCTCTTCTTTTCTTCTTCATTAAGATCATTGTAGTTTCTAGGTCTATCGATGCCCCAAGTTACAGTCCCATCTTCACCAGTTGTAAAAACATCTCTGGTGGTACCCATCTGATATGGTCCATCGTCAATTGACTTAAGAATGTTAACTCCATTATCTTTTCCCAAGCAGTAAAGTCTTATCCGTTGTGCCCAAGACTCATAATCCGTCCTATCCAGCATAGGTGGACGAGTGTCAGATCCTGCTGCTTGAATATCTTCTGATGATGTGTTTGATGTGGTAGCCATAGTAACTACGGGATTTTACAGATCTTGTGATTTAACCGAGAAATCGAATCTTTCGCGGGAATTTCGAAAATCACCAAGACACAAACCACATAGACAAATAGCACCCTTGAGGATACAAACCGCCTAGACAAACCGCTTAGACACAAACCGCATGCACGTCTTAGAGACAAACCGTGTAGACACAAACCGCATGCACGTTTCAGAGACAAACCGCGTAGACACAAACCGCATACACACCTCAGAGACAAACCGCGTAGACACAAACCGAGTTCACGCTGCAGAGACAAACCGCGTAGACACAAACCGAGTTCACGCTGCAGAGACAAACCGCGTAGACACAAACCGAGTTCACGCTGCAGAGACAAACCGCGTAGACACAACCCGAATACACGCTGCAGAGACAAACCACGTAGACACAAACCGAGTTCACGCTGCAGAGACAAACCGCGTAGACACAAACCGCGTACGCGCCTTAGAGACAAACCGCCAAACACGTCGCTTTCAATGTTTTTTTGTCCTTTTGCCTAAACTAGTAATAAGACAAACCGCGTTCTCGAAGTGACACAAACCGCGTTCAAGAGCTTGTCCAGAGCACACAAACCGCAGCCAAGAACACTTGGATAAACACTCACGAATCACCCAAAAACACCACACAAATCTTAAATCTGTGAATTCAAGCACCAAATACTACTCTTATACTGTTCCTAAGCTAGAAAGTACAAGGTATAACAACTTCTAATCACTAAACAAGGCACAAAATGAAATTTAAGTAACTTATCAATTCGAACTAAAAAACCTCAAAAACTAGACAAATCCGTGAATACCAACTCTCATGGACCTAACCATGGCTCTTGATACCAATTGTAGGTTATTCACAATGCAAGAAACACTTGTTTGAGGCCTTTAGATGGATCGAATAGACAAGAACTAGAGAGAGAAAGTGGGAACTTTTAGAGAGAGAAATACTATGTGTATATTAGCTTGAAATGAAGTGAAGTTCCAACCCTTCCCTTGCAAGGGAAGGGGTATTTATACATACTACTTAATATGCCCCTAGTGGGCTGTGGAGAGAGCTGACAGAGGGTAAAGACCCGACCCACTCCACAATACTAATTAATAACTAATCTACTAATAATATTACTGATAATCCTACGAGCTATGATGAGCTAATAAGTACTCGGGGTGACCGAGTCTTCAGCTGAATATTCATATTCCTAACATTATCCTTCCTAGATATGGATTTTCATTATTCATTCTCATTTGACATTCGTAATGAATATTGTCTGTCTCATTATTATTGAACCTCGTTTAGAATTCTGTATTTCAGTATTGGCCTCTTTTGACTATTAGTTTAATTCGATTGATTCTCTCGGTTAATTGAATTACTTCGTGTTGATATTCTATATCTCATCTCTTTACTATTGTGATAAATTATGATTCTTCTATCCTCGTAAATTTAAGTCATTGGCTTCTCTTTTACACACCCTTTCGTTTGCTTCTTTGTTCGTACGAATATCAAATCTTTCTTCCGAGCACTCCTTGCTCATACCAGTACGAATAATATTGATATCTAAATCTATTCACTATCATTTTAATTCATTGATCCTTCCATTTGCATCGGTTGGTAACGGTTTGTTTCTTTGTTTGTACAAACACCTATCTTTCTTTCGAGCACTCTTTTCTCATGATAAGTACGAATATTCTTAATATCTAATTTTGATCCATTAATGTTATTCATCAATTCCTTCATTTGCATTGGTCGATAATGGTTTGCTCCTTTGTTCATACAGATATTTAATCTACCCCTTTTAAACAATCCTTGCTCCTAAATACTACACACGGCAGAATCACAATACTATTTGTATGATTCATTGACTCTTTCAATTTTATTGTTATTCATTTTTTTGTGAGTATCATTTCTTCCATGAAATTGATATCTACATCTTTCGACTGTTAGTACGCATCCGTGGTTGTCCCATCTACATTAATCGTTAGTACGTATCAGGGCTTAGGAGCAACACCCCCAGACAACAGGCTGCAAGCCGCACGAAGTCGTCAGAAGAGTTACGCCAATGTGACACGTAATCCATTAAAAATTTCAGGTTGGAGATATAATCATACCGAAAGTCTCGCCATGAAAGTACGTGATACGTTTTGAGAAACAAAGAAAAATGAACCCGAGGTACATTGAACCTTTCAAAAGTTTAGCTGAAGACGGTCTGGTAGCTTACCAACTCGAACTTATACCATAAGTTAGTAGAGTACACAACACATTTCACGTTTCGAACCTGAAGAACTACTTATCAGAGGAAACCCTCGACATTCCACTAGAGGAGATTCAACCGGACAAAAAACTTCATTTTTTTTCGAAAGAACTTGTAGAAATCATGGACCGAGAGGTCAAGCGACTAAAGCATAGCCGTATCCCTATTGTCAATGTTCGTTGGAACTCTCGACGAGGACCGGAATACACTTGGGAAATAGAAGACTAAATGCGTCGGCAATATCCACACCTCTTCGCCAACAAAAATTAAACATCTAACTCGAATTGAATGTCGGGACGGGAATCCCTTTAAGGATTAGGTACTGTAACAATTCACAATTTTGAGGTCATTATTTAATTATTTAATTTTACTTAATAATTTTATTTTAAGTAAATTCACTCTTACGGATAATTAGATAGGTTATTCCGCGTACTTCGTTAAATGTACATCTAACTCAAACCGACACCTGAAAATACTCAGTATAATTATTTTTATACATTTTGGTTCCTTACAATCATATTTTAAATATTCTATTTTTACTTTTCTATTTTAATCTAAACTTTGCACATTTCGCGTTTTGCGCATTTTCAGTCTACGTTTTCAACTTTTAAACATCAAATAATCACCCAACAAGTTCAAGGACCACCTAAAATATCAAAATAGGTTTTGATGTCAAGTTTTAACATTTTTATAAATTTTATATTTTTACGTTACCCGGTTTTAAGTTTCGTGATTTAAGGACTTTACGTTAGTAATTACCGGGATCAAACTACACCCCGTAGCTCAAGTATTGTACAAAAGTTGCACCAATACTTGTTCCACTCATTCAATATACACGACATACCACAAGGACACATGTCCTTATGGTGTCACTCCTTGCTACACATGTATACCACCCTTTTTGCATGTTACCAATACTTATCACATAAGTATTATTTCTTCATTTGATAAGGTCCAAAAATCTGCATATATCCTCTCCTCCATCACCATATTTATGTCCCCTATACAGCCCACAATCACCATAATTCTTGGTTTTTAGCTACAAAGATATACACCAAAGATTGAAGGATTAGTTAGGACATAAGAGATCTAGTGTTTTTGATATTGTTCATGTGTTTTTCATCAAAGTATTGCAAGAAACCACCTCTATTTTCATTTCACTTCTGTAAATACTTGTTTTCTATGTATTTTATATGTTCAATATGTTTATTATGCTTGGTTATACTTGGTACATATGCTAGATCACTAGAAAACCTAATAAGGACTAGAAATGCAAAACTACTTTCTAACCAGGGGTAAAAATGGAATAAAATTATTTTATCAGTGGACTTTGGACCTTAACAAAAAATATACGGTTGTAGATCAATGTCTTACGGTCGTTTTTCCGGGTATTTCATTGAATAACTCATTACGATGATTAAACTAAAAATGTTTTCATGAAACATGTCAAATTCTGAGTAACAGATTCGCAACCTATAAAAGTTATTTTTTTTAATATAACCAACTATTTCTCAAAACATAAAAGTTGTAGCTAACATCTTCACTTAAACGTGGTCACAAAAAAAGGGTTAATCGGGCTTGTAGAACTCCAGATATCGCATTTTTATCAGGACTGTTGTGATGTTGATAAAACCTGAACCGGGTAGTCAAGGGTAAACTGGTAATTTCACTATTGTTACGTAGTTTTTGACTCAGTGGGACTTACAAATCTAGTTAGTACACTCAAATACCTTCCCGGGGATATAAAGATCAAAATTTAACTCTTTACGGTTTACGAGTAATGAATTTTTGAACATAGACATTGTTATAAAATTTATAACAGCTTTGGACTCAAAATGTGTAAAAAGTTATTAACTTATGAAATGATCCTTGGACTATTAGAAACTTGTCAAATAACACTACTTGACCATTTTTACATAAAAACCGAAGTGGTAGGACCCACTATCGGAAATAGACCCATAAATCCTTTCATAGACTAAAGAAACTTAAGAACGACTAATTTTAACTCATGACACATATTTGGAACCCTTAAATTTGATTTTGAACCATTTAATATATTTTGACCTCTTTGACTTAATTTAAACTTTTGAAGTAATTTGAACCCTTTTGACTTAATTTGAACCATTGGACTTAATCGAACCCTTATGACTTATCTTGACACTTATTTATATATTATGTACCAAGCATAATTGAAATAATAATCTATAAGGCATATAGACATACTTACCTTATTATTTTAGAATCTGAGACACGTATATGTCTAGGTTGCTCGTAGGACACTTGCGGTTTATTCATCCCTACATTCACTTTGATTGTTCACTTGGCTTTTGGTGAGTTCATAGCCCCACTTAAACTCTTTAAATTGTTTATAAACCCATTGGGGGAGATACATGCTATTTTACAATTTGGACACAAGTACTTTGAACTGTATGCTTACGTGAATGTATTATTGCCTAAGTACCGTTATTGCCAAAGATAAGTACCTAGCATCATGAACCATTAATCATTTTCATGTGAGCGCGAATATTGTGAATATGCCTATTGGGATTGACGAATCTCGTTTGTGTTGTGTCGATTCAACCAAACACACTATATTTGAGTATCTAGGTATAATGGCAAATTACCTACTTCTAAGGCTTTATTATCATTTATATGATACCCCACGTTAACGCTTTGAGTGTCATTAGCTTAGTGCAATAATAAATACTTTATCTATTGTCTCTTAAACTTGAAATCTTGTGGTCCATTATTTATTTATAAACGTATGAATTTCACTCAACATTTGTGTTGACTTTTTAGCATGTTTTATCTCAGGTCCTTAAGGTATTTGGCAAGCATGAAGTCGCACGGAGTTTGTTTGGATGGCTTGCATTGTGTTATCATTCGATAAACTCTTGAAAACTTTTATGTTAATTTATTATGTTTTCTAAAATTATTTGGGACCTCTTGTAACTCTGATGTTTTATTTCGCTGAGATATTTTGGGGGTGTTACAATGTAGAATATAAATTGCAAACTACAAGAACATTTTATTTTTTTAGTTGAATTTGTTGGAAAATTTGTGAATGAGTACGAGTCTCAAAGTACGGGGATTGGAATGAAACATCTTGTAAAGGAAATAGCTTGTTTTGAACCTAGACAAAATCCGGTGTTACAAGTTTAACTGCAAAGTTGTAACAGCCTAATGAATGGTTCTCATTAGTTACGATCTTTCAAATCATAACATTAACATAATGACAATTAATGAGGAGTTTAATGGTGTCCATTCAAGCATTGGTTACAAACATATATTATATATTGTTGCCTACTCCAATGTTCAAGAGAAATGAAAAGTGATGAACTCAAATAAGTACATTTTATTACCATCATTTATCCTATTTATTTGACTTGTTTTATTATATTATCTGTGAGAATTGATACTTAATCGTTTACTTTTGTAATTCTCAGTTAAAAACAAGCATTTGGTGAAACTTGGCGATTTTGGACTAATTATGGAGCAAAACAAGCAAGAAGTTAAGAGTCTACTGAAATGTACAAGATCAAGACATTCTGCTCCAGATGCGCCGCATCTCGCTTATTACATACGGCGCATCACTATCAAGATTTCACAAGATATTATCCAAGACGGCAAAGGACATGCGCCGCATCCAAGAATGAAGATACGCCGCATCTTCTGGCGGTGTACGAATATTCCTGAATATATTAATCTTGGACCCCACGCGAAGTTAAGTCAATGCGCCGCATCTACTTATTAGATGCGCCGCATCTTACCCTCAGACAGAAACTATAAATACCCCACAGTCAGACGAAGAAAAGAGTTCGACAGTTTTACAAGACCGAAGTACAGAAACCCTAAGGCCGAACTCAGACGATTAGGCAGCACAAGACACACCCGAACGAAGATACAAGAGCTGTAAGAAGGTCCTGCATGTATTTAATTCATTAAGTAGTTTTGTTTTATTGTGTTAGTAAACTTTAATTCATCAGGATTGGTGGCTTGTGTAATGTGAGGAGAAAGATTGCACTCCCTTAAAACTGCTTTCCCATCAATTAAAGTTTATATGTTGATGTCTTTGGTTACTACTTATTAGTGCATTGATAACCTCTGTGTTTATTAGTGGCCTGCGCATTTGACTACGGAAGAGAATGTGGCTCCCACGGTTGTTACTAAATTGATCACTTAGGAATGACTTTTAGACATAAGTAATCATTAAGGGATTTCTCGCCGATAAGATTAGGACCAACGAGAAAGGGTTAACTACATACACTTCATATAAAACTATCAATAAAACAAGTGACAATCTACTTAATCATCAGGACAGGTCTTCTTATTGTCTCGAGTATTTATCTGTGTACGTGCATGCCTATCGCTGATTCGTGCTCATTAGTTTAGTTTATTATTTAATTGCAACCAAAACGTGCCAGTCTCTCAGGCTGAACCCCCTTGCGTTAGATTAGGTTGTATAGTTAACTTAGAATATTAAAATACTGATTAGAATGACTAGATAATACGTTCCACTCTTAGTGATCGACACTCTACTCACCATTATATTCATACTGACCGGGTACACTGCTCGTTAAGTGTGTGTGTTATTGATAAGTCGGCTAAATATAAATTTAAAACTTGAGTAGGCATTAATACTGCTAAACCGCAACGACACATCGCACGCATCAAGTTTTTGGCGCCGTTGCCGGGGAGTGAATTGTTATTATCTGTTAATTTGATTAGTATTTTAATTAGGTTTTTAATTTTTATTCTAACCGCTAACTCTGTTGTGTATTAGGTTAATTTGCATTCATTGTATTATTTGCATATTTTTTGTTTTGTGTGTTATTTGTTTTCTTTTATTTGTGTTTATTTTGGTTTGTTTTATTTGTTTTTATTTTTCGTGTATTGCTATCGTTGTACTGAGCTTATTCAAACGATACGGCGCATCTATTTTCATAGATACGGCGTATTGCGTTTAATTTTTATAAAATACAACGCGTTTAATTAATTCGATACGACGCATCTTTTCCCCAAGATACGGCGTATCTGTTTTTGATAAAAAAAAATTTCTAAACGTTAACGCCATACGACGCATCTGCTTTAGCAGATACGGCGTATCTATTATTTTAATTAAAAACAGTTTTCGAATTATTAAACAGATACGACGCATCGATCTCTGTCGATACGGCGTATCTTCTGAATCAAAAATCTTATATTTTGAAACATAACGAAAATACGGCGCATTAACTTTTGTTAATACGACGCATTTAATTTTAAATAAATATCGATTTTTGATAATTAAAATTTTGATACGGCGCATTCTAATTTCTAAGCGGCGTATCTATTTTCTGAATAAAAGTCTGATTTAATTTTAACGATTATAAGATACGGCGTATCCAACTTTTTGGATACGGCGCATCGTCTGCAGATATCAGCTATTTTTATTCTTATATCCGTTTCTAAATTCATTAATTTCTCTTCTAGCGAACAAATCCTACTGATGATTTTACCTATGATGACAGGTTCTGCTATGGAAGACATGTCAGTGAACGGATATCTTGCTAAGGAACTCTTTCTTTCGGATTCCTTCGAAGTGAAAGTTTTTGATGATGTCAACTTCAATGTGCTCATGATTGATGCAGATTTATTTTCTTGGGAAACCCCTCTTGAAGCTACTTATAAGGAATTCAAGCGCTTATGCAATATTGAAGATGGGATATTCTCGTATGATTTACTAATGAGCTACACTGAAGATGAATTGGTACTCTTATAGCCCATCATTGAATCTAAAGGATTGACTTGGACTACTATCAAAGAGAATGATGGGAAATTCAAAATTGAATTCATGAACTCAAGCAATAAAAGCTGTGGTGGAGGCAATACACAACCTATGCAAATTTCTTACATGCCTTATTCCGAACAGTACTGGGGATTAAATGAGAACTATCTGGACGATGAAAGAATTTATGTTGTGGCGGAGTTACTATTTCATGGCAGGTTGGTAAGGTTGATGGACATCTCCCTCGAAGAATGGCTTGAACTTAAATATGGTAGTCCGAAATTTGCCCCTGCGAATGAAGTCAAGCGGATTATGACTTCATGGTTGACACGGAGTTTTAGGGAGCAATTTAACGAGTTCATGGAGATAAGGAGGAAAATGATTGGTAAAGCTTGCTTTGACGTTGACCACGATCCTAACAATGTTGATTTTACAGATTGGTTGGCTAGTAAGTTCAATAACCATAAGAGCATGGATCGAGCTACTAAAGATGCGTTATGGGTATATTGGATGAGAGGTGAAGACGAAGAAGTAGAGAGCGACTACGGGTCGTCACTTCATGATTCAACAATCAATGAGGGCATTGAAGAATTATTCAGAATAGACATTGACGTGTTCGATTATGAGACACCCTTGTGCAAACAATTCAAAGAATTTAATTACCTTCTTCAAGTCGACGATGATGTGCTAACTGGAGACCTACCAGGATTCAAGACTTATGATGATTTCAAAAACACCTGGTACTACGAATGGAATGACCAAATACCATGGGTTTGGGATAAACCATGGGAATTTGAGCACATTAATCACACCTGTACACCTTTCGTTTTCAAGGATGGGAGTAGTGTTTGGCCGACCTGTGATTATAAGAGTGACGGAACCTGTAATGGGGGAAGTATAATTGGGATGAAACGGGTTGGAAACGATGTAACCTTTGAAGACTATGAGTGGTATGATAATGTTGAAGACTGCCCACAAAAGCGGAGGCTTTGCAAGAAAAGGGTAGAATCGAATACTTGAAAGAGCTAAAGGGAACATCGAATACTACTTTCTGGGAATGGGTGCATGAACAATTTGATGATTACACGAAGCTTAGTCGACGATTACAATGGGAATTGGAAAGAGAGTGGGAGGCAATTCAAGATGATGATAACAATGAGTCATTAATTGATGAACTTGATGACTATTTGATTAAGGATCCTTATTTTAAGTTTGTTGATAAAGACGAAGAAGAATTCATCAAAAGAAAATGTCAACTACTTGGGATCCCTTATAATGAGCCACCCATGATTATTTCTGAAAAGTTTAAAATCATCAAATACTCTTTGGGACCAGATGAGGAATATGTTGCGACGAAGACCAAGAGTTATACTAGATTAAGTCGAACGGAAGAAAACGTTGCAAAGCTATACGGGAACATCTTTCGGATGAAGGAAGAAGGATGGACCGTGACAAGAACTAAATAAAGAGCTGAACGTAAGTCTAACTTGAAGACTCTGGAATAAAGACAAGTGCTGACCGAGAGACAACCCGGAAAATTTTTATTATTTTGTTCTGTGTCGAGTCAGTCAGGCCCGCAAAAGATACGGCGCATCTCAATCCTGAGATGCGACGCATCTCCTGCACTGGTCATATCTTACTTTATTTTTCTGCATTTTTATATTTACAACTTTAAAACTTTTTATCAGTTTATTTTAATGCGGCCCATCCCTGGTTAAGGATGCGACGCATCTTCTATTCTGATCCGTATTTGTTCCAGGCTCGATACGGCGTATCTTCTTCCATAAGATACGGCGCATCGACTGACCTGATGATTTTCATTTTTATTTTTATGTTTTATTTTTTCAAACTACTAATGTATTATGCAAGTTTGAACCTTCTTAACTTAGGTGTGTTTAAAGCCTTGGTGGTATTATAGATTCCTGCATTTCCTGTGGATACATCAAATATGAAGCTTAAATGTTCTAATCCACAAGAAAGATGATTTTTGCTCTTATACAAATGGAGGATCATACCGAGCAAATCTCAGGGGAGTTTTTCTGTTCTAATTCTTTTATTTTCCAGTTTTTTTTAACCTTTTATACAAACAACGAGGACGTTGTTTAACTTAAGTGGGGGGATTGGAGAATTAGAACACTTAACACTTACTTGTCCTAAACTTTTCAAAATATGCTTAAAATGTGCTTAATATATCAAAATTTAATTTTTTTAGCATGTTTTTGTTTAAAGTCTAAGTTGCATAGCTGCACACATGACGTTATTTTCAAAAATTGTGATTTTTCAAAATTCACAAATCTATGAGTGTGCCGGTGACTTGTAAACTTTAGAACTTGGCTTGTATACTATTCGAGACCACCATAATAAGTATTATTTATATAATTGGAATGACTTGTCTAAATTGGTAAATTTCTAGGATTACACCCAAATAGCCTATTATATGTTATGTGTTATTAGCTAACTACACTGGTTAGTTAACCCCCGTAAAAACCCATTTGTTACTCTCACTTTTAGAGTAAGATACCCCTAGAAAAACCCTCAGAGCCATTCCTTTCGTTTCTTACACCTTTGTTAAAATGTTTCGTTACACCCTTACACCTTAGCCTACCCTGTAGATTAAAATCCGTGGTTGGTTAATTGCTTTAGGCAAAGTGTGTTTCCTTACATTACCTGTGTTCGCGTGCGTAATTCATTATCTATGGTTAGGTCGGGAAATTGCACAATGCAATTGGAGTGAAAGTAAATATTGTATATCTTTGAGTTTATTTTTCGTGTGTGTTTACTACTTTCACTATTACCGTTATTTCTGAAGTCATGAAAAGTATGGAAAAATTATCCAGAATTATCATTATAGTGATGTGGTGAAATTTTACACATCTTTGTCTTTGGTTACTAAAAAAAAAAAAAAAAAAAAAAAAAAAAAAAAAAAAAAAAAAAAAAAAAAAATCGAAAAAATAGAAAAGAAAAAGAAAAAGAAAAAGTTGGAAGTTTGTTTTAACCAACTTATGTAAAGTTTTGTATTAAGTGGTCGATATCACCACTATTTGTTGTATATTATATCTATGGATTGAATGGGAGTTGATAGTTATGGGAACACCAACTAAGGTTTATTCTTTGATTGAGATCTTGTTGAGTATAATTCGTGTCTACCTAAAGCGTGTGTTTCAAGTGTTAAAGCGTGATTTATTCTATGATATGAGTCTTATTCATGGGATGGTTGGGATAGTGATTAACCACATTTAGGATTTTAATTTATCTGTTTTGTTTATTTTTCATTTTACACCAATTTATATCCCAAATATTATCCATACCCTATATTATTCTTTATCCAAACCTTTGATTTATTGAGATTAGGGATTTGAGCAATCTTAAGTATCGTAGTCGTGGATTCGGCTATGTATTTATGATTTTGTCGCCCTTTTTGATATAATATTATTGGTGAAGATTACTTGGTCCTATCTTTAGCCTATTCGAGTTAAGGATTTGAGCAATTGCAAGTATCGTATTCGTGGATTCGATCATGTATTTGTGATTTTGTCGCCTTTTCTGGAATTTGAGATCGATAGAGATTAAGGAGAATGATTAACCCTTAAGCCTACAAACCCTTTTTACCGCTTTAGACTTGTTATTCCTTGGCTTTAGTGGGGGAGATGTGTATACTTGCCAAGCTTATGATAGAATATTCGTCACGACTGGACAGTTAAACGATTAGATTTGCTTTTATCATATTTTTTTATTTTACTTCTAATTCGTTAAGTGTTTGGTTGTGTGATTATGACAAAAATGAATACATGCTTAAATATAAAAATAAATCCTAATATCTTTTAGGATACATTTTCATAAGATTAATTCTAAGGTTTACTTGGGGACAAGTAAAGTTCAAGTGGGGGGATATTTGATGAACTCAAATAAGTACATTTTATTACCATCATTTATCCTATTTATTTGACTTGTTTTATTATATTATCTGTGAGAATTGATACTTAATCGTTTACTTTTGTAATTCTCAGTTAAAAACAAGCATTTGGTGAAACTTGGCGATTTTGGACTAATTATGGAGCAAAACAAGCAAGAAGTTAAAAGTCTACTGAAATGTACAAGATCAAGACATTCTGCTCCAGATGCGCCGCATCTCGCTTATTACATACGGCGCATCACTATCAAGATTTCACAAGATATTATCCGAGACGGCAAAGGACATGCGCCGCATCCAAGAATGAAGATACGCCGCATCTTTTGGCGGTGTACGAATATTCCTGAATATATTAATCTTGGACCCCACGCGAAGTTAAGTCAATGCGCCGCATCTACTTATTAGATGCGCCGCATCTTACCCTCTGACAGAAACTATAAATACCCCACAGTCAGACGAAGAAAAGAGTTCGACAGTTTTACAAGACCGAAGTACAGAAACCCTAAGGCCGAACTCAGACGATTAGGCAGCACAAGACACACCCGAACGAAGATACAAGAGCTGTAAGAAGGTCCTGCATGTATTTAATTCATTAAGTAGTTTTGTTTTATTGTGTTAGTAAACTTTAATTCATCAGGCTTGGTGGCTTGTGTAATGTGAGGAGAAAGATTGCACTCCCTTAAAACTGCTTTCCCATCAATTAAAGTTTATATGTTGATGTCTTTGGTTACTACTTATTAGTGCATTGATAACCTCTGTGTCTATTAGTGGCCTGCGCATTTGACTACAGAAGAGAATGTGGCTCCCACGGTTGTTACTAAATTGATCACTTAGGAATGACTTTTAGACATAAGTAATCATTAAGGGATTTCTCGCCGATAAGATTAGGACCAACGAGAAAGGGTTAACTACATACACTTCATATAAAACTATCAATAAAACAAGTGACAATCTACTTAATCATCAGGACAGGTCTTCTTATTGTCTCGAGTATTTATCTGTGTACGTGCGTGCCTATCGCTGATTCGTGCTCATTAGTTTAGTTTATTATTTAATTGCAACCAAAACGTGCCAGTCTCTCAGGCTGAACCCCCTTGCGTTAGATTAGGTTGTATAGTTAACTTAGAATATTAAAATACTGATTAGAATGACTAGATAATACGTTCCACTCTTAGTGATCGACACTCTACTTACCATTATATTCATACTGACCGGGTACACTGCTCGTTAAGTGTGTGTGTTATTGATAAGTCGGCTAAATATAAATTTAAAACTTGAGTAGGCATTAATACTGCTAAACCGCAACGACACATCGCACGCACCAAAAAGATACAGACATTCCAAACTCATGTCCATCAGTTTACACACAAATTTCATTGTGAATTTCAAGCATAAAGTCACGTCCGGCAATACAACTGTTTCGATCGTTGTACCCTGGGAAACAGACGCCAAATAGACAACGAATCTGTTTTAAGGGAAGCGTGTCAAACACATGCCTCGACCATGTTATGCTTTCAGGTTTCTTACTTTTTTTCTTTCTATATTTACTAATTATGTTTTGTTATGAGTTTATTGCTTTATGTTTCTTGGTTGTATTGTTTCGATTTTGATTAGAAGTGGTACTGTATACCATAAACTTAAGATAGATTTTGTCGACACCTTTGTCTAATCAAAAAATAACATCATGATTTACCAAAGTACGGAATGCTCGTATGTTAATGTTCGTATATAAAACAGATTTTCATTTGACATATTTAAGGAAAATATCTTTGTTAAAACTTTGACAGATTTTATGCACAACATGGTTGTTTTGATTTTGGTTTTGGAAGCATAAATAAACTTGGAAAAGCTATGGTTTTGGCACTGATATCATAGATTATTTAATGTAGAATAAGAATTCATAGGTCATATTAAACAATTGCGTTTACTTATGAATAAAGAATAGTTTACATTTGGTAGTATTGGAGACGATTGGCTACCTGTTATTACTTAGTTTCTCATGTGCTGAAGTTTTTAAAAGGCTTGATATTACTACTACCTTTTGTTATTAATTTATTTATTGTTTATAGTCAATATGAAATGAGTGAACCTTATAAGTTGTTCAGAAGTTCATGTGCACTTTTTGTTGTGAATTTCTACTCGTTAATGTATGCTGAAATCTTTTCACAAATTTTAGTTTAATTGTTGGGAATTTTTCTATCCAAAATTTTATTAAGGGTGTTTGTTTGCTAAAGTACTTTAGGAGTCTGTTTGCGGAAATTTATGTTATGTTTAGATTTTATATAAGTAGTTTGTTTGCTGAATATTTTGTGCACAAAGTACCGTTGATGAATTTTAGATTTGTTTGGTTGGTTAAATTGTTCATGTAGAGTTGCAGTCTTAAAGGGTTGTTTGGTGATGTGAGAATTGCGAACCCTCGCAGGAAGTTTTACAATCCTCTAGTCAGTGTACCTAACCGTTGTAGTGTAGTATAGGTAAGTCTCGGGGGATTGATCGTTCTCTATGGGAATAGTCTCGCAATAATTTTAGGAAAGGTCGAAGTGTATGTCGAGATAGGTCTATGATGAAGCGAAAAGTGTACCGCTTTTAAGGGGTCATTTAAGCCCTAAATCGTATTTATTTGATCAAATATCGCCCTAAATCGTTCCTTTTGTCATTTTAGGAACTTTTGAGGAGAAATCTGGAAAAGGAGGCATTTTGGACGTTTTTGGAGCATAAAAGTGAAGAAAACGACAAAGTCTCAAAAATCGGCTGAAAGTTACCTTTGACGGCGTCACAATTTACTCTGGACGGCGTCATGCTTTGGCAAGAAAAAGTGGACGTGAAATTTACTCATGATAAGCCAGTGAAAATAGCATGTGAATTCTGACGGCGTCACGCTTTAACTTGATCAAGGGCGTCACGGCTTAAATCATAAGGGGACGGCGTCACGTTCAAGGTTCGACGGCGTCAAGCCTTGATAAGCCAGAATGGATTTTTGAAGAGCTAAAGAGGGACGGCGTCAAGAAGGTCATCCAGGAACCCTAGAAGCGGCGAGGTGACGGCGTCACAATCCATAAGGTGACGCCGTCAGATGCAAAAGTCTATATATAGTTTTCTAATTTTTTGTCATTAAAGAGAGCTTAGAGTGTGGAATTTTGGGAGAAAACCCTAGGACGATTTTAGCTTCTTTTTCAAGGCTTTTTGCCTTGAGATCTTCCATGTTACATTGAAGATAAGTTATCAATTAATCATTCAATATGTCTATGTGTTGTTTGATTTTATCTTATTCTTGTCTTTTGATTAACATGTTAGGCTAAATTTATCTTGTGTTTGCTTAGATCTAATGAAACCTAGCTATTGATTATTGGTTATTAGTGTGTTATTAGTTGTATTGGATGATTGTTTATCTATGTTAGGCTTAAGAAAACTGGCTAACTTCCTATTCGGTAACTTGCTTGAACGTCTTAAGAAACATGAACCAAATGCGTACTAAAGGTTTTTATGGTTGTATTTAATGCACAAGCGAATTCTAGTGATCCCATGTTAGGAGCTTCCTAGCCGGCTCGACATAGGAGTGAAGTAGGAGCTTGTAGAGTTGGGGAAGTAAGTACGCCACCCACGAATGGTATTAAGGAATACACCCGTCATCCACACGACTAATACACACTAATTAACCGGTAAAAGATAGTTAGGGAGTAAGGAAATCTAAGTAAACACATTTCTCTACACATAAGTTTCTCACCACACTTTTCATTTTTGTTATTTTATTTTATTTGCATTCGTAGTAATTTGGGTTAGTTGACTAGCAACTAATTCCGCCCACTCCTTCAAAACCGAGATTTTACTTGCTTTCATAAAAAATACAAAAATACAAAAAGAATCTTCCTCAACCCTTAGACCTATTAGAGTAGCTTTTCATACCTAACGAACACTATTCCCTGTGGAGAACGATCAATCCCCCGTACTTACCACTACACTATACTACATCGGTCAGGTACACTGCCTGGTGGGGTTGTAAGCCTCTTGAGATCCCTCGAGAGGTAAAACCTGTTGTAAGGTTACAAAACCACGCATCAAGTTTTTGGCGCCGCTGCCGGGGAATAGTTATTGTTTAGGTTAAATTTTTATTTCTATTAGGTCTACTCACTAGATTCCTTTCTAGTGAGATTTTTATTTTCTTTTTCTAGATTTTCTTTAGTCTATCTATTTTCTTCGTGTCTTTGTTCGTAACCATTACCATCCGACATCATGGAAGATGGTAATATCCTTAACCCCAACAACCCACCACCACAACAACCACAACCACCTCCTAGAGCCCGCACTTTAGGAGGATATTCCCTAATTTTGGATGATGACCCCCCTAATCTTAGAATCACTAGGAGCCGAAGCTCGATAAAGACTCTTGCCACACCCTATGCTGAACCCGAAAGGGAAATGCATAAATTAAGGCGACTCCACCAAGCGGCTGAACCATCCACGATCAATTTTGATGATGCCCTCTCCGAGGAAGAATCCAATCATCATTCTACACCTCCTAGCCCTCAACCCAATCACGATATAGAAGTTCCCGAAATCCCAATCCCTAAATGTCTCAAGGACTACTCTTCTCCCACCCCTCGTGGTTTTTCCAATGCTATCGTTTTTCCAAATGAACACACGGATGGGGGCTTGCGTGCAACTGATATTTGGCTGGTCCAAAGTGTATGCAAGTTTCACGGATTGAAAACTGAAGATCCAATCCAACACATCAAGGACTTCCTGAAAATAGTGGATACCCTCCATACGGACGGAGCCACTAGAGATACCTCCCGGTTGCGATTCTTTCCCTTCACCCTTCATGAAAGAGCCGGAGACTGGTATAACCAACTTCCTTCCGAATCCATCTTCACATGGGAACAGCTTATCTCAAAATTCTATGAGAAATTCTTTCCCATAGGAAGAACTTCAAAGTTGAGAGACGAAATCCTCCGCTTCCATGTTGGACCAGCAGAACCTATTCACAAATCTTGGGTTAGATTCAAGGATCTAATTAGACAGGTCCCTCATCATGGCATTGAACTCTGGCTTCTTGTCCAAATCTTTTATGACAGTGTCTCCAAAAACGACCAATTGGGCATTAATAATTCATCAAAAGGAAAAATAGCCAAACTAAGCGTTGAGGAAGGATGGAATAGAATTGAGGAATACGCGAATGATCAAGACGATACCTGGGATGAACCCGATTCGATCATAAGCGTTTCCAAGATCATGAAAGAGCCTCCTTTTGCTAGCCGGGTGAGTAGATTGAATGATCAGGTATCTTATCTAGACAAGTCGCAACCAACTAAGCGGTTATCAAACCCATACTTGATCTGTGATCAATGTGGTGGCCCGCATGAAGTGGAGGAATGCGAGGATGATACCACCACCGAACAAGCATGCTTGTCAAGCCACGACATCTTCGATGATCCTTCGCTCTTAACTTTCTTCCAAAACAATAATTTCACCCCTTGGGGAAATCTTGTGAGAGAAGAGGGAGGAGGAGAATATCCTGACTATAAGGTTAGGAGCACTTTTGAGGATGATCTCAGGCATTTCACGTTTGAAAAGAATCTGCAACTAAATGGTCTTGACAACTTTATCAATAGCCAACAAACCGACGTGAAGGCCAAGTTCGCAGAACTCAATGCCACTCTCGACGGCCTTGGCGAACCGCAAAGAGATCCTTTACTCGCCATCACCACTCGTGCTGGAACAACTACTAAGGATCCACCCTACCCAGCTCAACCATCTAACGTCATGGAACCCAACACCCCTCATGAGGAGAACGATAATGTGAACGATGAAAATCCCGAGCAAACCCCTCCGGTAACTCCATCCCCACCTACTCCTGCCAAACAGCCCCTTAAAGTCCCATACCCATCTCGCCTCAAGAATCAAAAGGTCGAAAGTGATAATAAAAAATTCTTGTCATATTTGAAGAATTCGGTCGTCACCATACCCCTTCTTGATGCATGTTATCATATGCCCAAATATAGTACATACTTCAAGAGGCTGCTCACCAACAGGAAAGGGCTCGAGGGTCTTGTAACCTTAGGAGAAGAATGTTCTGTGGTGACTCAACGAGGGCTACCAAAGAAGGTGGACGATCCAGGAAGTTTCACCTTACCCTGTTCAATTGGATCTCTTTCAGTCAAAAATGCTTTAGCCGACTTAGGAGCAAGCATCAATCTTATGCCGCATTCCCTGTTCCTCAAGCTAGGGTATTCTGGGTTGAAACCAACCCGTATGAGCATCCAACTGGCCGATAGATCAGTCAAATACCCCTTAGGAATATGCGAGAATGTGCTGGTTAAGGTAGGGAAGTTTAAATTTCCAGTTGACTTCGTCATCCTAGAAATGGAAGAAGATGATCTTGTGCCCATCATTCTAGGAAGACCCTTCCTTGCAACTTCTCGTGCTGTTATTGATGTTCATGACGGCAAACTAACCTTACGAGTGGGGGCCGATAGCTTAACCTTCGACATCAAGGACACAATGAATCTTTCTCTCGAAGCAGATAATCAACTGTATTTCATCGAAGAAATCGATGAACTATCCGACGAGATTGATAATTATGTAGATGAACAGGTGGAAGCTGGTTGGTTGCGAGATGAAGCTTTCTTACCCATCTTAGAGGAGGAGAAGGCTATGGATGTGAATGCAGTCTCCTTCTATCCCAGACAAGAAATCGAACAGCTTGAGCTTCGTAAACCCGAGAACAAACTTAAACCTTCCATCATCGAGCCACCTGCGGTAGAACTCAAGGAACTCCCAACCAACCTTGAATATGCTTTCCTCCAAGGGGAAGATCAACTTCCGGTAATCATAAGCTCTTCTTTGAAAAGTGAACAAAAGGATAAACTCTTAGGAATTTTAAAAAAATATAAAGGAGTTATAGCATGGAGTGTAGCCGATATCAAGGGTATTGACTCTACCTTTTGTACGCATAAAATCCTCATGGAGGAGGATTATAAACCCACCGTGCAACCTCAAAGGCGAGTAAATCCCAACATAAAGGAAGTCGTAAAGAAGGAAGTCATTAAGCTCCTAGATGCAGGACTAATTTACCCGATTTCGGACAGTCCATGGGTAAGTCCTGTACAGGTTGTACCAAAAAAGGGAGGAATGACGGTGGTGAAGAACGATAAGGATGAGTTAGTACCTCAACGAACAGTAACTGGATGGCGTGTGTGCATCGATTATAGGAAGTTGAATGATGCAACCCGAAAAGATCATTTCCCTCTCCCATTTATCGACCAAATGTTGGAAAGGTTAGCAGGGCATGAGTACTACTGCTTCCTAGATGGGTTCTCAGGGTATTTCCAAATCCCTATCGCTCCTGAGGACCAAGAAAAGACCACGTTTACATGCCCTTATGGCACCTTCGCCTACAAGCGAATGCCCTTTGGACTATGTAACGCCCCCGCCACTTTCCAGCGCTGCATGACGGCAATCTTCCATGAGTTAATGGAAGACAGCATGGAGGTCTTTATGGATGATTTTTCAGTCTTTGGAAACTCTTTTGATCGCTGTCTTGCTAACCTTGAGAAAATGCTCAAACGTTGTGAGGAGACCAACTTGGTACTAAACTGGGAAAAGTGCCACTTTATGGTAAAAGAAGGGATTGTGCTGGGGCACAAAATTTCAGGAAGTGGAATCGAAGTAGACCGGGCAAAAATTGAAGCTGTATCCAAACTTTCCTATCCAACAACTGTCAAGGCAATCCGTAGTTTTTTGGGTCATGCTGGCTTCTATAGGAGATTCATTAAAGATTTCTCAAAGGTAGCTAAACCCATGACTCAGTTACTCATGAAGGATGCCCCGTTCGACTTCTCTCAAGAGTGCAAGGACGCATTCGATCTATTGAAGCAGGAACTTACCCAAGCTCCAATTATGGTTACCCCTAACTGGGAGTTACCCTTTGAAATCATGTGCGATGCTAGTGATTATGCTGTTGGAGCAGTATTAGGCCAAAGGCTTAACAAACACTTTCAGCCAATATACTACGCTAGCAAAACCATGAATCCTGCTCAAGAAAACTACACTACCACTGAAAAGGAATTACTAGCCGTGGTATTCGCTTTTGATAAATTTCGCCAGTATCTTGTCCTTTCTAAAACGGTTGTTTTTACGGATCATTCAGCTATTCGATATCTTTTCGCTAAACAGGATGCTAAACCACGGTTACTTCGTTGGATCCTACTATTGCAAGAGTTCGATGTTGAAATTCGTGATAAGAAAGGAGCAGAGAATCTTGCGGCTGATCATCTCTCTCGTCTCGAAAACCCCAG
Organism: Artemisia tridentata subsp. tridentata; assembly: GCA_021014915.2. Taxonomy (NCBI): domain Eukaryota; kingdom Viridiplantae; phylum Streptophyta; class Magnoliopsida; order Asterales; family Asteraceae; genus Artemisia; species Artemisia tridentata. Next base: position 98,960,103 of record CP139504.1, read on the forward strand.
CCTCGCTGAATCTGACAAGAGTGAGATTCGGGAAACATTTCCTGAAGAGCAGCTCATGTCAATAAATGATTCTGAACCTTGGTATGCGGATTATGCTAACTACCTGGCAAGTAGAGTCATTCCTGAGCATATGAGCAGGCATGAAAAAAGGAGGTTCTTTAATCAATTAAAGTACTACTTTTGGGATGAACCCTTCTTATTTCGAAGATGTCCAGATCAGGTAATCAGGCGTTGTGTTTCGGAAAGAGAGGCTGTCAGAATTATGAAAGAGTGTCATGCAGGTCCATCTGGAGGACATCACGGAATAAGCACTACTGCACGAAAGGTCTTCGACGCGGGATTCTATTGGCCTACAATATTTCGTGATGTGAAGGGAATGATACAAACTTGTGACGCATGTCAAAGAGCTGGGAATATCTCTAGGAGGGATGAAGCCCCACAGAATTATATACAAGTTTGTGAGGTTTTTGATGTCTGGGGAATTGATTTCATGGGACCATTCCCATCTTCTGGAGGGAATGAATACATCTTGGTGGCCATTGATTATGTTTCGAAATGGGTGGAAGCACAAGCCCTTAGGACTAACGACGCTAGGGTAGTCATTCATTTCTTAAAAAAATTGTTCGCTAGGTTCGGAATTCTGAAGGCTCTTATTAGTGACAGGGGAACCCATTTTTGCAATTCACAAATGGAGAAAGTCATGAAAAGATATGGAGTCTCTCACCGATTCTCCACCGCTTACCATCCTCAAACCAACGGTCAAGTCGAAAACACTAATAGAGCAATAAAGAGAATATTAGAGAAAACGGTTAATCAAAACAGAAAAGATTGGTCTTTTAAGCTCGATGAGGCTTTGTGGGCATTTCGAACCGCCTATAAGACACCAATCGGGACAACCCCGTTCCGTATGGTATATGGCAAGGCATGCCACCTCCCAGTAGAACTGGAACACAAAGCATATTGGGCACTTAAGGCCTGTAATTTGGATTATACAGTTGCGGGAACAAATAGATTCTTACAGCTCCAAGAGCTCGATGAATTGAGATTAGAGGCTTATGAATCCTCCATTACATACAAAGAAAGGGCGAAAAGATGGCATGACCAACGGATTAAGAGACCCAAGGAGTTTTCAGAAGGGGACAAGGTCTTATTATATAATTCTCGCTTAAAGCTATTTCCTGGGAAACTTAAATCTAGATGGTATGGACCTTTTACCGTAAGGAGCTCCTCTAAAACCGGAGCCGTTGTGTTGATTGACGACGATGATAGAGAATTCACTGTGAATATACAACGAGTCAAGCATTATCAAGAGAATGGTAATGAAATGATCAATGAGGAAGACATAACCTTTGATGAAGAAATCACGTAATGTACGTGACTTTGAGTCTAGCTAAAAGACTCGTTAATAAAGAAAAGCGCTTCTTGGGAGGCAACCCAAGCTTTATTTGTTTTATTTGCTTTGTGTGTTTATTTATTTGTTTGTTTGATTTTATTTGTTTCCGTATGTGTGTTTAATTTTTATTAGTATTGATTCATGTTCAAAAGTAAATTGTGAAAATGCTTTATTTTGTTTTTAACTTCGTCTTAACTACATATAAAGGTATTTTGCAAAAGTTAAGTGTAAGGGAAATCTAAATCGGTTTATTAGAACACAAATGAACATGAATCATAATAATAATAAATTACCATACATATTCGTATTTGTTTGAGTCAAATGCTTGTATCGAGTCATAATGATGTTTTGCAGGATTTCCAGGAAGTAAGGTAAAGGTTTTTCCAGAAATTTTCCGGAAACTTAAAATGAAAATTTTTGTCAGGTCATTTCTGACGGCGTCAAGGTTTATAACCTGACGGCGTCAGATTTAATTTCCAGAAATTTTTGAAAGTTTTGTTTTCATAAAAAGTTTTTATTAAAATCTCCAACTTATAATCTCCAGGAATCTGCAAAATTATCATTCCACAAGCATTATATCCTTATATATAGATTTTTCCCGCCGATGTTATGCAGGTTTTCGTGTTTGTTTTCCCAGGTTTAACAGGTTATTTTGGACAAGGAAATGTCTTGGATCAAGCTTATGGCGATACATTAGTCATGGAGCTTCAACATTACCTTGGAGGAAGATTTAACCGTGTAATTTCATTATCCACCGAGCGAATCAGGGGAGTATTTGATTTCATTCTTTTACTTTTTTCTTTTACATCTTGTTATTTGAACATTGGGGACAATGTTCATCTTAAGTGTAAGGGGAGGGTAAAAGTACGATTTTTGAGAATACAATTGCGCTTGATTTTTGTTTGTTTGATAGTAGATGTGTAATAAAACTGAGAAAAATACTTGTTAAGGTAATTTTAGTGCCAAATTTAAAATTTTTTACAACATATAGGAGTGAAACTTTGATCTTAATGAGCGTCTCATGGATAGGAGTTATATGACTAGCACAAAACCGTACCACTAAAAAATTTTCCACCCCCAAATATGTGAGGTTCGCCCCTAGAATTGGTAGGAAAAGCATTTATGCTATGATGTGTGTACCGGTAGCACTTAGATTCTAGAACTTGCGTTAGGACCATTCCGAGGCCACAAGTGAGACTACATTCGTGTAGTTAGATTTACTACATGATAAGAGGCATTAGGATTAACCCATTGTTTTACACCTGTGTTTTTGTTATAATTACATTGGCTACATTGGTCAAGTAATTCTCCCACACCCCTTTGCGTTGTACTCATTTTTTGTACACGATACCCCTAGTACACCCTCAGAGCCTATCTTTTCGTTTCGACCTTTAAGCATTTTACTTAAAGGAAGAATTTGTTACACCCCACTAAAATGTACAGCCAAATCGCCTTAGCCTACCTTGTATGCACTCATTTTTAGTGCATTATTGTTACAACATTTGTTTAAACCCAAGTTAATTATCTAGTTGATTACATGGTTGCTAAGTCGAGTCATATCCTTGTACATATTGTTTTGGGACGATTGGGACTCATGGGTAAAGTACTAGTGTAATGGAGTAATGGGGAAGAACATCATTTATTACCCCCATATGTGCTAAATATTTTAAAAGTACTCCAAGTTTTTCAATCATCTTAATTCGAGTCATTAGAATAGTAATTTGTAAAGTTATGTAAAAGATCAAGTGTAAGGGGAATGCAATGCCCCTATGATGTATTATTTTGGATGGTAGGGCAAAAGTGTATGCAAAAAAAAAAAAAAAAAAAAAAATTTAAGAAAAAAAAAAAAAAAAAAAAAAAAAAAAATGAGAAAGTGAAAAATAGAAAAAAACATACGGACTACCATCCCGTTTCATTTTATGTTTGTTTTATGTTTTTGTTTTTGTTATTTCATTTTTAGCTTAAGATTGAGTCTAGTCTTGGCTTAGCAACATTGTATAGTACATGTAATTGATCAAGATCTTTAACTAGCCACCAGTAAAATATCCCTTATCCAACAAAACCGTGTTTTCCTTTTCCCTACACCTAACGTTATAACCCATGAAAAAGCCCTCTTTGATAGTTTATCTTAGGTGCTTACGCCTAGTGGAGGAGGTTTTCGATCCTTTCCCAAGCCTATGGTAATCTATTTGCTATGACAGGTAGTGAGAGATATTATCCGTTTTCATTTATGAGATTTATTTTGATGACACTTGAGAGATGTGAGTATCTAAACACTACTTGTGAGGTGCTAGTATGTAATCTCCGTGCTTATTATGATTGAAGTGGAACGATTATTTGTTGTAATTACTTTTATGTTTGCATTAAATGACCCCTAACTTGTATTTTGATTAGAATAAAAGCGCATTTGCTTGAGGACAAGCAAATCTCAAGTGTAAGGGTATTTGATGAAGCGAAAAGTGTACCGCTTTTAAGGGGTCATTTAAGCCCTAAATCGTATTTATTTGATCAAATATCGCCCTAAATCGTTCCTTTTGTCATTTTAGGTACTTTTGAGGAGAAATCTGGAAAAGGAGGCATTTTGGACGTTTTTGGAGCATAAAAGTGAAGAAAACGACAAAGTCTCAAAAATCGGCTGAAAGTTACCTTTGACGGCGTCACAATTTACTCTGGACGGCGTCATGCTTTGGCAAGAAAAAGTGGACGTGAAATTTACTCATGATAAGCCAGTGAAAATAGCATGTGAATTCTGACGGCGTCACGCTTTAACTTGATCAAGGGCGTCACGGCTTAAATCATAAGGGGACGGCGTCACGTTCAAGGTTCGACGGTGTCAAGCCTTGATAAGCCAGAATGGATTTTTGAAGAGCTAAAGAGGGATGGCGTCAAGAAGGTCATCCGGGAACCCTAGAAGCGGCGAGGTGACGGCGTCACAATCCATAAGGTGACGCCGTCAGATGCAAAAGTCTATATATAGTTTTCTAATTTTTTGTCATTAAAGAGAGCTTAGAGTGTGGAATTTTGGGAGAAAACCCTAGGACGATTTTAGCTTCTTTTTCAAGGCTTTTTGCCTTGAGATCTTCCATGTTACATTGAAGATAAGTTATCAATTAATCATTCAATATGTCTATGTGTTGTTTGATTTTATCTTATTCTTGTCTTTTGATTAACATGTTAGGCTAAATTTATCTTGTGTTTGCTTAGATCTAATGAAACCTAGCTATTGATTATTGGTTATTAGTGTGTTATTAGTTGTATTGGATGATTGTTTATCTATGTTAGGCTTAAGAAAACTGGCTAACTTCCTATTCGGTAACTTGCTTGAACGTCTTAAGAAACATGAACCAAATGCGTACTAAAGGTTTTTATGGTTGTATTTAATGCACAAGCGAATTCTAGTGATCCCATGTTAGGAGCTTCCTAGCCGGCTCGACATAGGAGTGAAGTAGGAGCTTGTAGAGTTGGGGAAGTAAGTACGCCACCCCACGAATGGTATTAAGGAATACACCCGTCATCCACGCGACTAATACACACTAATTAACCGGTAAAAGATAGTTAGGGAGTAAGGAAATCTAAGTAAACACATTTCTCTACACATAAGTTTCTCACCACACTTTTCATTTTTGTTATTTTATTTTATTTGCATTCGTAGTAATTTGGGTTAGTTGACTAGCAACTAATTCCGCCCACTCCTTCAAAACCGAGATTTTACTTGCTTTCATAAAAAATACAAAAATACAAAAAGAATCTTCCTCAACCCTTAGACCTATTAGAGTAGCTTTTCATACCTAACGAACACTATTCTCTGTGGAGAACGATCAATCCCCCGTACTTACCACTACACTATACTACATCGGTCAGGTACACTGCCTGGTGGGGTTGTAAGCCTCTTGAGATCCCTCGAGAGGTAAAACCTGTTGTAAGGTTACAAAACCACGCATCAGTCTAGAGGTGAGGGATGATTCTTTTTGTGTTTTTATATTTTTTAGAAAGCAGGTAAAAATCTCGGGTTTTGAAAGATTTGGCAGAATTAGTTACTAGTTTACTAACCCAAAACTACAATTTAAACTAAAATTAATCTAATAACAAGAAAAAATAAATTGGTAACTCTTATTATAGGAAAAGCAGTGTTTAATTAGAAATCCTTACTCGCTAGTTGTGTCCTACTGATTTGTCGAATTGCCACGTTCTTGTTTTAATTGAAGCGTTGTATTCCTTAATATTGGTCATGGGGAGGTGCCGAAGTCCCCAACTCTATGAACATTAGTCTCCCCTATAACCCTGAAAGTCTATTAAGTTTTCTAGGATCTACAAGCCGCAATTCACGCAATAAATACAACGAGGAAAACCAATAGTGCACTCTATGGTTGCATTTTATAAAACGTTCAAGCTAATACATATAAGAACTTAGCCAGTTTTCTTTTCCTAACGCGAGGCAATCAATTAAACAAGAGACGACAAATCAATGATCAATAACTAGGTTTTATTAAATCTAAGCAAACACCAATTAACTTAAGTGAGCATGTTAAAGTAAAGAGAAGATAAATAAATAATCAAACAACACATAGACATATTGAATGATTAAAAGAATAACTTATCTTCAATAAAACATGAGGTTCAAGGGCTGTAAAAGCCTCACAAAAGCTGTAAAAATCGTCTAGGTTATGCCTCTCCAAAGTGTTACACGAATTATGAAAAACATACGAAAGTATATATAGATTAAACTTGTGACGGCGTCACTTGCAAAGTGTGACGCCGTAAGCTCGCCTCCAATTAGGGTTTCGTCTTGTGCAAGTTGCCGTTGTGACAGCGTCGCTTAGGATGTCTGACGTCGTTATATGATGTCTGACGTCGTCCCTTTGTAAATGTTCTGAGCCGTCTCTTGGTTAACTTTGTACGAAATCTTTATCTTCAAATACACCTGACGCCGTCAGGTTATAATGTCTTCAGATTCATCTGAGGCGTCGCTTGTTAATTCTGAGCCAAAAATCCATCTTCAGTTGCAAGTGATAGCGTCACGTTGTAGCTTGTGACGCCGTCAGATCTCCTCTGACAGAATTTGCAACTTCGCCACTTTCTTCACTTTTTCGTCGATTCTAGCCCAAAACATGATATTTTCCATATTTTTCATCCCAAAGTACCTAAAATGCAAAAAGAAACGATTTAGGGTAATATTTGATCATATAAATACGATTTTGGCCTTAAATGACCCCTTAAAAAGGTACCAAATAAATCCTCATCATTTGGTTCCTAAAATTTTATGCAGAAAAGTCATTTTTAAAAGGCTATTTGGTTTCTGAAAGTTTGTGCATAAAATTACTTTTTAAGGGGCTGTTTGGTTGCTGAAGTATTTTCAAAATATGATTTCTAAAGGGGTTTGGTTTCAAAAAAATTTATGCAGAACAGTCATCTTAAAAAGGCTATTTGTTTGTTGAAATTTTGTGTAGAAAAGTACTTAAGTGGCCTTTTGGTTGCTGAAATATTATTCAGAAAATGATTTCTAAAGGGGTTGTTTGGGAAAAGTCATTTTTAAAAGGCTATTTGGTTGCTGAAATTTGGTGTAAAAAAGTACTTTTCAAGGGAATGTTTGGTTGCTGAAATTTTATTCAGAAAAAGTTTTCTAAAGGGGTTGTTTGGTCGCTAAAATTCTATGCAAAATTTCAATTTTATAAGGCTATTTGGTTGCTAAAAATTTTGAGATTTTTCAAGGAATGTTTGCTAATTGTTAGAGAAATTTGTGCTTTTTTGGTGCGTAAATGTTATGGTTGTTTCAAGCAGAATTTAGGGACACATTGTGCCGAATTTTGTAGCTATGTTTAGCGATATTGTGAAAGAACTTTTTATTGGGTATCTGTTAGGAATTATTAGAAATAATATTTATTTCATTGCTGCTGTTAGTATTAGTGGTTTCTGCTGGCAGGTATGTAGTTCCTGCTGGTAGTACATTTTGTTTCTGCTGTTCGTTGTCATTGCTGCGGGTAATACCGTATGTTTAGAAAGTTTGTTAGAGTTAATTTAGGAAGAGATAGTGTATATCTCTTTACACGTTTTCTTAGTAATGCTGCATTAGGGTTTCTTGTAGTATAAAAGAAACATGCGGCTATGAGTTTTGTATTCGATTGAAAACATTATTAGTTAATAAAAGATCCATAGAGGATCAAAGTCTTTATAGTTATTCTTCTTCTTTATTAGTTTATATTCAGAGATTCTCTTGTAGCGTGCTTGTGATTACATAGGCATTCTACCGATCCAAAAAGGCTCAAAGATCTATCAAGCAGGACTAGATCCATCAAGTGGTATCAGAGCCTGGTTAGGATCTCTGTCGAAGAAGAAAAGTTTTCTAAACAATCTCTTAAACCCTTTCACAATGGCTGACGTCAATACTGATGAGTCTGTCATCAATAATGAAAAACCTGAAACTTCACAAGTCCAACAACAAATAGTCACAACCACTGTGTCTAACAGTAATGCTAAATTCCCATACCTCAAGAAAGATGAGTACGAGATTTGGGCTATGAAGATGGAGTACTGGATCTCAAACAGTGATCATAACCTATGGAATGTGATCCTGAATGGGAACAGCAAGAAGAAAACTGGGAGAGATCAGAAGGGGAACATCATCATACTTCCACCTGTATCAGCAGAGGAGCAGGTTGCTGTACAAAGGGAGACCAAGGCAAGAACTCTTTTGCTTCAGGCTCTCCCAGAAGATCATATGGGTGACTTTCATCACCTAGATGATGCTATGGAGATCTGGCTTGCTGTAAAAGATAGATTTGGAGGGAATGATGAGTCCAAGAAGATGAGGAAGTCCATGCTCAAGCAAGAGTTCCAGGAGTTCAAGATCTCTGAGGCTGAAGGGATTCACAAAGGTTATGACAGGTTTCACAAGATCCTGAGCCAACTCAACCAGTTGCAGGCCAGGCCAGACAATGAAGACTGCAACACCAAGTTTTTGAGGGCTCTGCCTCCATCCTGGTCTCAGGTTTCCATCACCCTTAAGGCCAGAGGTGGGCTCGATTTCATGAGTTTTGATGATCTTTACAACAAGCTCAAGACCCTTGAAATTGACATCAAAGGGGTTTCAACCTACTCATCTCACAGTCCAACTCATACTGCATTTGTTAGTGCTACCAGTACTAACAAGGTCTCATATGGTGATAGCCCAACCCCCTCTTCTTCATCAGTTTCCTATTCCCCTGCAACACCTAGATCATAGTCAAGGTCTGGCAATGTGCTTGAGGAAGTTCTTCATTCGTTTGTTGCTGAAAGTGCTCCACAACAGCAAATTGCCTATGAAGACTTTGACCAGATTGATCAACTGGATCTGGAAGAGATGGACATCAAGTGGCAGATGGCTATGCTGTCATTGAAGGTTAACAGATTTGAGAAGAAGGCAGGGAGGAGGATCAAATTCGATGGACAGGAAGGAGCATGGTTTGACAAGAGGAAGGTGAGATGCTAAAGATGCTCACAACCAGGTCACTTTGCTAGAGAATGCACAGATAAGAAGGTGGATGACAAAACAAGGTATTCTGCTTTCAAGATTCAAGAATTGGAGTCAGAAGAACCCAAAGCCTTGTTGTCTGTGGATTCCATGTTGGATTGGGAACAACATGAGGTAGCTGATGCAGTAAGAGGAGCTGCAAAGGTCTATGGGATGATTGCTGGATATGGTGCTGAGACACAAGTGGCTGGGGAATTTGGTTTGATGGGCTACCCATCTCAGGTACAAAATTGTACCTTTGGTTGTGAAATTAAATATGATGAACTGAAAAAGGAATTTGATGATATAGATAGTCAGTATAAAGATTATTATATAAAAGTTCAAGCTTATGAAAATGCTCTTAAAACATTAGAGAAACAAAAGGCTTGGTATCAAACCCAACAGTTAGCATATGAGGAAAAGATAAGGGTTTTGGAGAGGGACTTAGAGAACACCACTAACTTGCTTAAATATTCTGACTCTGAAAATGCTAGGGTGTCTTTAGAAAAACAGGACTTACAAACCAAATTAGATAAAGAAGTGGCCAGGTGTAATACTTGGCAACAACAATCTAAAAACCTAGCTAAATTAAACAATAGTACTCAGTCTATCAGGTGTAAAATAGGTTTAGGGTATGGAGATTACATAGGGCCAGATCAAGTTTATGACCCTAATGAGCTAAGTACTTTTGACCCTGAACCTGTAAACTATCAAAAACCTGTAAAGTTTGTAAAAGAAGGAGGAATGAATGTTGTTCCTCCACCAATAACTGGAACATTTAAGCCTACCTCTCCCCATAGTGACTTTGATGATTCACAAATGACTTATGGCAAGAAGGCAAATGATTTTCCTGATCTTGATTGTGACTCTAATGATTTTGTCTCTTGTTCTAACAGTGACAAATCTTCAGAAATCAAGACCAATGACTATGCCACATGTGATTCAAGTGACAAGTCTACCACCACCAAGTCAGAAGATTTCTCCTCAGAAGTAGCTGATGATGAATCTCATTCAAAGACAGCTGCATTTGAAGATATTTCTTTTGATTATGTTAAAAACAATGATGTTTCTAGTTTTGGTTCTGTTTCAAACAATTATGTTTTTGGTTTTAATTCTGTTAAGAATAATTTTGTTTCATCTTGTGGTTGTGATAATTCTAGTTGCAATAAGAAAAGTTATGCTAAGAATAAGTCTTCTAGGAAGAAATCTTGTTTTGTGTGTGGTAGTTATGCTCATCTTATCAAAGACTGTGATTTTTATGAGAAAAAGATGGGTATGTATGCTGGTCAAACAAGGCCTATGTGGAACAATGTTAATGATATACCCCCATATGTTCTACAAGCAGCAAGAATGAACTCTTGTAGAGCTTCTTTTCCTGCTGGTAGATCAGTTCCTGCAGGTAAGCCTGTTGCTGCTGGTAAGCCAGTTTCTACTGGTAAGCCTGTTGCTGCTGGTAAGCCCGTTCCTGCAGGTAAGTCTGTTCCTGCTGGTAAGCCAGTTCCAGCTGGTAATACCAATTCTGCTGGTTGGAGGAGGAATGATGCTAGACCTTTCTACAGACCTACAAGCACTTATTTTCAGAATGATCTTAGGCCTGTTTATTTTGACACCATGCACATGGGGGGGGGGCAAGATGGGAAACTGCTGTTAAGTCCTCAGCAGGTTGTTCTTGGAGAAACAATGACCACTATATGAGAATGGGGTCCAAGAACAATGGTGGATCTCATCAATCTCCATGGTTTAATTATTATTGATCCACTAGGCAGGCCCAAGTCAGTGATGGCTTGGGTCTCCCATGTAACTAATGTTGTTGTATGTATTCTTTTGTTGTAGGATAATCCTCATAGAAGTAAAGATGTAGGTATTGTTGATAGTTGATGTTCCAGAAGTATGACTGGTAACCTTGAGAGAGTGCATGACTTTATACCCATTAATGGAGGGACTGTGACATTTGGAGGAGGAGATGGCAAGATAACAGGGAAAGGAACCATTAAGACATCCAAGCTGGATTTTGAGAATGTTTTCTATGTGAAGGAACTCCAGAACTTCAACTTGTTCTCTGTCTCACAAATATGTGATAAGAAGAACAATGTTCTCTTCACTGAGACTGACTGTCTTGTGTTATCCAAAGACTTCAAGTTTCCTAATGATAGTCAGGTTGTACTCAAAGTACCAAGAACACACAACCTTTACAGTTTCAATCTGAATGATGTCCAGCCTGAGGGTGATTTGGCTTGCTTGGTGGCAAAAGCATCTGTGGATGAATCCAACAAATGGCATAGGAGGATGGCACATGTGAACTTTAAGACCATCAACAAGCTGGCAAAGAATGGATTGGTACAAGGGCTCCCTCTCAAGACCTTCACAAATGAACACAATTGTGTTGCCTGCAACAAAGGAAAGCAACACAAAGCTTCATACAAGGCCATCACAGCTGTGAGCACCATCACTGAGCCTCTTCAGTTACTTCATATGGATCTTTTTGGTCCTACTTCCATCAGATGTATAGACCATAAGTACTACTGCCTAGTGATTACAGATGACTTTAGCAGGTTTTCTTGGACTTTCTTCTTAGGTACTAAAGATGAAACCTATCCTGTGATTAGGGACTTTATTGCCTTAATTGAAAACCAGCTAAATAAAAAGGTTAAGAGTATAAGGTGTGACAATGGGACAGAGTTTAAAAATTCTAACCTAATTGAACTCTGTGGGCATAAGGGGATTAAAAGAGACTATAGTAATGCCAGAACCCCACAACAAAATGGGGTTGCTGAAAGGAAAAATAGAACCCTTATAGAAGCAGCTAGATCAATGCTGGCTGACTCTAAGTTGCCAACCATGTTTTGGACTGAGGCAGTTTGCACTGCTTGTTATGTTCTGAATAGGGTTTCGATCACTAGTCCTCATAACAAAACACCTTATGAGCTTTTGTTTGGGAAGGTTCCTAACATTAGTTATCTTAAACCTTTTGGATGTCATGGAACTATATTGAACACAAGTGATCACCTAGGTAAATTTGAAGGGAAGGCAGATGAGGGGTTTATTGTTGGTTATTCTGCTCATAGTAAGGCCTATAGGGTATATAATTTATCTGCTAAGAGGATAGAAGAGACACTCAATTTAAGATATCTTGAGGATAAACCTAATTTACAGGGTGCAGGTCATGAGTGGTATTTTGACCTTGATTATCTGACTGATACTTTAGGTTATTCTAGATTCAAAGCTAATCAATCTGTAGGTACACATGATTATGAAACTAACAATGCAGGTACCTCAGATGATGATTCAGATTCAGAGTGTGATGAACAACCCATTGTTGTTCCTTCTTTTCCCTCTAACCACTTTTCAGGTTCTGAGCTTAAAGATTCTTCTGAAATGGCTGAAGGAGATTCAAGTTTTGCAGAAGATCTTGCTAGGCTTCAAAGACAAGAACATAATGCCAAAGAAGCTGCTGAAAAGTTTGGTTTCGAATTCTCACAAGAAACAGAGGAGATCTTAAGAAAAGCTTATGATGAAGCCCGCAGGAATCTGGATTCTGCTGGTGGTGTTCTGGTTCCTGCTGCTACTACCAATTATGCTGATAGTTCTTCTGTTCCTGCTGATGTCACCATTCCTGCTGGTCCTTTGTCCACTCCTTCGACTGACACATTGGGTTTCATTGAACCTCCCACAAGATACCCAAGTCCATCTGACCTTGGGAATTCACTCTCTTCAGGATCTAAGCTGGAAGATCCTCATCATCAATCAAGAACAGGCATCTTCACTTACTCCTCGTATGATGATGAATTCAATCCCTCTATTACTAATCAAGCCTCAACCTTTGATGTCAATCCCACTGCTACCAAGAGGATAAACACTGTTCATCCTCAGTCTTTGATTCTTGGAAATCCCAATTCAACTGTTCAGACAAGAAGCAAGTTGAAACAACCTGGTTTTGGAGAATCTGAATTTGTTAGTTATATTCAAGGTCAGCTAAGGAATAATCACACAGACTATCTACATTGTCTCTATGCTTGTTTTCTGTCTCAAATTGAACCAAGCAGTGTAGCACAAGCCCTTGAAGATTCTGATTGGGTTGAAGCTATGCAAGAGGAAATGCAACAGTTCTACAATCAGAAAGTCTGGAAGTTAGTACCTTTGCCTGAAGGAAAGTATGCTATTGGAACAAAATGGATTCTCAAAATAAAAAGGGATGCTCGGGGTATTGTGGTTAGAAATAAAGCTCGATTGGTAGCTCAAGGTCATAGGCAGGAAGAAGGTATTGACTATGATGAGGTGTTTGCTCCTGTGGCAAGAGTTGAAGCTATTAGATTATTTTTAGCTTTTGCCTCATACATGGGATTCATCGTCTATCAGATGGATGTGAAGAGTGCATTTCTCTATGGTGAAATTGAAGAGGAAGTGTATGTGACTCAACCTAAGGGTTTTGTGGACCCACAGAATCCTGATTTGGTTTACAAGGTGGTGAAAGCACTCTATGGACTTCATCAAGCACCCAGGGCATGGTATGCTAGGTTTTCTACTTTTCTGCTGAAGCATGGTTACAGAAGAGGAGCAATTGACAAGACTCTCTTCATCAAGAAGAATTCAAAAGATATCATCCTTGTTCAGGTTTATGTGGATGACATCATTTTTGGTTCCACAAAGGAAGCTTGGTGTAGGGAGTTTGAGGTGCTAATGAAGGGAGAATTTGAGATGAGTGCTATGGGAGAGCTTACCTTTTTCTTTTGTTTACAGGTCAAGCAAAAGCCTGATGGCATCTTTATCAGCCAGGACAAGTATGTGCAAGACATACTTAAGAAGTTTGATTTGGAAAGTGTGAGGACTGCAACTACACCATATGAAGCTCCAAAGCCTAAGTCCAATAATGAGCCTGATGCTGCTGTTAATGTTCACTTATACAGATCCATGATTGGTTCACTAATGTATTTGATAGCTTCTAGGCCAGATATCATGTTTGCAGTCAGTGCTTGTTCTAGACATCAAGTTACACCATTAACTTCACACTTGAATGCAGTTAAGAAAATCTTCAAATATCTAAAAGGAAAACCTAAGTTGGGTCTTTGGTACCCAAGAGATTCTCCTTTTGTGTTGGAAGCTTACAGTGACAGTGATTATGCTGGTTCTAACTTTGATAGAAAGTCAACTACTGGGGGATGTCAGTTTCTGGGAAGAAGATTGATTTCTTGGAAGTGCAAGAAGCAGACTATAGTGGCTACATCTTCTATTGAGGCAGAGTATGTTGCTGCTGCTAGTTGCTGTGGTCAGGTACTTTGGATTCAAAATCAGTTATTAGACTATGGGTTTAATTTTATGAACACCAAAATCTTTATTGACAACCAAAGCACCATTTGCATTGTTAAGAACCCAGTGTTTCACCAAAGAACTAAGCACATAGAAATTAGGTACCATTTTATCAGAGATGCTAATGAGAAGCATCTTATCCAAGTGCTTAAAATTCACACTGATGACAATGTGGCTGATTTGTTAACAAAAGCTTTTGATGGGCTGATGAGTGTGTAAATACTCATCATTTTATACCCATAATAGACACTGAAATGACCTAAAACACCTAAATTATACTGCAGATATCCTTGTTTTGTGTTTTATGTGTCTCAGGTACTGAAGGATTGAAAATAGAACGAAAACGAGCATTTTTGGATCGACTTGGCAACAATTGTGCATTTGATCAAGTGAAGACGAAAGTAAAAGACAGAGTCAAAGTCAACCCCTAAAATACCAAAATGACACAAGTGGTCCCTGGAATTAATTTTCTGAATTGGCATGATTAGTCCTTGGATTTTCAGCATTGTACAACTTTGGTCCCTAAGATTAAACCTAAAATCCAAATCTAATCCTAATCACTAAACCCAGCCAACCCAATCCTAAAAATAAACCCAACCCACACTTAATCTAAACCCAGCCCAACCAAAACATTTCCCAAGCCCAATCCCCACCAATAACCCAACCCGACCCCTTAGTTAACCCAGAAGGTTTGACTTCGGTCAAACCTTCTTCTTCAATACCACCCCGCCAAAAACCATACCACCATACCCACAGGTTTCTCTGCATCCCCATCACACCACCCTCCTCCTTCCCAATACACTTCACCTAAAAGCCAAGAAGCATTTATTGCTTCTTCCTCCCCCTCAAGTTACCTGTACACAAGTGGATTTCCCACTCACCCTTTTTGGCGCCAAAATCAGTTTGAAGGGCTGAGATCACTTCAAAGCAATCCAATGGGTGGGATTTGTTCGGAATTGAGGAGAGAGTCTTTTTGGATAGCTATATAATGAAATGAAGACACAGAGAGAAGACTGTCCCTGCTTTAGACCATTTGTAGTGTAATTTACTCTTAAGTCAAATATAGAATAAGCTTTTAGTTGTAATCAATCTCATGTTATTGTAATTTCACATTTCAATTTCAATTTCAGTTTCAAAAACCTTTGTACTATTTCAGTTTTAATTCAAGTTAATGTTAAGTCATTTGATTCGAATCAGTTGTTACTAAGTTTAAAAGCTCCTATTTCCAGTTTAAGTAAGCTAATATAAGCCTGTGACAGCTTATTGTTAGTTTATTATCACTTAATTCAGTTTAAATTTTAAAAGTCAAGAAAAAGTCAAAAAAGTCAACAATAAGCCATAATAAGCAGTTGTGTGGAATAAGCTGTTCTGGAAAGCTTAATTGGGTTTATAGCTTGGTTCTGACAAGCTAGGCTTATCCCTGATCAATTTCCTTTGTCTCATATTCCAATACAATTGTAAGCAATTTTCTAGTTTTTGCATTACTTTCTATTTCACTGTTCAATAGCTTAATTTTAGCTTATTATAGTCTTTTCCTGCTTATTAGTAGCTTATAAGTGCATTTCATCAATCTCATCAGTGTTTAATAACTTTTGTTTCATTTTCTTAAAAAACTTAAAAAAAAGCCAAAAATAGCTTATTAGTGATAACTTATTCCTAGTGCTTAATTTCCTTTGATTTATGCTTTTCTAGACTTAACATAGCTTAATTAATATTTGTCTTTCCAAATCATAGCTTTAAATAATCTGTCTTAGTTTAAAAATCATAACAGACCCACACAAAGGGGTGTTTGGCTTTTTAAGTCAAATAGGTCATTTGGGGTCACTACTGTTCACTTGCACTTTTCTCAACTTTGATCTTGATTAACTTAGTATTTGAAGGTTGTTGTGTAAAGCTTTTGACCTGATTTCTAAGTTTTGGAGGATTTGAGTTTGTGAGTTCAATATTAGAATCTCAACTGCTCAAGTCTGCTTATTTTAGAGATAAGCAGATTTGGTTTTTAGTTGTGGTTTTTTTGTGTTCTATTTAGTGGTTAAGAGGATACACAAGAATTGGATAGGCTTCAATAGGTTTTGAATGGGTTTGACCCATTTTTGCTAGTCTGCACATTAGTACCCAAATCAATAGGTCTGCACCAATTTTCTAGACACCATTTAAGTGCTTATGTGTTCTACTTAATGCCTGGTTTTTGGTTTAGAGATAGCTTATAGTATAGGTTTTCAGTTTCTAATCTGGGATTGCACTTTTGAGCTTATTAACTAGCTTATTTTAGTCTGCAAAAAGTCCCTATCAAGCCTGCACTCAACCCTGCATCAGCTTTTTGTTTCTAGGCCATCTGATCTAGGTCAAAATTAGGGTTCAATTGGGTTGTTAGAATTAGGGCTTTTTATATTTTAGTGTAGCCTGTAGTACTAGGAAGGTTTTGCCTCCCATAAGTTCCCACTTTTCTGCTTATTTATCAGCTTATTTTGATCTGCAAGTTGGGGATTTAACTGACTTTTCTGTCTTTATTTTGAACTGCTTAATTGCTTATTTGGCTTATTCTGTGAGTTAAGCTGTTTGATTTAAGTTGTTTTATGCTTAAATAAGTTATTTGAACTATTTCTGAGCTTGTGATATTTTTTAGTACTTAAGTGCTTATTTTAGTGCTTATTTCCAAACTGCTTATTATCCCATTTGCTTATTAGGGTTTAGATAACTTTTGAAATTATTTTTCCTAGATTAAGAATAATATTTTAGATTTTCCTGCAAAGTTTCATATTTTTCTAAAGTCATTTCCTATTTTTAAACCTTTTAATTAGTTTCTAATAGTTTTTAAATCATAATAAAAAATATAAAAGTCAGAAAAATATAAATCTTTTTGCTAAATTTTCTTTTATTATTTAGGATTTAAGAAAAATAATTTTGCACTTGTAAGATTAGATTTCCTAATATTTCAGTTTTTAGCTCGTTTTTAGATTTCCTGATTCGCCTTTTTAATATAATTTGTGTTAATATTAATTTTCCCGTGAGAATTTGTTTCTCATTTGTTAAATTAGAATAAAAAAAAATCAAAAATTCCATATCCCAATCATCAGTCACTCTAATTCCAAACCTTAACGATTGTCCATTCACTCCTCGTTGGGACACGACCCGGGTAATCACTTACCTGGTATCACACATATCACAAACGTGAGTTTTTGCAAGTTAGCCTTTTTCCTAAAGGGTTGATTTGTCTTTATTCACGTGTATCCGTCTGATATTATTTATATATACACTTTAGCACGGATCAAATTTTGGCGCCGCTGCCGGGGAGGTTGTGTTGCGACAATATCGTTGAGATTTTAAACGATTAATGATTTGAGATCCTTCCTTGTGAAGTTCCTATTTCCCATAAACCATATAAAATACAAAAATATTTTTCTTTTCTTTTATATATATATTATTATCATATAAAAAATAAAAACCCAAAAACATTTTCAGTTTTATTGTAAAATAAAAGATAAAAGCAAAATCAATATAATATTCCTCAACTTGGGTATTATCATAATAAGTTCCCAAACATCAGATTAAAACTTGCCTTTGTGTCGCTTGCGAATTCGGCTCACCTTTGATTGATAAACAAACTCTAACGGAGGTTTCAGGAGGTTTGACATTAAATTGTCGAACCGAAAGGAGCGGGTTTTTAAGGAGCATTTATTGCCCACCTTTGCTCCTCCGCCACTCTGTGCGTTTTTCTTTCAGAGAGCTACCGTACGCTTGTTGATTTAAGGTTTAAGTTCCTTGTGTTTTGCTTCGATCTTGTTTGATTTAAGGTTTAAGTTTTTTCCAAAAAACCCCAAAAATATTTTTCCTCATCCTCTTAAACCGTTTGATTATATCTTCTTAAACCCTCCTTAAATATTTAATTCTCATGTCGTCACTGGGCTATCACTGTTTTGATTGTAAAGGTCCAGTGGGTGATAATCTTCGTTGTTCCAAGTGTAAGTGTGAGCGGTGTGGAAATCATGCACCAAAAGGATATTGTTATTGGTGTGAAGTAGCCCTCAAAGAAAAGCTTAATTCCATCGATAATACTCAAAGTCTTCCCGAACACCCTCCACAACCCCAGCCATCTTCACTCACTCAGCATAATTGTTTTATATGTGAAGATCCGTTGGGGGATGATTCACTTTGTGAACGATGCTTTTGCAAAGGATGTGGGTTTATTCATGGACTTTGCACGTGTTGCACTTCTGAAATCAAAAATACGCTTACTTATCCAAATTTTCAAAACGATTTCAGCTCCCCTCCTCAAAATTCATTTTGGCAAGAACCGTGCTATCAAAACTTCAATGACACATCATTTCAAAATGTGCCAAATGATATTTGCGAGTATTGTGGAGGTCCGCACCAAGGTTTTGACTGTCAAACAAGGAACACGCTTGCCTATGAGCAAGTTCCATGTGATCAAAACTTTGGTAATGACCAATATCCGTATGATTCTCCGAGTCAGTCACAACAGTTTTACTGTTGTGAATTCTGTGGAGGTCCGCATTATGAATTCGATTGTCAAACGAGGACCCCGCTTGTCTATGAGCATGGCCCGTGTGACAATTATGACTATTATTGTCATGACCAGCCTCCACAGCATCAAACGATTCAAACTCAGCCTCAGCTATCTCTTGAAGAATCTCTCGAAGATTTATTCCAAAAACTTCAAGATGTGAAAAATAAACTTAAAAATTTGGCTGTTAAACCTACCCAAGAAGATCCTCATCAGAAAACTATTGGAGAGCTTCTAGCTGAAGAAGAACAAACAACTAGATTAAGTTCCAAATATCGTCAAACTTTCATTTGCGATGACGATGATGAAGATTCTATGTGGGGAGTTTGCGAGAATTCGTCAGCTGCAATCACACCTGTCCAGAAAAGGCAGGAAGACAAGACTATTGCAGAATTGCTAGCAGATGAGCAAATGGAACGTGTAAAAGCCATTTATATTGATGAGGAGGACGACGAGGAGAGTGCTATTCCTTTGAGCGATATCATTTCTCAACTCCCTCAGTCTATTGCAAACACAACCATCTTACAGTCTATGGACTCCGAGGACTCTCTTATTATGGGGGATGAGCATCTTAGCACTATTCCGGGAACGGAGTCGTCTAGTGTTGAGAACCTTGTCCCAATCCCAAGTGAGTTCGAGGGTATTTCTGATAATATGTGTGATTTACCTCCTCTTGACATTTCACATGATCATGTTGAGATGTTTTCCAATTCTGACGATGATTGTACTTCAAATGATGATGATTCTTTATCTTGTGAGGACATCGATTATGTTGAGGAATTACCTTCTAAGCTCGTCAGCCTAGAGGAAGAAAAGGATTTTGAACCTGACAATGAAGAAATTTACACTGATATTCTGGAAATCAAAGATGATTTGCTTCGTGATAACTTATTGAATATCAATGTGCTCATTTCTAAGATCGAATCGTTTTGTGAAAGTCCAACCTCATCTCCTATCCCCGTTGAGGATAGTGACTTTTTCTCGGTTGCTTACGAATCATTTAGTTTTGATTTCACGGAAGAGACGAGTAGTGGCAGTACCACTTCTCATGCTGATTTCTCTCTTCCAGAATATGATTCGTTTACCTTTGATCTTGATCATGAGGAGTTCTCCGATGAACTTACTCCCATCATATCTCCACCGGAGTATGATCACTTCTACTTTGATCTAGACAAAGATGTTTTGTGTGACCCGGGGGGAGGCATTCTCAATCACGAGAATTTGCTTATTGACTTCACATATGTCGTTCGAGTTTTTCTACCCTTCTTCACCTATACGGTGACTTGTCCTCTCATTCTCTCCTTTGGAAATGAGGACAAAGTTTTTGACCCCGGCATCTCTTTTAAGCCGGATGTATCTCATCGGAGTGGATCTTTCAAATACTTCAACGTTTATCCAAACACATTGAATGAAAGTCCGATGGAGATTTTCTTTTCCACATGCTCCCCCAAGAACAAATGAATTCGGGGTCGAGTCAAGCTAGTGACTCGGTTAACAAAAACATTAGCATTGCATGGGTAAACGCCCATGTTTCTGACTTCTTTCTATTTTCTGACACTAAGTGTGGGGGAATCCCACTGTGCTGTGCTCTTTTGTGTTGTTTGCTCTGATTTTCAGGTTTCCCTTGGATTGTGATGATTGCCGCGCCTGTTTTCAATCCAGCCGCCCAATATCCTATCCTTTTGCTAACGATTATCTAGGGATATCTTTTTAATCCTGTTTGTGAAAATAGAGATTTCTTTCACACACTTGGCTATTAGTATTACCTTTTTACGTTCTAAGTGTCGGCATAATAGCCGGTACTTTGAATATTGAGGGCAATATTAAATTCTAAGTGTGGGGGGGGGGGGGAATTCTCTCGAATTTTGTCACATAGTACCTTCTAGTGCCCTAGTACCCCCATTTTACCCAAAATTTTAAAATTTTTTCATTTTTAAATAAGAAATTGCAATAAAAAAGAAGTGTTTAGTCTTGATTAGGTTAGAACAAAGGAATCCCGACTCTGCCAGAGTATTGATCTGGCTGCTTCCTTAACTATTAGACTAAGGTTTTACAATATGTGCAAATGAAAATGCTAAGCGTAGAATAGTTGGTTTTCTTTAGAGCTTATATAAGTAATCTATGGCTTTTCCTCCCAGGAGATAACTAATCTGACTTAATTAGTGCTTATTTTCAAACATTTGAACACACAAAATCATTTTTATATACGATTCTGAAAAATACTGGTTCAAAGCTTTATTTAAACTTTGGAACAAGCATATGTCATAATAATGAAAAAGTTAAGTAATAAGTGTATGTGCTAAAAAGCTAAGGTTCAAGATCGGCCCTTGGATCCTTATTTCCGGAAGGCATTTAGGTCTTAGCTACCCTCTTACACCGGCCCTTGGACCCTTAATTCTGAAAGGCGTTAAGGTCTTGGAACTCTCCGTTGTAACGGCCCTTGGATCCTTTATTCCAGGAAGGTTTAAGGTCTTGGTTCCCGTGAAACTCCGTTAGTTTATATTGCACAAAGTTAAGAATAAAAAAAAAATGATGATGAAAAAAAATGAAAAAATGAAAAAAAAAAAATAGAATAAAATGAAATGATATTGCAAAATGCAATAAATTTTGAAGCTTGCTTGTTGTGAATTTTAAATCTATCTTTCAACTAGTATTATTCAAAGTTTTATAAAAACGTCGATTTTTGTTATCAAAAATTTGAAAATCAAGCATTGTCACCTAAACTTAAATATATGCGGGAGTGAAAAGTTAAGTTTCGGCTTACATAGATTATTGATATAAGTAGTGTTAGCATTTTACAAAAGCATTTGCACATTGAGTTTAAGCTTAGTTGGGAGTATCAAAAAGAGGATGACGATTACAATTCCCTGGAGACACCCAGTTTGTGTGAATCCTGTTCCATGATACCATTTTTGGAAATCAAGCGTGTTATATATTTTGTTCTAAGTTAAGATTTCTGGCATTGTGTAAAAATCAAAACGGGGTATACTTGGTATTCTTTTGATCCTTTCATTACTTTATATGATCGGATTGCTAGGGACTAGCAATAGCTTAGTGTGGGGGATTGATGAGTGTGTAAATACTCATCATTTTATACCCATAATAGACACTGAAATGACCTAAAACACCTGAATTATACTGCAGATATCCTTGTTTTGTGTTTTATGTGTCTTAGGTACTGAAGGATTGAAAACAGAACAAAAACGAGCATTTTTGGATCGACTTGGCAACAATTGTGCATTTGATCAAGTGAAGACGAAAGTCAAAGACAGAGTCAAAGTCAACCCCCAAAATACCAAAATGACACAAGTGGTCCCTGGAATTAATTTTCTGAATTGGCATGATTAGTCCTTGGATTTTCAGCATTGTACAACTTTGGTCCCTAAGATTAAACCTAAAATCCAAATCTAATCCTAATCACTAAACCCAGCCAACCCAATCCTAAAAATAAACCCAACCCACACTTAATCTAAACCCAGCCCAACCAAAACATTTCCCAAGCCCAATCCCCACCAATAACCCAACCGACCCCTTAGTTAACCCAGAAGGTTTGACTTCGGTCAAACCTTCTTCTTCAATACCACCCCGCCAAAAACCATACCACCATACCCACAGGTTTCTCTGCATCCCCCATCACACCACCCTCCTCCTTCCCAATACACTTCACCTAAAAGCCAAGAAGCATTTATTGCTTCTTCCTCCCCCCCCCCCCAAGTTACCTGTACACAAGTGGATTTCCCACTCACCCTTTTTGGCGCCAAAATCAGTTTGAAGGGCTGAGATCACTTCAAAGCAATCCAATGGGTGGGATTTGTTCGGAATTGAGGAGAGAGTCTTTTTGGATAGCTATATAATGAAATGAAGACACAGAGAGAAGACTGTCCCTGCTTTAGACCATTCATAGTGTAATTTACTCTTAAGTCAAAATTATAATAAGCTTTTAGTTGTAATCAATCTCATGTTATTGTAATTTCACATTTCAATTTCAATTTCTGTTTCAAAAACCTTTGTACTATTTCAGTTTTAATTCAAGTTAATGTTAAGTCATTTGATTCGAATCAGTTGTTACTAAGTTTAAAAGCTCCTATTTCCAGTTTAAGTAAGCTAATATAAGCCTGTGACAGCTTATTGTTAGTTTATTATCACTTAATTCAGTTTAAATTTTAAAAGTCAAGAAAAAGTCAACAATAAGCCATAATAAACAGTTGTGTGGAATAAGCTGTTCTGGAAAGCTTAATTGGGTTTATAGCTTGGTTCTGACAAGCTAGGCTTATCCCTGATCAATTTCCTTTGTCTCATATTCCAATACAATTGTAAGCAATTTTCTAGTTTTTGCATTACTTTCTATTTCACTGTTCTATAGCTTAATTTTAGCTTATTATAGTCTTTTCCTGCTTATTAGAAGTTTATAAGTGCATTTCATCAATCTCATCAGTGTTTAATAACTTTTGTTTCATTTTCTTAAAAAACTTTAAAAAAGCCAAAAATAGCTTATTAGTGATAACTTATTCCTAGTGCTTAATTTCCTTTGATTTCTGCTTTTCTAGACTTAACATAGCTTAATTAATATTTGTCTTTCCAAATCATAGCTTTAAATAATCTGTCTTAGTTTAAAAATCATAACAGACCCACACAAAGGGGTGTTTGGCTTTTTAAGTCAAATAGGTCATTTGGGGTCACCACTGTTCACTTGCACTTTTCTCAACTTTGATCTTGATTAACTTAGCATTTAAAGGTTGTTGTGAAAAGATTTTGACCTGATTTCTAAGTTTTGGAGGATTTGAGTTTGTGAGTTCAATATTAGAATCTCAACTGCTCAAGTCTGCTTATTTTAGAGATAAGCAGATTTGGTTTTTAGTTGTGGTCTTTTTGTGTTCTATTTAGTGGTTAAAGAGGATACACAAGAATTGGATAGGCTTCAATAGGTTTTGAATGGGTTTGACCCATTTTTGCTAGTCTGCACATTAGTACCCAAATCAGTAGGTCTGCACCAATTTTCTAGACACCATTTAAGTGCTTATGTGTTCTACTTAATGCCTGGTTTTTGGTTTAGAGATAGCTTATAGTATAGGTTTTCAGTTTCTAATCTGGGATTGCACTTTTGAGCTTATTAACTAGCTTATTTTAGTCTGCAAAAAGTCCCTATCAAGCCTGCACTCAACCCTGCATCAGCTTTTTGTTTCTAGGCCATCTGATCTAGGTCAAAATTAGGGTTCAATTGGGTTGTTAAAATTAGGGCTTTTTATATTTTAGTGTAGCCTGTAGTACTAGGAAGGTTTTGCCCCCCATAAGTTCCCACTTTTCTACTTATTTATCAGCTTATTTTGATCTGCAAGTTGGGGATTTAGCTGACTTTTCTGTCTTTATTTTGAACTGCTTAATTGCTTATTTGGCTTATTCTGTGAGTTAAGCTGTTTGATTTAAGTTGTTTTATGCTTAAATAAGTTATTTGAACTATTTTGAGCTTGTGGTATTTTTTAGTACTTAAGTGCTTATTTTAGTGCTTATTTCCAAACTGCTTATTAGCCCATTTACTTATTAGGGTTTAGTTAGCTTTTGAAATTATTTTTCCTAGATTAAGAATAATATTTTAGATTTTCCTGCAAAGTTTCATATTTTTCTAAAGTCATTTCCTATTTTTAAACCTTTTAATTAGTTTCTAATAGTTTTTAAATCATAATAAAAAATATAAAAGTCAGAAAAATATAAATCTTTTTGCTAAATTTTCTTTTATTATTTAGGATTTAAGAAAAATAATTTTGCACTTGTAAGATTAGATTTCCTAATATTTCAGTTTTTAGCCCGTTTTTAGATTTCCTTATTCGCGTTTTTAATATAATTTGTGTTAATATTAATTTTCCCGTGAGAATTTGTTTCTCATTTGTTAAATTAGAATAAAAAAAAATCAAAAATTCCATATCCCAATCATCAGTCACTCTAATTCCAAACCTTAACGATTGTCCATTCACTCCTCGTTGGGACAAGACCCGGGTAATCACTTACCTAGTATCACACATATCACAAGCGTGAGTTTTTGCAAGTTAGCCTTTTTCCTAAAGGGTTGATTTGTCTTTATTCACGTGTATCCGTCTGTATTTATTTATATACGTACTTTTGCGCGGTTCATATTGGAATGCTCAATCCTTAAGTGCTGAGATTGAGGGGAGGTATAAGCCTAAGGGGAGGCTTATTGTTGTACATTTGTAATCTTTCTTTTCTTTATGTTTATTTCATTTTCTTTTATTAGTTTTATAAAAAAAAAAAAAAAAAAAAAAAAAAAAAAAAAAAAAAAATTGTATAGATTGTCTACTAACTTATTTGCAGGTACAGTGTTGGTTTTTAACCACATAACAAATGGTAATCAACTCACCATGTCTCACAGACAAGAAAAAGTTGACTCACCATGAGGGTACGGCTCTGGTGTGATAATCAAATCCGTTGACAGCTTTAATAGTTTGCTCAAAACTATAGGGTATTCAACTCACCGATGTTTCATTACTAAGAGTTGAAATGGTTTTCAATTTGCCATGGATTTTACTCCTTTTGGGGTTTCCAAAGAATTGGCTAGCCCACAAGAGTATGGCTTGTGGTAAAGGCAGTGGAAAACCATATTTGGTAATCAATTCACCAAAGGTTATCTTGAACCTAAGAATTGGCTAGTCCTGAGCAAACGGCTACAGGTAAAGACAAATCAAATCCGTTTATGGTTGATGATTTACTAAAAATCATATGGTTATCAATGTACCATGGTCTTACACACCTAAACATTGGCTACTCCAGTAGTGATGGCTATTGGTAAAGAGACATCAAATCCATTATTTTCAATGATTCACCTCTCACAGGAGTTCACACACCTGGAAGTGATGAGAATAGTATGAAACTTAAAAGATTTGATGTACAATAAGTCATGGTTGCTGTGAAGATCAAGTACATTGCCTTTCAGATGGTGACCAGATTAAGATGATGTGTTTTCCTGTTGCTGCTGATACATAGAGCTTGCTGCTGGAAGTTTGTGCTTAAAGATGATGTTGCTGCTGGTTACTTTCTGATGCTGCTGATTCAATCCTCTATCCCTGGACGTCAAAGATCTATCTGGAAACTTGAAGTTAACCAAGTCAAATTCAAGTTTAGGGGAGGATTGTTAGGAATTATTAGAAATAATATTTATTTCATTGCTGCTGTTAGTATTAGTGGTTCCTGCTGGCAGGTATGTAGTTCCTGCTGGTAGTACATTTTGTTTCTGCTGTTAGTTGTCATTGCTGCGGGTAATACCGTATGTTTAGAAAGTTTGTTAGAGTTAATTTAGGAAGAGATAGTGTATATCTCTTTACACGTTTTCTTAGTAATGCTGCATTAGGGTTTCTTGTAGTATAAAAGAAACATGCGGCTATGAGTTTTGTATTCGATTGAAAACATTATTAGTTAATAAAAGATCCATAGAGGATCAAAGTCTTTATAGTTATTCTTCTTCTTTATTAGTTTATATTCAGAGATTCTCTTGTAGCGTGCTTGTGATTACATAGGCATTCTACCGATCCACAAAGGCTCAAAGATCTATCAAGCAGGCCTAGATCCATCAGTATCGGATTGTTTTATGCAATATTAGTGGTTGTATTGCACAGAAAGTTTGTTGTTGATATATTATTCAGAAAAGGTTTTCTAAAGGGGATGTTTGGTCCCTAAAATTTTATGCAAAACGTCATTTTTGTAAGGCTATTTGGATGCTTGAAATTTTGTGCAGATTCTTCAAGGAATGTTTTGCTAATTGGTATAGAAATTTGTTCTTATTTCGTGCCAAAATGTTATGGTTGTTTCAAGCAGAATTTAAGGACACATTGTGCAGAATATTGTAGCTATGTTTGGTGATATTGCGCAAGAAATTTTTGGTACGTATTTCGCTATTTTATGCAATATTAGTGGTTGTATTGCGCAGAAACTTTGCTGCTAAAATATAATTCGGAAAAGGTTTTCCAAAGGGGCAGTTTGGTCCTTAAAATTCTACGTAAAAATTCATTTTGTAAGGCTATTTGGTTGCTGAAAATTTTGTGCAGATTTTTCAAGGAATGTTTTGCTAATTGGTAGAGAAATTTGTGCTTATTTCGTGCCAAAATGTTATGGTTGTTTCAAGTGGAATTTAGGGACACATTGTGCAGAATATTGTAGCTATGTTTGGCGATATTGTGCAAGAAATTTTTGTTGCGTATTGCCCCATTTTATGCAATATTAGTGGTTGTATTGCGCATAATTTTGTGGCCATTTTCTGCAGAATTTTTTTTTTGCTACGTTCTGCAGATTTTATGTTGTTTAGTGGAAAACTTGGCCACTAGTTGCAATAATTTTTTGTAGGTGCCTGATACAACTTCTAGTCTATTTGATGCAGGTCTTTATGACCAGTTTAAGCATTATTTTGAGGCTGTTTAATACAAGTTTTGAGGTTGTTTTGTGCAAAACTTTATGCCTAATATGTGCATATTAGAGGCCATTTGGTGCAATTCTACTAATTTGTACTAGAAAGTTAAACATGTCTTTCGAATTTGTATCGAGTCTTGTAAAGTTTAGATGCTGCAAATATTTTGTAAATATTGTTGCAAATAATTATACAAAGTTGTAACTAGATAAAAATGAGTGTGTGCACATTTTGTTGCAAATAATCTATTGACTTGTCATTCTAGAATAAGTGACTAAATGTTATTGATTATCATTTTAGGCACAATGTGGTAGGGATGTTCATGGTACTAGAATCGGATCAAACCAGAACCGAAAGAACCGAGAACCAAAAATAAGGAAAAGGTGGAACCGAGAAACGTCCCAAGTTCTTCGGTTCAGTTCCGGTATGGGAATTTTCGGTAATTCCTGACGAGTACCAAAGTGTTTAAAAATTAATTTTTTTCGTTTTCGATCAATAATAAAGGGCATGCTAAAGCAATACAAACACACACAAAAATGTCCCAAAAAATGTAAATCGTTTCAATAATTCCAAATGTATAAAATAAGATAAACAAAAACACGAAATGTCAAAACATAAGTTTATGGTTGTTCAAAAGTATCAAGAACACGCATTTGTGTTCCAAACATCCAAAAATATTTAATGCTTCATCACTTGTTTCATTTTATAACTCCGTAACACTTCTTCCATCCCTTTAACATCATCATCATCATTCAAAAGATCTTCAACTTCATCCACATTTATTGTAACATGGTGTTTAATCAATTTTGTTCACAATAAAAAGAAAAAATATATATAGAAAAAACTTACTTTCATGTTAATGATGATATTTGAATGTCTTAATGATATTAGTAATTGTAAAATTGATATTTTGGAGTTATTTGGAATGGATTAAAGGTTAGAGTTTTAATTTATTTCGGGTAGTTTAGTTTTTTTTTCTTTTTTTCTTTTTTTTTTTAAGGCTGCATGTAGACAAATTAAAGTCGCAAACAAACCCTAAAAATTCATATTTTCAAAAGAGTTGGTTCTTTTCGGGAAAGTACCAGAACCGGACGGTTCCGACCCGAACAGTTCCGATAATCAAAAATTTGGAATTTCAGGAACCAAGAACCGTACCATGGTTTGAATATATTGTTTGGTTCCTAGTCGTACTGGTACGGTTCCTCGGTTCTTTTGGACACCCTTGCAATGAGGTGTCAATAATGTTGACATCTATGGATATTAAAAGATGACGACAAATACTTTGGTGTGTGTAACTAATTAAAGTGGTGTAATTGTCATCCATAGTGAGTTGTTGCTCATTCATTATATTGATTATTGAATATGTTTTGATTGTGTGAAATGATTACATATTGATATTATATAATTATAATCACATAATAAGTTGTGATAATCATATAATGATCAAAATCAACTATGATTATACACATAATTACAAATGAATTGGTATGATATGAGGTATGTGTAGGACATACAAGTACCTATTTATGAGATCATACTTAAACATATGCAATTTAAGGTGGTGACTGAATCTCGTAAAATAATTTGTCTAAAAGAAAATTGTTAGCAGAGAAAGCTATTAATCAGAATTATGCATCTTCTGGTCATATACTTGATTCTTTGGTCTACAACACGCTAAACATTGAATTAGTTAATTATGATACGGAAAATAATTAACATAAAACATGCGAAACGTATGTATACACAAGTATGAAACATTTGTAGTGGATAAATAATCTAGGATATTAGTGTTGTATACTCAAAAGAAAATCTCTTGAATGAGATTGATGTTGAAAGGAAAAAACCCTTTCTACAAGATTCTTGAGTTAGGTTCAATGTGAAGGATTTCGACTAGCTAGAGTTCAAATGAAACCAATCATAATCTATTCGAAATAGAGGTGGAGGTGTTGCCCATTTGAAATACTCAGGAATTATTGAAAGTACGATAGTTGCAGTTTTGTTTAGAGCAAAACGTTGCAACTATTTGGTGGGTAATTAATGTTGTTAATGACCGTTTGCTTTCAAATTAATGAGTGTTTATGTATACACTCTTGGAATGATCACTGTATTTCGGATGTCTTTAAGACATAAAATATAGCTAAGTCCATGATGGAATCTGATTTTATCACGATAGATAAATTTAGATGAGAGACAACATGTCTACATTGAATAAATCAATAAAAGATGACACACCAACGTGGCCTAAAATGGTAGTTGTATACACAGTGATAGCCATAAAAAAAATTGCAGAGCTTATATCACAATGTATAATAGTGAGTCAAGACATATCGTGTTGATACGATAACTATTATCTACATGAGTTATTACTATTGACAATGTGAATTCAAATGAGAGCAATGCCAATCCGCTTTAAGCAGAGGGTGATTCGTGTGAAGGAATAGGACTAAAGCCCCGAAAAAGTTTATATGAATGAACCTAACCTAACTGACTAAAGATCCCAAGGTCTGGGTTCAATAAAACAACCTAATTGTATAAACTGAGGGATGTCACTATGGTGGGGGGTGGGGGGAGTAATCAATTCTCCATCCATTTAAGGGAGTTAGTAAACTTCCTAGTCCATTCCTATAATAGTGACAAAATAAGGTTAAGCTTATAACTTTTAATGATTTGACAGAAATCACCTATGTAAGAGAGAAATGGGGTCGCCTCAAAAGTAAATGTGAGGGACACAATTCCTAAAAGCTCTCGCAGAACCAGCTGAATGTTCATGACCATAACAAACATGAATATGAGGATTTTACCATGTCTGGGAGAGTCATGTGTGAACATATATTGTCGTCTATATAAACAGCATATCAGTTCAAATATATCACGTTGTACTGGCAGCTAGTAGGCTAAGATATTTCATAAGGGAAGGTTCAACGGATAACACCTAATTATCCTATGCAGTATTCAACTATTCATATTTCATAAGAATTTTATGTGTTTTCTAATTGATCTCAATTCATGTGAGGGATTGTTCGAAAACTTGTGAATCAGACATCGAGTCTCAAAATTGGGGGATTGGAATGGCACATCTAGGGGTGCAAACGAGCCGAGCCGAGCCCGAGCTTCACTATAATCGAGCTGGCTCGTTAGTTTTTTTAATGAGCTCGAGCTTGAGCTCGACTCAATCCGAGCCTTTATTTTTGTGCTCGAGCTCGGCTCGTAAACATTTCACAAAGCTCGGCTCGCTTAAACGAGCCTGATCGAGCTCGCTTTATCTGCTTCAATAACAATAAGGCCTCACAATCTAGTTTGAACTTAAAACAATGCAAATGCATAAAACTTAATCGATACCCAAACAATCCAACATCAATATAACAAATCCACTGTCCAACATCAATCTATATAGATTTTTTTCGTGAGTGAACTATAACAAATCCACTGTCCAACAAATCCATTGTCCAACATCAAACTTTTGAAGAACAAACCTTAATCTTAATATCCGAATCATTTTTAAAGAAAGAACAAAACAAATATACGAACAAAACAAAACGAAAATAAATAAATAGATTCGAAGATCTCAGAATTTTTCTTTGATAATTTAAGACCATTATCGATCGTTGCACTCAAAGATATTTTTCCATCATAGATCAATTTAGAAGATAATCTTCTTTTGAATATCCGAAAGTAGCAAAGAACGAACAAAACTAACAAGTTTCATTCTTCCTTGAGTCCGTTTGATCGAATCCAAAGAAAAGAAATTAGATCTCAGGTCGTGTTTCAAAAGGTGTATACCAAATCTTTATAAGATTTCTAAAACACTTTCATCATAGATCTATAAAGAAGACACACTTCTTCAATATACGAACCTTTCAAAGAAAAG